>JAIXND010000001.1:11443366-11711433 GCA_023646645.1 Varanus salvator macromaculatus | reverse complement strand
GCTTCTGAGCCAAGCCAGTGTGGTGCTGAGGTCAGAGTGTCAGACTGGGACTGGGGGAATTTTGATTAATCCCCACTCAGCCATGGAGCTCCCTGGCTAACTTCGGGCCAGTCTCTAACTCTCAGCTTAACCTACCTCACGGGGCTGTTGTGAGGATTAAACGGGAGTGGAGAGAATTCTGTAGCATGCCTGGAGCTCCTTTGAAGAAATGCATTCAATTAGCCAGGCTACGGTACTGTGCATTGTGTGAAGCAGCCCACAATGATCACTGAAGTTGATCTTGAAGGGGATGTATGTAACCCATTGCTCCATACTCTGTGTAATACTGTACATACTGTAGCCTCCACTGAGGGGCTTGCTCATGGGAGGTCCACTGTGTGCTAAGAAGCAAGAGGGTGCTTCAGGCAGCCTCCCCGCCTCCATCCGCCTGGGGAGATGTGAGGTCCTTCTGTGAATGTGGAATAGGTTCTGCAATATAATGACAACAGGGAAAATGCAGAGAGAGCTTGAAAAATGTCAACAAGGAATGAGTATATGGGAAAGGAATTACAAAAGGAAAGAGAAGAGGACAGCCAGGAAGAAGATTGGAGCAAAGGAAATGTTAGTCACTATATTTTGAGACAGGTATTTAAATTATGGAACCCTTCCTCAACTCCCAGCAAAAAAGGGAAGAGCCAGCAGGGCCAGCCCTGTCATTAAACAAAGTGAACCAGCTGCCTCAGGTGGCTGATATTGGAAATTGTGATTATGAAAAGGCAGCAGATTGTTAGTCGGTTTATTATTGCACAGCCTGGGACATATTACCTGATGGAAAGGCAAAAGGAGAAGGGGACGGCAGAGGTTGAGGTTGAGGTGGCTGGATGGGGTCACTGAAGCAGTCGGCGTGAGCTTGAGTGGACTCCGGGGGATGGTGGAGGACAGGAAGGCCTGGAGGAGTGTTGTCTGTGGGGTCGCGATGGGTCGGACACGACTTCGCGACTAACAACAACAACCTGATAGAAAGCTCCACCTAAGCACCTTCTACTTGGATTCTGTGATCTACATCTGGGGCCTTCCTCTGAACGTTCCCTCCAAGGGAAGCATAGCAGGAGGTAACAAGGAAGGGGGCCTTCTTTGTGGTGACCTCCAAATTACGGGATAATCTCCCCACATAAGAACATGGTCCTCTTTTTGTGCCACGTTAAGACTGTCTTCTATTCTCAAGCAATTAATGGCACAGAAGGGGACTTGTCTACTACTTTAACAGTCTCATTTTCACTGAAATTGTTAAACCTGTTTTAAATTTTGTATCTTGGCCGTTTAGGTAGCGTTTTATTCCATTTATATTGCCATCTATTTTTATTATTGAATCTGTGTTTGCGAACTGCCCAGAGAGCTTTTGCTACTGGGAGGTACAGAAATGAAAGAAATAAATCTGTTTTTATTACTGAGGAAGGGGATTGGTGTTTGGGGCATTATCTGTCTCGGGTGCTGAAATGATGTAGTAGCCTTGAGTATTCACCTTGACTTGGTACTTCTAGATGAAAACCTCCTAGGACTCCACGTCTGAAGACATTGTGCAGCTGTTCCATTCTTTTCCTCCTTAACAGGTTTTTTTTCCTGCTGCGAAGAAAAGTTGGAAGAAGTGGTGGGAAAACATGGTTGGGTTACACATAGCAGACACCCCCCCCCCCCCGCCCCCAGTACAGTTCCAGGAATAAGGCAAAAAAATTGCTCCATAGAAAAACCTCATCTAGAAGCATCATGGTCGGGGGCTGGGGGGAGAACATGTTTTAGGCCAGTCCTGACTGCAAAAGAGGAAAATAAATCAACCGAATTTGGGCAGTGAACAAAATGGGATTATTTAGTTGTGGATGAAGACCATCGCTTGCCTTTGAGAGAAGGCCACTTCTAGCCTTCCTGGGCAGGTGTAAACCTTCTTGCCTGGAGGGCAACTGTGGGGGACCCTGGTATGCATGGAAGTCCTGCCACCACCACCACCCGCAACCCGGTGTGTTTCCTGTGAAGGCTGTAAATGACAGGAAATGTGCAGCCATTTACAGTCATGATTCCATTTTCCATGGAATTGCTATGAATTGATTATTCCATGGAAATCCTGTATTTGCCCCTCTTACCAGGGGCTCAAGGTGATTAGCACAACCCTCTTCTTCCTCCTCCTTCCCATTTTCGTCCCTGCAACAACCTGTGAGGTTGGTGAGGCTGAGAGGGAGTGACCGGCCTGAAGTCGCCCAGTGAGCTGCAGGGACTAGAACCCAGATCATCTGAGTCCCAGCCGATTCTCTAATCACCATGCCACAGTAGCCCTCTGGGAGGGCTGGCAAGCCACAATCATACATTCTGGGGAGGCCACTTTCATGCTGAATGTGCATTAGCTGGGTGTACTTACAGAGCCCTTCACACATGACAGCCGGACGGTCAGGGATGCATGCATGCCTCTGTTCCCCTCCGCGCATTTGCCCTACAAGAAAGCAAGTGAATGCCTGCAAGTAATGAATGCCTATAAGTAATTAAACACTGCAATTAACTGGCAGTTATCCATTGTACAAATGTAGCTGTTCATCTTGTTCAGAGCCTTGGGAAGGTCAGTCTTGGAAAAATAAGGAACAGCGGTTGAGGCGTCCCTCTGCCATGATCTTACTGGGTAGCCTTTGGCAAGCTGCTGTTCTCGCAGCCCTCCAAAAACAGCATGGCGGAAATAACACAATCAACTTTTACATAATTGTTGTAGCCATGATTGAGATAGTGTAGGTAAAGTTTCTGACATGCTCCGCCGTAGTATTCCTGTGTTACGTAGGGTGTCTTCAGCTCAGAGAGGGAGGGAGGGAGGGCTGCATGGAACTGAATATAATGAGAAATGTATATGTAATATATGGTGAGTTGCAGATGCTGCCCTAGAACACGTTTTTAAATTAAACTTTCCAACACTTTTCTCACCCACTCCCTTTTGACCAAAAGATGCCATGTAAAAATATGTTGGGATTAGCAAGATTGCTAGATTAATTCATGCATTCTGTATCTGAAAGCAGTCAACACATGAGAATGCCTAAATACACTAACCGCACCAGAACCTGCTGTATTTACGGGGGTTCTCCTACATGATCTGGGATGCTGATGCCCCAGTGTCCTCAATTCCATAGAGGGCCTCTGCAGATATAAGAGGATCTCCTCACAGAGCCATCCTTCAAGAGTTGAGGGGAAGACTATGATGATAAAGAGGTGGTGTTAGCATGCTTCTACTTCTTCATGTGTTTACTATTTTCAGATACAGAGTGTCCAAATAGAACCAGCAACAGACAGACAGACAGACAGACGTCACACTCATATATCTTCTCTGTCAGAATATTTTGGACAAATATATGTGGGGAAAAATTCAGAATCTCTGTTGTGCACAGATTTTGAATAAAAGGCCCAAAAGCTGCAGAATGGATTCTGCTTAAAGGGTTTTCCTTCAAAAAATTGCTGCATTGCATTCAAACCCAACCTGGAGGGAAAGCCTGATGCTGAAATTGGTCTCCTGTAACATTGCCTTTATCAAATCCTGTTAATTGAAATCTGATAGCCAAGCAGTCCTAGTTAGTAACAGATGCAACTTGCTAGACAGATGTGCTAAATGCGCACTTCCATTTGCACATGAATATCTCAAGATTAGCATATCCAGTCTGTCTTCTAACCTGAAGCTACTCAAGAGAGAAAACAAGAATCTGATATTACTTCCCTAGAAGTGGAATGAAGAATGTATCTTTAGTAATGTTATTCCTTGGTCCACCTTGAAAAATGATGCCTTCCTCACTAGGACTGTTGAAGTATACAAGAGGCAGAATCACCTGATGCAGCTGTTGGACTGAACCATGCCAGACTGTAGAATCCTTGTCCCATAATGCTAGAACCTGGGGCCGTTCCATGAAGCTAATTGGTGGGAAATTTTGGGACAGCTAAAAGGAAGGACTTCTTCACACAGCACATCATTAAGCTGGGGAATTCATTACCATTTGATGTAGTGATAACCACCAATCTGAGTGGCTTAAAAAGGAGATCAGACACATTTGTGGAGGGTAACATGATTGCTGCCAGCCACAATGGTATATAGCTATTTATGCTACTTCTGCTATCAGAAGCATGATGCTCACGTGCACCAGTCACTGGAGAACTTGAATGGGAAGGTGCTATTTGTGGGTTTCCCAAAGGCAGCTTGTTGGCCACTGTGTGGACAGAGTGTTAGACTAGGCCAGGGGTTGGCAACCTTAAACACTCAAAGAGCCATTTGGACCTGTTTCCCACAGAAAAGAAAACACCGGGAGTCACAAAACCCTTTTGACATCTAAAATGAAGATAACACTGCATATATCTAAATGAATCTGCCCACGTACCATTAAACATACTGTTTTCTTCTGAAACTTTTCTTTTCTTGGATTTATCCATGGATTTATCCATGGTTGGCCTACCAGGGGTCAAAAAGCTCAATAAATCGTGTGTTGGTGGGTGTTGCACATTGGCGGTTGTGAGGCATATTTTGAGCAACGGGGAGCTGCAGCAGAGGGATGAAAGAGCCACATGCGGCTCCGGAGCCACGGGTTACTGACCCCTGGACTAGACCTAATTGAGCATGGCTCTTCTTAGGGACTGCAGGTGGTGCAGTGGTTTAAACCGCTGTGCTGCTGGGCTGGTTGATTGAAAGGTCGCTGGTTCAAATCTGCACACGGGGTGAGTTCCCGTGCTCTGTCCCAGCTCCTGCCAACCTTGCAGTTCGAAAGCATGCAAATGCAAGTAGATAAAAAGGTACCACTTCGGTGGGCAGGTACAGCGTTCCGTGCACTTCGGTGTCTAGTCATGCCGGCCACATGACCACGGAGACTGTCTGCAGACAAACGCTGGCTCTCTCGGCTAGGAAACGGAGATGAGCACCGCCCCCTAGAGTCAGGCATGACTGGACTTAATGTCAAGGGGAAACCTTTACCTTTACCTTCTTAGGTTCTTATGCAAGCTTATGTCTGGTGGGATGAGGGAGGGTCACATGCTAAAATGCACCTTCATATTTAAAAATCTCCCTGCAGCCAGAAATCTGGCAAATTAGGGAGAAGATGAGTTTAGCCTACCACCCTTTTGTTGATTATGATAGGTTTCTCTGAGCTAGGGTGGTTGTTATAATTGATATTGCTACAGGCAATCCCTGGTTATGAACCAGTTCCATTCCTTAGAAAATGGAAATTCATCTTTAAGTGGAACTTGAAGGTAAGTCAGGTCACGCATAGTCAGCCCTCCATGTGCATGGGGGTTGGGGCAGAGGACCCCCATGAAAGTGGAAAAACCACAAATATTGCTAGCTGCCCCCCACCCCACCCAAACTCACTAGTGCCTCCTCTTTGCAGCAAGGAAATGTGGAAGAGATTTCCTCTCTGGGTAGGCAGGACAGGAAGGTGTGCTTTGCAGCCCCCCCACCCCCGGCCCCTTTCACTTCCTCTCTCTCTATGGTGATGAAGATTTTCTGCCATAATTTCTTTAAATTAATAGGCTTTATGGCAGTTTGTTCATAAGTGCAGGTTGCTCATAACTTGGGACACTTGGAAATTGGGGACTGCTTGTATTTAGTAGAAGGAAGGATTTGGCATGCTGGGATCCAGTTCTCCCATCTCTATCCAATCTGCAGTGTTGCACACTGTGCTTATGCTGATCATATAACTCAGGGGTCTCCACTCTTTTTGGACCCCTGGGCATATTTGAGAATTTGAGAAACAGCTGTAGGAATCATGACAAAATGTAGGTGAACCTAGCTCCGTTCTGCCCATATAGACATAGGCACACAGGACATGCTCACACACTCCGCTTAGGAATAGTTTTGGAGAACTTGGAATCTTGCACAATATTTTGGGGCATTCTGGTTGGTCCTGAGAAAGGTGTCATACCCAGTGGTGGATTTTGGGTCAGCTGCTTCTTGAAGAGCAGCTGACTTGGTCAAGCTCCTGGCCAAGCATAGAAATGGCTGAAGCCAGCCAGGGGAGCCTATCTTATCTTGGAGCCCCACGCCCAGGCAGCAGCACAGGTATAAAAAGTTGGTGAGAAAGGGGAGGGACTTAAGGCACCTATTTTAGGGGCTCTGATCAGTGGTGATCCCTCTGCTGGTTTGTGGCCTCCAATGGATGCCCAGTTTTGCCACCTCTGATGCTAAGAGTACTTGCTCAGCCCTTATTGGGCAATGTGGTTGACTCTGATAAGGAATCTGCCAAAGACCATGGTAGATGGAGGGGGCCGGAACGCTTTTTGTTATAAAGATACATCAGGCCTACGTGGTACATGATACACCAAACCAGACGCAACCTATCAGCCATATATCGTATCCCATCAGGGATCTGATTAACCTCCCATTTCTGGTGTCAGGAATGAAAAACCCAGGGTTGTCAAGTTCTTGGTAGGCCATGGCTCAGCCAAGGTAAGCTGCCTTCAGCTTGGGGCAACACAATCTGAGCAGGATGAATATACATCTGTGTGTGTCCAGCGCATTGCCCAGCATAAGGCAGCTCCTTCCTATGATAGGTCTACGTTCTAGATGGTATGGGAAATGTCATGTGGAAACTTTGGTCCACATGCCTAATCCAGCCAATAGGAGTTCCATATGCAACTGGCAAAACCTGCTTCAGAGGATGGGACTCAGAGCATGCCAGACAGACAGACAGACAGACGACTGCCCCCAAGGTCATGCCACCTGCTGTGTGAAGCTGGGAATGCTGGGAGGAGAAGACGGATCCCCTTTTCCATGCTGAGAAAGCCACAGAATTCTGTGCCTCTCTCAGCATGGAGAAAGGCAAAATGGAGGGTGAGAATGGCAAGAGGCCACGGAAACAGCTGTTCCTAACCTTCCAACCTGTGGAAGGCCTGGGGGAAGAATACCACATACCTGAAAGTAGTTCAGCACTCAAGGTTCAGAGAAAGAGAGAAAGGAAGAAGAGAGAAAAAGAAAGTCATAGCAAGAGATGAATGGAGCAAAATCCATCCATCCATCCATCCTTGGGTTTAATTTCATTTGGGGATAAGAATGGAGTTACTCCAGTGACTAAGAAATGGACAGGAGTGATTTACACACCAAAAAGGGGGGCGGGGTAGAGGAAAAGGAGGCTCATCCAGTGTGTGATTTCAGTGGTAGAATAGGGAGATGAATAGAAACCAGAAAAATGTATCTTCCAATCAATCAAGGTTGGGTACATTAAAATAGGGAAGATGTCCTTCTGAGAAGAAATGACTGCAGGAGGGAAGCATGCATAAAACAGTTCAAATAAAGGGCCTTGGGGAGGAGGCCATCATCCAAGCTGATAATGAGATAAGGAGCCTTTCACCTCTGGGTCACTGCCTTGAGCGCAATCCTGATGGGGAAGAACTGCTCTGGAGAAGGTGCTTGGTGACCTGCGCATCATTAGCATGTGGCCTTAAGCCTTGACCTTGCATGGCTGATGTTGACAGATCTGCTGTTGACCTCTTGTGACCGCACAGACAGACCCAGTGGGGCCAACGTCCACAGCATGGACATGACCATCCTTGTTTCCACCAGAGCAGGTGGTTACTTTAGATTAGGCCTCTTGGCCTGGCATGAATCCTCGTCCACATCTCTGAAAAGTGGGATGAGCAGTTTGCAAAGCCACACACATTCCTCACATTGCAGGGCTCCCAGTGCTCCTCTTTTGAAAGTCACTGCACAGCAGAATTGTCATTTCTTTCTTATCCCATCATCTGTGGTTAAATAAATGATGGAATAATTGGGGAGTGGGGGGGTACAGGAGGGTTATGAGTGAAGGACTATGATGCTGCCCCCTGTTGGGACATTTCATTGTTCTGGGAAGTCAAACAAAAACGTTTTTCATTCATAAGCTTCCCATGTGTTCTCACCATTCCGTCCATCATTCCTTTCACTGCAGATGATTGGTTAAGGAAGAAAAGACAATGTTGCCACATAATGAAGCACCAGTTTAATTGCACTTCGGCAATGGTTCCAATTCAGGCTGAAATGGCAAGTTTGTATGAGCTCTTGCTACTAATTCTTGCTAAAGGAACTTCCAGCTGTTAAAAACTATTGTATTGATTAGGTGAATGTGTGCAACACACAATCAGAGGGATAGCCATGTCAGGAACAGCAGTATAGCCTTACAGGGGAATGGATACATTCATGGCTGGATTTTGACTCGAAGGGGTGAAGAACACCTCAAGGGAGCTATCCTACACTGGGGATTCTCCCTGGTGGACTCCGAGTGACCCACACATCCAGCTATCTGGCAGGGTGATCCAGGACCCAGGTTCCAATGGTGGGCCCTGCCAGTGAACCGGAGTCCTGTCAGGTGCCTGAGGATGCTGGGTGCTGGCACCATGGTTGGATTTATTATGGCATCAGCTAGACTTCACTTCATCAGATACACAAAGGGTTATTCTTCTAACATCACCTCTCACACACCATTAATACAACAAGCAGTAATCTCTTGTTTAAACTTCTAAACAAATCTATCTTCTTCCTATAGGAGAAGCTTCACCAGCTCAGGCTGACATAAAGATAAATGGATGGAGAAAAACAAACAAATGGAACCAGAGTCAGTCAAATAATTGGCAGTCCTAAAACACACACCAAAGAGATAGAGAGAGGGGGTGAGGAGAAAGAGAGAGATCTTGCAGGTCTGTGTGCGCCGATGCAAGCATGGACCTCCCCCACTTTTCATCCGAACACTGATGTTCCCTAAATAGAAATTGGGAGATCACACCGCATGTCCACTATGGTAACTCAATACATATGTATAATTGTTACCATCTAAGAAGAAGAGGGCAGATGGGTGTCTGAAGCAGACAATTATATCACAGGGTACACCATTTCTGCCAAATGTGTATCAACCCTCACCTTAATGCAGATCACTCAGTTGTGTTCACTTCGTCTTATTCTCACTTACAGTAAAGCCTCTTCCATAACACTTTCTATCTAAAAAGAGGCGTTAACTATGAAAAGACATTGAGGGATCTTACGGGCAATGGCAAGTTTAACCTGTTTAGTGTTAAGGCTGCATCTGCACGATTCAGACCTCATTAACCGAGGGATTAACATAACGTTAAGAAGTGCAATAACAGACTCTTGGATTTTCTTTATGACTGACCATTCTATTAAGGTTAGCCTATATTACTTAACATGAACACGGGGAGAATGAGCATGAAAACTTGTAATGCAGTTTGATGCAAG
The DNA here is from genome assembly GCA_023646645.1 of Varanus salvator macromaculatus. Classification (NCBI taxonomy): domain Eukaryota; kingdom Metazoa; phylum Chordata; class Lepidosauria; order Squamata; family Varanidae; genus Varanus; species Varanus salvator. Next base: position 11,702,234 of record JAIXND010000001.1, on the reverse strand, counting down.
CAAGGGTAAGATGATGCACATTAGGACAGGACAGCGAAATTGTACATACGCTCTTGCAATCCGAGCCGGTGATGACTGATGGAGAAAGGGATCTTAACGTTGTGCTGATAGCTTGATGAAAATGTCGACCAAATGCACAGCTGCAGAGGAGACGGCTAACACCCTATTGGGGATCATCAGTAAAAGAACTGGAAAGAAAACTGCCAATTTCATAATGTCTTTGTCCAAATCTGTAGTGTGAGCACACTTGGGAAATGGTCCACAATTCTGGTCATCACATCTCAAAAAGGATATTGAAGAGCTGGAAAATGTGCAAAACTGGGCAACAAAATGGAAAAGGAGATGGGACAGCTTTGAGATGAAGAAGGTTACAATGTTTGGGGCTTTTTAGTTTAGAAATAAAGGGATTAAAGGGGATGGGAAAAGATAGAGGTTTATAAAATTATGCATGGTGTGGAGAAAGTGGGTAGGAAGAAGAATGAAGGTAGGTTCAGGGTAAATAAAGAGGTCATCTTCATACAGCACATAGTTAAATCACAGAATTCGTTACAACAAGTTGTCGTGATGGCCACCAACTTGAAAGTCTTCAGAAAAGGAGCAGGAAATTCATGGAGGTTAAGGTGATCAATGGCTGTAGATGACCTGCAGGATCAGAATAGTATGCTTTCAGTACAAGTTGCTGGGGAACGTGTGCAGGTTGGTGCTATTGCGCATAGGGCTCAGGTGTAGATTTCCCATTGGCATCCGGCTGGCCATGTTGAAGACAGAAAACTGAAGTAGGTAAGTCTTGGTCTAGCCCAGTACACACCCCCTTACGTTCTCAAGGCATGCTCTCACAATGCTCTATTTTATTGGGCGTCTCCTTGTATGCTGCCTCGAGTTCCATGCTGGTCAAGGCAAGACATAGATGCACTAAATAAAGGCAGTGTTTAATATTGGTAGCAAAAATAAATAAATAAATCACCAGTGCTGGATATGCTTATGGAATGCACTCCCCAAAGAGGCTTGCCTGGCTCCGACTTTGTATTCTTTTCAGAGCCAAGCTAAAACCTTTTTATTTACCCATTATTTTAAAAGTTGATTAGGTGTTTAATGTATGATTTTTATTACTGAATGCTATACTTCATTTTTATCCTGTCCATTTTATCCTCTTTTTATTGTAAGACCGTCCTGAGACAGTGGTAGTCAGATGGTATACAAAAACCTTAAACAAAAACCTTAAACAAACAAACAAACAAATCTTCTCCAGCAGTGGAGAGAAGACCTTAATGCTTGTGGTAGCAATAGGCTTCAAACAACAGCCCTAGACACTATAGCCTGTGGTCACTCTGGGTAGAGGGGATGATGGGAATTGTAGGTTTAACTCATCTAGAAAGCAGTTGGGGAGCGCCAGCATATAAATTGATAAATATGTTTAGAGAGGAGCTAGAATCGATTAACTTTTCGCTAATACCCATATACTTAGTGAAACCTGATGGTTAATGTTAAACTCTATTTTAAGCCTTGACCTCTCCCTCTCCTTCCCTAACCCTTTAATGTTGCTACAAGAAAAAACTGAAAACTGTATATATCTATATATAGATACATATAAATATGAATGAGCAGTTGCTGCCTCTGTCCGCTGCTTGTCACAATGCTGAGTGGTGCGAGCAAGAGAATGGCATATCTCACCTACGGGGAATATAAGGGACCATGCAAAGCATGCCCAAGGGTATATATAGGGTTCTGTGAAGTGTGCCTGCACCCCCTCTGCTTGTCTATGGGCCCTGTCAGTTTCCCCAGTGAAGAAACCGAAGATGGAGTCCATGCTGGATCAAATGGCATAACATGTAGTGGCCCATACTGGAGACTTCCATGCTGTTAAGGAGTACAAGCCTTTGGAAGTTACTACCAGTCCTTCCTTGATATTAGCTGCAGGCAGATGCCATCCTACCAGCAGCTGGTGGAAGAGGCTATTAGATACTGGAAGAAACTTGGTGGCTCAGTAGATGATCAGGTTACAAATGCTTGTGACAAGCTTTTTGTCCTGTTTGGAGCAGAAATACTGGAGAAGATACTTGGCTGTGTGTCCACAGAAGTAGATGCAAGGTGGTCTTTTGACGAGGAAGGCATGGATAAGAGGACTAGATGCTTCAGAGACCTTCGCAAGGAAGCAGGAATGTGTAGAGAGTGCATCCTCATCAAGCTGTCATCAACATGGAAGGGAGGTCAGGCTGCCAAGATTCTTGAAGAGCAGCATGGGACTCACTGCAACCTGACATTACTGTTTTGCTTTGCTCCGGCTGTTGCCTGCGCAGAGGCAAGGGTCACCTGCGTTTCTCCTTTCGTTGGGTGGATTCTGGATTGGTGTGTTGCAAACACAGACAAAAAAGCCTTTACCATCCAAGGAAAAAGCCTTGAAGCCATCCAAGGAACCAGGGGTGCAAAGTGTTCCTAAAAACTACAAATATTGCCAAAAAGTCAGTTATAGAACTATTGTGATGGAAGCTTCATTTGGGAATATTAATGCTTTGTCACGTTTAGTGGGTGTGAAATGGACATGTACATGTAGCTAATGCTCCCCATTACAGAAAGGATATAGCCAGGTTAGAGTCAGTGCAGCGTAGGGCCACAAGGATGGTGGATGGATTGCAGGGAAAGCCATATGAGGCGAGACTGAGGGAACTGGGTCTTTTCAGCCTGGAGAAGAGGAGACTCCGAGAGGATCTGTTGGTTACATAAAGGTACGTGAGGGGGTGTCACATGGAGGTGGGTAGAGATCTGTTCTCCCCAGGAGGGCAGGACGCATGCCAACAGAGCAAAGCTCAGGGAACCAAGGTTCAATCAGGATGCCAGGAAGTACTTCCTGCCAGTTAGGACCCCGAGGGTGTGGAATGGGCTTCCATGGGAGGTGGTTGAGGCTCCCTTGGTGAGGGTGTTCAAGGATAGGGTGTTCAAAGATAGACATGCACATGGTAGACATGTCATGAGCAGAGCCAGCTGGATCCAGGGGTCAGACTAGATGGCCTGGGATGACCCTTCTGACTCACTCTTGTTTCTATGTTTCTATGATAGCTAAATGAAAGCTAGCATGGAATTGGTGAAGTTCTTGTTTCATCCATCTGTTCCACAAATTGAGTAAAACTGGGTCAGCATGGACATAGAATATCTTCCTAATATTTTTCCCAGTTTATATCTAGATGCTTTGGTGAGAGATGTCTGTTGCACTCAACCTCTTTATTGTCCAAAACCTGACACAAGGTCCCAGCCTTGTTTTTACTGGGTTTGATTCAGTATTTGGTCCTAAATGAGTCATTTTCAAAGCGGTGTCACACAATAAATAGATAACTGCACACAATTAATTGCTTTTATGATATTTGCAGAAATACAAAAATTGCCTTGCTAGGTCAGAGATACAGTTAGTTCATAGATTCTCCTGGCTGTATATCTTCTTGGTGGGGTGGAGAAGTGAGTGTCTGCTTTTGTATCATTCATACTGAATCTTTCTTTTTTGCTTTTCAGCTTTCCATAGGTTTTCCATATTCTTTTTATCATAAATGCTGCTTAGAAAGGCTTTTACAGTTAAAGGCTGCCAATTTAAAATGAATTAATGAATTTAAATTGTGCCCCCACTGGTTATGTTTCCCACACATCCATGCATTTACGTGTGAACATTTCCCCTCAGGAAAAAAAATGTTGTACAAACTGGGCCTCTTCACATGCAGTAGGAAGCACAAGGGTCTTATTATGATGTCGCATGGGGGGGGGTGCACACCTGACCTGCTCCTCCACCAGGTAAACAAAGTCAGTGGCCAGGTAAGTCCATGTACTACTCCACAGAGAGTGGAAGGCCAAGAGATGAAATGAACAGATAGGGATGCATGTGGCTGAGAGAGGAACTGTTTGTGTCAGAGGCAGGGAAGAGCTGATGAATGTATGTGAAGGCGTTGCTTGGCTACCCCTCACATAACTGGGGTGTATCAGCGATTCACCTGGCCAACTGTGGGCATGAGACTTGGGCCAGAACAGCCGCTCTTGCACTGGGTGTGGGGCCTTAGGAGTGAGTAGGGCCTACACACATGCGTGGACCACGGCAGAGCCCCTAAGTACAGCCCTCCTCTTATTAAGGCATTTAACCATAAAGGTTCTGGTCAGCTTCAAATGTTCTGTTTCCTGTACATATGATACCAGTGTGGTGGGTGTGGAAATGCGAGGCTGTGGTCTGGCTCTGTTGGGTAGCCATGTGCCCTCTTCTAAAAAGACAAACCTCTAATTGAAGGGTTAGCAGAGGAGTGTCTTCTTGTTGGAAGCTTTCCACTATTTGATGGGCTGTTAAAGCACTTCCAGAAGGAAAAGTTGGACTGGGACATTAGCATTTGGAAGCACATGGACCAGAGACATCTATCTTCCACACAGTCTTTCACACACTATGGTGAGCTGCACTGTGTTTCCACTGAAATTATATTAATGATCTTTGTATGTGCATCTATATGCATAAACTTTGTTGTTATGTGCCATCGAGTTGTATCAAATGTTTAGCAACCCACCCTCCAAAATGTCCTTGCCAGCTCAGCTTATAAATGTACACATAAATTAACATATGCAAATGACTCTGTCCTTGTGCCCACCCCAATAGCTTTGAGTTAATGAAAAAGGACAAGGGAATTATTAAGTATAAATTTATATGCCACCCACTAGTCCTAGAGGAGTTTCTAGGTGGCTTACATTAAGCAATCAATATTGCAAATATTGAAACCACTAAAAAAACAAATAAAAACCCTTATATAAAACCAGAACAATATAACGCTTGGCCATTAAAATTAAATCTAGTGAGTTTGATTTACAGATTAACAAAACAATTTAAATCAGTTATCAAAACAATTATTAAATCATCTGGAGAACAATGGTTACACCTGGTGCTGAAATGAGAACAACGGTGGTGTCAGGCAAATTTCTCTGGGGAGCCTATTTCATAAATGAGGGGCAGCCACCAAGAAGGTCCTTTTTCAGTTTGCCATTCTGCTCACCTCCTTAAAGGATGGTTCTCTCAGAAGGAACCCCTGTTCTGATCTTAATGGGCAGGTAGGTATATATGGGAAAAGGCATTCCTTTAGGTAGCTAGATCCAAAGCCATGTAGGGCTTCATATGTTAAAAAAAGCACTTTAAATTGGGCCTGGGTTTCAACTGGTAACCAGTGTAGCGTATATGGAATTGGTGTTAGAATTACTAAAGGAGGTCTTGGCGATAGCTTGGTACGGTTCTTCTCTTTGTCTATAACATTAACTTACAGTTTGAAATTTATTTAAACCATGGATTGTTGAATTCTCCTTTGTCATGATGTATAAACCCACCCATGCTAACATATCATGGTTTGTTAATCACAAACAACCCTGAAAGAGAACCTATGTTTTTTCTTTGTTTGTTTTTTGTGGGGCTGTGAACTCTTTGTGGTTTAAACCAGGTGCTGTCATTACATTTGAAGCCAGAAATGGATTGTTTCACAAAACTACATAGGTGGCAGGCAAAAGTGATGAAAAAATTCCAAGTGTTCCACATGCCCACAAAGGCCTTTGGGATACCAGGAGACAGTGGGCAAAAGAAGAGGGAAACAACACTGGGATTGACACTGTGCCACACAAATGCTGGGCAGGGCAACAAATCATGTGGTAAATAGACTGTAGGTTAATGTAATGTGTGAACTTGGTCATTATTTAATGTTATGTTTTGCTTTTGACTGAAGCAGGTTAAGGCAAGTTGGTCAAAGTTGAATATAAAATGAACACAGAAAAATAGCTATCAGACCTGGATTAGTCAGAGGTGTGGTGGAGTTGAATTAAGGTCTGTGACGGGGATGGTGCACAGGTTAAATTGTTGTTCGGTCTTTTGCCATCCTGGAGCAGTCTGATCTGGCCATGGTGGTCCATGCCTTAGTCACATCTCGGTTAGATTACAGTAATGCGCTCCCTCTGGGGCTGCCTTTGAAGAGCATTTGGCAACTCCAGCTGGTTCAGAGAACCGCTACCAGACTGCTGACTGGGCTGGCTACCGGGAGCATGCAATTCCTTTGTTGAAAGTGCTTCACTGGCTGTGCATCTGTTTTGGCCACAATTCAAAGTGCTGGTGATGATTTATGAAGCCCTAAACAGCTCGAGTCCAGGCTATCTGCATTCTCGCTAATGGGCCTGCCTGGGCTCTAAGATCTTCTGGGGAAGCCCTTTTCTTGGTCCCACCATGATCATAAACATGTGTGGTAGGACTGCAGGAAGGGCCTTCTTGGTGGCTGCCCCAAGGCTCTGGAGTCCTCTTCCTAGGGAGACTAGGTTGGTGCCCTCCCTGTTATGCTTCCAAAGACCATTTTGTTCCAGCAGGCATTTGAGGATGGCCTGGGCCTGTGAGGCTGTGTTGTTCTTGTTCTTTCCTATTCATTGTTTTTAGTGTTTTCAATCTGGATAATTTTAAACTTTTAAGACTTACTGATTTAATTATATTTTAGCCTTTGTATAGTTCTATGAATGTTTTAATTCTCTATGTTTTTAATGCTGTAAACCACCTTGAGTCCCAACACTGGAATAGGTGGGCTATAAATCAATATAATGATAATAAATACAACAATAATGCATATCACAATTAAAATATAACATACTTGGTTCCAGAGAGTCCTGTCACAAAAGATATTAGTGTTCTATAACAGAGGGACACTCTCTCAGCAGAGATTTGAGGCAACTAGGGTGCATGTCTGCCCTTCACAGGAGAATCTGATTAGTCCTGGGTGTGTTTCGCATTGCTGCCTTCATTTTAACCGAAGTAAAAGGATTTCATATTCTGTGTTAGTTCATAGTCTCCAACTTTTCTACCAGACAAAATTATTCTATTTTTAAAATATTTTTAATTTTAAATCTTAATTTTTAAAATTCTGATTTTTTTAACATACAAAATTAGAATAATTTGACATTTTTAATTAGCTTTAAGTAGATCAGCCAACAATGCTTTTGTTGATTAAATGACAGAAGGACTATTTTAGCAAGTGAGAGCAGATTTTAACTGGTAGAACTGAAAGTTAAAAATTTCCCTGTTTTCATTATTGTTACTAATTCTATATTATTTCATATGCTATATTCAGTAATAATAATATAAACATTTTTGGGCTGTAGTCAACAGAAACTTATGTTTGAATGAATGTGCTAATCTGGTGATACAAGATTCTTTATTGGTTCTCCTAACAGAAGAACTCAGCTCCCCTCTGGAATTTGTTTCAACCAGTGAAGTTATTCAGACTTTGGTGTGTAACCATGATGAGGAATTACAAAGATGGTCTTTCCTTCAAGAAGCTATGGTTGAAGTCTTCCTAATGTGCAAAAGTATCCAATTTATGCCACAATCCTACTTCTCCAGGGGTAAGTACCTTTGAACTCAAGCCATGTGTCAGATTGTGTTCTCCTTAGGAGGCAGCCTTGGAGTCTTCCAAGTATCCCATGCCTTGGTGGGCTGCTGCCAGCAGGGTAGGGAGGGCAGTGGAGATGACCTTCATCTCTCTGTCCTTCTGTTACAATTTCCTCTAGATGCCCTGTGAATGCCTGTCTAGAGATGATGCACTGCCAGTGGCTGAGTCAGGGCTTCAGAGGCCATAGGATGTCTCATATGCCGGCCTCTCCTCTCCTCTCCTCTCCTCTCCTCTCCTCTCCTCTCCCTGCTGCCATTGGAAGGCACTGTTTACCCACCCACTTAGCCCACATGTGCAGCCTTGGTAATTTTCCTTCAGGAGGGAGAGGCTATGCGCATGCAACTTGATGAGCAACACTGCATGGTTACCATCTTTGTGGTGTTTTACTATGATCTACTCAACAGATGATCAAGTGGTTTCTATGTTATCATGGTTTCCATCCTCCCAGTTGAGTCCTCCTGCTTTTGGCAAGTAACCAATTAACCACTGTGCCTGAAATTAAATCCCAAAGTGCATTGCTATGTTACACCTGCCTCTTCCTCATTGGTCCACACACAGAAGTAGGATGGCTGGAGCAACTCTTGCAGTTGCTGCTCTTTCCAGGGACTCTGTGGTGGTTGTATACAAGGAACATGGAAAACATGATCCTGGGTTCAGACAACACAAGTAGCCATGGTGGTATGGGGAAACCATAGAACAAACTGTTGTTTCTTATAGTGGTTGCTAAAGACCAAACTTACCATGGTGAAATACCACAACTGTTATGTGTGCACGCTCAGAATAGTCTCTTATGCACACACAAGGGGAGAAAACTTCTCATGAGAATCAGAGCGTCAATGAAGAGCTATTTCTGGTTTCAGCAGAACAACCTTTACTCCCCACTCTCAGAGATGGTGAGAGTAAGACTGGGCCAGATAATGAGGTGCTGAAAGTAGATGAAACAGAGGCGCGGGAACAGGGCGATCTGGGAGTAAACGTGAGAACAGACTCTCAATCTTCTGATATGAAGTGTGAGAACCGAACTGATAAAGGACAAGTGGGATTTGAGGATGCTCGTTCTCGCAGGCGCATGCGCAGACTGGGACAGCAAGAGAGACTTCACAGTGCTCTACCTACGGGGATGCGGCCTCGGAGGGTTCATAAGTAAAGTGTGGGTTGACGTTAGAATGATGGATCAACTTTCTATCCTGTTTCGATTACACATGTAGAGCTGCTTAGAATATTGACGTTTGTAGTATCTGCTGGAGTGACTGTTTTCACTGGGGAAGGAGCACCAGCCTCACGACAACAACTGGATTTGACTAAAATTACAGACCAGCAATAGTTTAAAACTACCATGGCTTGTTATGTTGTCTGAACTAGCCCGAAAGAAGTGGGGAAGGGGCATGAGGGGTTTCAAATTAATTGTAATTGAAGAGAAATGACTGATTCTGGATTATCCATGATAGCTACAAAGGGGCTCCAGGTGGGGATCAGAACTCAGAGATGCCTTTCCAAGATCACAGGGTCTATAGCAGGGGTCCTCAAACTTTTTCAACAGGGGGCCAGTTCACTGTCCCTCAGACTGTTTTGGGGCCAGACTATAGTTTGAAAAAAATATGAATGAATTCCTATGCATACTGCACATTAAAAATTAATTAAATTTAAATAAATTTAAAAATTAATTAAAAATGTTTGCTCACTTGCTTGGAGAAGGCCATGGCAGAGGTGCGGGAGCCCTGCGGCTTTCCCCAAGTAAGCTGCTCCGCCTCAGCCTGTCCGCCCCGGACTCGGAAAGGTGGCGGCGGCTTGCTTCCTTGGAGAAGACTGTGCAGCCTGGCTGCCCCTGGGCTCGGTGAAGTGGCAGCGCCAGGAGCAGGCTTATTTATTTATTTTTATTTATTTACAGATTTATAGGCCGCCCCTTGCCACAAGCCTCGGGGCGGCTCACAACCTCAAGAAACCATTGTAGGCAGAAACATGGTACAATAATTAAAAAGCCTACAGAACTTTAAAACTGGCCCATCTCCAGGTCCAAATTAAAACAAACAAATACAATATAATACAAAAGATTTAAAATAAACTAACATTTAAAATATTGCTTAAATAAAAAGGTCTTCACCTGGCGCCGAAAAGCAAATAAAGACGCCAGGCTTGGCGAGGCGGTAGCAGCGGGTGTGGGCCCGGGCTCGGCGAGGTGGCAGCTTGCTCGCTTGGAGAAGGCCGCATGGCCTGGGATGTGTATTTTGTCCTTCAGCGTATTCTTAGCAGCTTTTAAAGAATGACTATGAGTGCAAAAGGATATTTTTAAACATTAAACCACTAGCTATACAGTTGGACAGCCTAAAAACAATCAACAGACATACATGGTTATCCAAAATAAATGGTTATTAGTTTCTAACCAGATAAGCATCACTTCCAGAATACTAGAGACAGATGAGTTTCTAAATACTATGGGACAGAGCACTTCCTCCCTTTATTCTCCGTAGTTTTCAATACAGATTTTCAGGATTAAAATTACATGATAGGAGGAAACCCTTGGGATATCCTTATGGCTTCAATATCTGCTTTTCTTCATTAACTGTGAGGGTCAAACTAGATGCAATGAGAAAAACACTCCCATATTTCCCTTATAACCTGAAAGTGGAGGTTGGGATGCTGTCGCAGGGACAAACCATACTCTCTGCCTGACCATTTTAAATTTTTTCCGGGCAACTGCATTCCAAAATCAGAAGTGAGTCTGGTTTGTGGCGGTGGTAGCAGGGGGGTAGGATGCTTTGGGGGATTTTCAGGGGAGAATTGGCAAGTACAGGATTAGGGCTCAAAGCTTCTCACATCTGCTAAACCCTGCAAGTACTTCGTACTTTTGCATTCTAACTATGATGGAGAATAGGGGGGTTAAAACCATGCAGTTGCTGACAACATGTTTCATTTAGTCTTAGTAGAATTTATGGTCAGTTTCCATTAAAATTAATGTCAATTCATCTCCAAAAATGGCCCAGAAACTTCGGCTGATCCAAAGAAGGGCAACAAGATTGTCAGAGGACTGGTAAATATTACACCATTGCGTTTTAATGGAGGATCACAATTGTAATTTTCTTTCCAGAGACGCTCAGCTGGTATCTTACACTTCAGTGTTTTCAGTGTCAGGCAAATCCCCTTTATTTTCCCAGACTTTCAAGTTCATCAGTACTTTTTACAATGCTCTTGCATTCTTAGAGCTTTGCACTGTTACTGCCATTTTCTCTGGGGTTTTTTTTTTTTTTAACTTTGGCTGTATTATGTTTCAACCTTGTAATGTTTCTCTCATAAGGTATTTCAGGATGTCGATTTTTGTCAGCTGCCCAGAGACCACTGGCCATCAGAAGTATAGTATAAAGAATAAATAAATCCATCAGGGAGCCTCTGGGCTGATGGGTGGTGTAGAAATTCAATAAATAAATATGTTAATAAATTACATATTTTAATAAATTAATCACTCATGATCTGAGCTCATCTTCAAACACAAATCAGGAGAAAAATGCATCATGATGACCACCAAACGTGGTTGTCTTGTTGCTCCCAACCCTAACATAAGCCCTGCTGCAAGTCTGCATTGGTAGACAAGATATGTATGAAAACCTGTGCATGAGCAGCTACTTACATCTAAGTTTTTATGCATTCAGGGGCCCCATTTGATAAGGAATCCTGGTAATGTGGAAGGCAGCCCAAGCCTGGGCATAATCAGTTCAGATGTTTGCACCAATGCAGGAGTATCCAGAGACAGGGCCAGCAGTACAATCCTGCTCTGTGACAATTATATGATTATTCATGAGTTTCATGTAAGGAGGAGGCTATTGATCATTTTTAGTTTGTTTTGGCTTTGTGGATTTTTATTATAACTGAAAATATTCCCTATTCCCAAATTGGATGAAGTAGGAAATAGGAATGTTTGCAATTCTTTCTAATAGAGAATGATGATCCCTGCTTATTAAGTTGTGAATTACAACACACTTACCACATTGCCTTTTTCAAAATCCTCAGACAAGCTCCTGGACTGAGGCTTACTGAACTGATAAACATATTAAAAGTCAAAAAGTTAACTGATTGCTGTCTAGTTAAATCATATTAAAAATACACCCAGTTAATGAATTTTGGAATTTTCACGAAATAACTACCACCAAGAAAAAACAAACTTTAATGTCAAGGCATGTTACTTCTTCTACTACTGAGGCAGCATTTTGGCAGCAGATCAGGGTAATTTAGCAGACTGTCTCAGTCTAGCCAAACATTTCAATTTTATGTTCCTAAGCAAAATTAACTGTTTATTTTTCAAGACACCTTTTCTGATTGATTTTGACAGCGGAACAGGGCATTGCTGCACTAATTAAACATCTGGGATTATCAACTGAAAATTAATCTTCATGCTCAGCCTCTGTATTGGTTGAATGTCTATGCTCAGGAGACACCAATGAAATCCCAGCGGACATTCCAAGGGTTAGAAATGCCAGGCTCAGAAGGCTACTAATTTGCCTGACAGTCGTAACAGTGTCTGAAAACTAGTATAAACTAACCAATTAAACTAGCTTAATTTCTTTGGAAAATAAAAATAGATCAGATTTCAAGCTCTGCTCTTTGGTTCTTACCCCCACCCCCATCTCTATTGAGAAGCAATTAATATCACTATACTCAAATGATCATACAAATAATTGAATTATACCATTGCAATTTTTAATCCTTTTGTTTTATACTAGCCCGTTTTTCACAACGGGCTAGTATAGTGATGCAGGGAAGAGCAAGTCCAAATAATAGCGTGGGGCCAGGTTATCTGAATGCTTGCCTCCCCCTCCGTATGTACCATTCCAGATCCTGAGGTCATCTTTTGGGTCCTTCTCTGGGAGCTCCTTCCAAAGCAAAGGAAGTGGGTGGCTACAGGAGAAGGGCCTTTTCAGTTGTGGCATCTTGGTTTTGGAATGAGCTTTCCAAAGTGGTGCGCCTGATGCATAGTTTGCTTTCCTTTTGGGGCCACACAAAGACCTTTTTATTTCCCCAGCATTTTAACAGTTTAACTTTGTTTTTATATATTCCATTTTATTTGGCACCTCTGCTATGTTTCGGTGGTTTTATTCTTTTAAATTCATTTTTGTGCCTGCGTCTTTAAATTTTTTGTTTAATTCTAACTTTTGTTGAGTAACTAGAGAGCCTCAGCTATTGGGTGGTATAAAAATGAAATAAATAAAGAAGGAAGAGGACTCTCCAGGAAAATATGGGCAGCAGTGCAAGTCTCCTCGACTTCAGTGTGGCTTCCTCCCAAGTCTGTTGCATCTTTACAGTTCCAATTCCATTCCAGTTCCAAGTCATGAACTTCATGACTGCTGAGGAATTTGAACCAGGCACACAGGACTACTCCTAAGCACATCTGTATACAACCAAAATCCTATCCAAGTTTATTCAGACCCGACCAAGTCTCACTTGGTTCCCTGGGATTATTACTGACAGGTAAATAAATGTACACATGACTGCAGCCTGATTTAGTCAGCCGTCCCAATTATTTCCACTTTCAAATTTGTGCCTGGATCTCCCAGAATCATAGCCCACCAAACTCCCCCTTATGCCATGGTTCCAGACACCGGTGCTTGTGTAATGAAGGGCACATCATTAACATGTATATGTGTGTGTGAGAAAGTGTGCGCGCGCCGGCGCGCGTGTTATCAAGGCTTAAAAATAATACTCAGGATGTATCTCCCCCCCTTTTTTTCTCCAGCGCTTGCTGTCGCTGACAGTTTCCTGTGAACCTGCAGCATGGTTGCCAGATGTTCCTCGCTTTTTTTTTCTTTTTAAAAAGGGTTGTCCAAATCATGACAGCCTTCGCGCAACATATTTGATTCTTCCTACGCCACCCCCTCCCTACTTTTCCTTCGAGTGCACGAAGCCTCCCGAATGTCCCTTATGAAAAATAAAAACCGTGTTTAGCAATGCTGGTCTGGAGAGACACAGCCGGCTAATGATCATGCCCCAGCTGATTCGAGCGCGCACGCACGCAGGCACGCTCCCCCCCCCCCCAATCTTACTAACAAGCCTTGAGAGCAGAAGAGCTCTTGCTTGCATTAGACAGCGGACCCCATGGAAGAGTTGCCGCTGTTATTGTTCCTCTTAAGTTGTTAGACAAGATCGTGACAGCAGCGCAGGCAGGCTGCGGCCACAAAGCTTGCCATCACTGAAGCTGCTGCTGCCTTCTCTCTCTCTCTCTCTCTGTGCGTTGCTAAATAATTGATTCCTCCTCCTCCTCCTCCTCGCTCTCTCTCTCCCCCTTCTCGCACCGCCTCCATCAGTCAGTCCCCAGCTTTGTCCGGCAGCTCTTTATTCCACACCCCACCCCCAGCTCACTTGCCTCCACCGTCCTAAAACGCATGATGGATGGAGAGAGCCAGCCCGGGAGCTCAGCGATCAGCCTCGTGCAATCGCCCAGCCGTTCCAATCGATCGCAGCACCAGCACTGCCCGAGCCTTCCTTCCCAGCCCTCGCTTGCGTGTCGGCTTCGCCCCAGAAAAGAGTCGTCACACAGGCATTGCTGAGAGCTTAAAAAAAAAAAAAAAGTCAGGATATATTTGATTGCCAGGTAGACAAGAGGAAGGAAGTTGGGTGTTGTTGCTCTTTAAAAATTTTACTCCAAAAGAAACCCTGTTTTCTACTTGGAATGCACTTTGCTAGAATTCACTTCACCTTGCTTTAGGGATCGTTTGGCTTAGAGAACTGTAAAGAAGGTCAAAGTGGGCTGACGATAATACAAGACCTTTTGGTTGCACCGGTGGCCTGCTTCCCTCCCTTTGCTCTGGGATCTCAAGGAACAAAGGAGGGGAGGGGGGAACACGGAGCGCGAAGGGAGGGGGCTGAGTGAGGATGATTCCGGGTTTGGCTTATCGCGCCTGCCTAAGGCAAAGCTTTCCAGTGTTATTGATCTCTGCATATTCACCCCCGTGGTCGTCGTCGCCAGGAGAGGTTTCCTGTCTCTGTGGAAACTCTCTCTTCGGATTCCATGTGTCAGAGCTCATCTGGGAAAGCAGTTCCTCTCCCAGAAATGGATTGGCCAGGGAAAACCGAGACCGCTCTTCGCCAGCCTCCTATGCACTAATTTCATGTGGATAGATCGGACGCATAGACAACGCGTATACGTCCATCGCACGAATCCGCTGCCCCGCTTACCTTAGGAAAGAAAAACGCCGTATCCTTCCCTATACATAATTCCACCATAAAGAAGACACTAAGTTCCTTTTATTTGAGAACAAGGTTTTTAAAATAATTTTGGATCAGGCCACTATTACATGTTCAAAGAGGGAGAAGGCGATTCAGCAAAAGGTTCAGCAAACCTTCCTCTCCCCCCCGCCCCCGATTCCTCCTCGCCAACCTAAAAGTACGACAGAAAGAATAATCTCCGTTTTGTAGCTCTTTTAACACCACCCAGGCGTTTAATTATTACCACCCTGATTGCGTTTACATAGAAGTGTTCAACTTGTGGCCCTCCAGATGTTTCAGCCTACAACTCCTATCATTCGTCACCATTGGCTATTTTGGGCAGGTGTGACGAAAGGCGTCGGATAACATGGGAAGGAGGAAGAAAGATGGAATACAAATATAGTAATAAATTCGGACTGTCCCAAGGCTCCCACTTTCGATTTACACACTTACTGATCCGGGGTTACCTGGGTTCACTCCTCGTCCTGCCCATTCAAAGATGATTCAAAGGGCGCTAACCAAAGGGGCGACGGTGATTCACGTCAGGACAGGTGATGTTCAGTGTGCGCCTTTAGTGGTCATTGGCAGAGTTACAAGGCTAAATGATCGCCCTTGTCCAGCCAACAGACATCACAAAAAGCACCTAGACTAGTGGGAAGAAGACTTACATGAACCTTTAAGATGCTGGATGAATAACAACAAAGCCAGTCCCTTCTGGGATCTAGCAAACCCTTCGAAACTGAAGCCGCTGCTTTTCTGGGAATACAACGCTGGCGCAGCAACAATAGAAAAGAGGCGCGGAGAAAAGGAAGTTCGTAAGATTGCTGTTTCTACTGGCAAGGGATCTGGGAACCTTTCGCGGGGGAGATCGTGGCTGTCTCTGCATGAGTTGCTGTTCCGAGAAGGCGGCACAGTCGCCACTCCCCGCTTCTCTGTTCCTGGCAAGCCCAAGTGGCTGGAGCAGGGGGTGGGGAATCGGAGAGGCTCGCGCTCCCCAGCTCTCTTGTGCAATTCACGAGGAGGCCGACGGCGTAGCGTGGCTCGAGCCAGAGGTGGCGATGGGAGGAAGGAAGCAGCCTCCGCCAGCGAAGGGAGTTTCTTATTTGGGGGTTGTCGAGAGGAAGCTGCAGTAGCCGAGACAAGAAACTTCTTTTGCCCTGGAAAGGCCAGAGGCGGAACCAGCGCCTGGATGTGGCTTCTGCCACCCAGAAAGGAGAAGACGACAGCGTACACAGAGACATACGCACAAAGGCAGATTCGGATATTATTACTTGCAGCCAAGGCGCACACACTGGCGTGAGCGCACGAGCAGACTAGGATTCCCCTCCACTTCATCGCCTGGCGCTGGAGCCGAATCGGAATCGGAGTGTGGATTTGATAGCTGGTTCTTCGGGGTTGGGAAGGGTGTGTGTGGTTAGAAATTCACTGCGTGGATACCCTTCGCTTTCCATCCCCCCCCCCCCTTCCAACACGGCGTGCTGCTGCTGCTGCTGCTTTCGCAGGGAGGCGGTGCGGTAGCAGCTGCTGCCTTTCCTGAGGATACGAGCGTTTTGTTTTTCTATCGCACCAAATTAAACCCCCAGTAAACCCCTTCATTAGCCAGGCAGGAGGGAGCAAGTAAGGGGCAGAGGCTTGGACTGGTAAGCGAGTGCCGTCTCTTTCTCTCTCCCTCTCTTCCTTCCACCCACCCCCGGTGTACTTTGCGCTGCTGCTCCTCCTCTCAAGGAAGTTTCCTCCCCCTCTCTTCTTTTTCTACCACCGCCGCCGCCGCACTTCCCCATATTTCGCTGCTTGCCTGCCTGCCCGCCCGCCTGCCTGCCTGCCCGCCCCAACTCCTCGCGGGGGAAGGGCTCTTACCATCACCCCCTTCTTTACAGCGGGGCTGGCTAGGCTGGGTTGGGCAGAGCGACCCGCCGGCCCCTGAGCGAGGCCGAATGCCGGTGGCAGCCAATTCGCACCCCCGCGCGGTGCAGCAGCCGGACTCGCGCCCCTTCCCCGCTTCCGCCCGCCTCCGGGACCGGGACCCCGCCAAGCACCACCACCACCAAGGGGCCAGCGGCGCCGAGGAGCGCCAGGAGCCCCACCGCCACGGCCAGGCCGGCAGGGAGGCGGCGGGGAGGGCAGGCGGCGGCGGCGGCAGAGCGGCGGCTCCTTCCGGCGCCCCTTCGCCGCCCCTTCTGCTCGCTTTCTCGCCGTCGTCCCCGCCGCTGCGCCCCGGCGGGGGCCCTTCGCCGCCGCTGGAGCCCCCCCGGACTCGCTCCCGCTCTCGCTCGGGGTTCTTCAGCCTCCTCGCCATGAACAGCGGCGCCACCGCCACAGCTGCCGCCGCCGCGCACTTCCAGCCGCCGCCGCCGCCTGCCCCACCGCATCTCCATGGGCCGAGCCCGCCCGAGTTGGGCGCCCGCAGCCAAGGCAGAGGGAGCCCCGCGGGACATGGGCACCCCCGAGCCCCTCCGGGAGTCAGGGCGCCCGCGCCAGGTAATGGGATCCCACCGGGCTTGGGCGAAGCGAGGGGAGCGGGGCGTGGGGGGCGGGCTGCGAGCTTGGGGGGCGCACACGCCACGGGATCGGGAAACGTGAAGTAAAAACCGAGGGGCAGGCGTCGTGTGAAGGCAGAGGCTGGTGGGGCAGAAGACTGAGGCAATCTTCGAGGGAAAGGGAGGTGACAGGATGTCTGTGGGGTGACTAATGAGAGGTGCCGAAGTGAGCTGCACGTGAGGATCTGCTTAAGTCTTGTAAAGACCAGGAAAAGAGGGTGAGCAAAAATCGGGACGGGGGAGGAAGAGACGTTGGGAAGGTCTTGGCAGCCGTGCACCTAATCATGTTTACTTGGAAGTGAAGTCCCACTGAGTTCATTGGAACGTAACTTCCTAGTGGAGGTGCTTTTAGGATTTTTTAGCCTAGTGTGATCAGAATTGCACCGCTGTTTTCAGGTTACTGTTCTGAATGCCCTTTGATCGTTGAAATACCCTAAAATAATTTTCCAGCCTACAGGTTAATTGGTAGAAGCAGGACCTTCACTTTTGAAGCAAGGTGGCAATAAAACGAAATAGTGAGGACAAAAAAGGATGTTTTGGGGAAGATGAATAAATGAGACATGGGGAAACATGCCGAGGAGTTTAACACTAAACTCCTCAGTGCATTTACTTGGGGGAAAAACAGGTTTTACGAATTGGGCAGTATTCTGGTTTCCCCCAATAGTTGATAACATGCTATACAATACTGTTGCAGGAGTTGTTTAGCCTGATTGCTTTTCCTCCCCAATATTCTTAGTTCCTTCATATCTCTTAGTATCAGTGTATGTGGGTATTATCTCCTAATATGAAGGACATTAAACAAGCAGTTTTCTGGTGGAGGGAAGGCCTTGGGGTTTTGGAGATTTTCTCTTTAACTACTCTGCTCCTGTCATTTTTTATTTTTTGGCGGTGCAACATGAAGTGGGGAAAGGGCTTCTGAATCTTAAGTATTGAACTTGTGTGGCTTTGTAAATCTTTGTGGACAAATAGAACAGTGTTGTTATATCCAACTGAAGCTGGGATATTTTGTCCCTGAGATGAGACAGTGTACACACAGAAGCGAAAAAGCATCTGTCTCTTGGTGTTGGGAAAGGTGAAGAACCACTCTACTTGAAGGATTATAAATGAAATAAAGAAAAGTAGTGAACCTCTTCTGGGAAAAAATGCAACTGGTAATACTCAAAAGAGCTAAAACTTAGGTGTACTGGATAGTGTGGTCAAGCTCAGGATGGTGTTAAGCCAACATGATCATGAGAGAGGGAGACTTATTTAAATATCACAATTGCTGATGCTGGAGGGTTTGAAATGCCTGCTGATGATGAAAATTCTGAAGTGTTTTTATCAGTAGATAAGAGGCTGTCATGTAACATGTATTATAAAAGGGTATCCACAGGAAGTATACAAGCAATCATTTCTTGGCAATAGTATACTTTTTTGTTTTTTGTAGTGCTACAGGTAGAATTATGAGTCATGTTACTGCTAGGAAAACTTATACTGAAATACCCCATCCGAATACAAAGTAGTGGTTTTGTCCTCTCAAAGCACCACTGGGTATATGTCGACTCAGAAGTACAGCTTGCTGAGTGCCTGGAAGGGGTGTAGCAGAGCACATATTTGGCATGCAGAAGGTCCCGGGCTCAGCTTCTAGAATCTCCTGTAGAGCTGGAAAAAGTTTTGCCTGGAATCCTGGAGGGCCATTGCCAGCCCTGTGTGCATGTAATGAAGACCCATCCATTTAAAATCCAATGGCTTGCTGTGCATGAGTGGGCACGCTGTCTCCTGTGTACCCCACATGATTTCTGGCTCCTTTGGAGGTTGCATAGCATGATGGCCACCATGTCTTGAGTATTCAAATAGGCGGCTGGCATGCATCACATGATGCCTACTGTGGTTTAAATAAGCCACAGTGGGCTGCAGCGATCATGCAAACTGGCTCATTGTTTTGCATACGCCTTTTGGGGTGTTAAAGCAATGACAGGGTTTCACTAGCAGTAATTAGCACAGTAATACAATGTGTTCAGGGTTTTCCTGTATAATATGGTTTTAAGGTAACAATGCAAATTTATACAAAATAGTAGTAATAGTTCCTTGAAACAATTGAGGTGCTGTGGCTTTCAGCCTGCCTGGAAGTCACACCCTTGGCCTTGGAAGTTCTTTAGTCCTAATTCCAGATGTGTGTGGGTTGGTTGTGATTACTCAGTAGTGTGAGAAAGGCACTGTAAGATCCCAGCCAGAGATGCTTCATTTATGCATCACAGTGACAACCTCTTCTTTTAAAATTAGCTCTCTGGTGCCCAAATGAGTTCTCTATCAGATCTAGACATTACAATATACTATGATGGGTTCATTACCTAAAACAAATCCTGGGAGAGAGGTCCCAGAGAGTACTTTTTGCACTCACTGAAGTTAAA
Source organism: Varanus salvator macromaculatus (assembly GCA_023646645.1). Taxonomy (NCBI): domain Eukaryota; kingdom Metazoa; phylum Chordata; class Lepidosauria; order Squamata; family Varanidae; genus Varanus; species Varanus salvator. The sequence goes on along the minus strand of JAIXND010000001.1, from coordinate 11,682,695 downwards.
ATGGTAGGTGCTTTTGTTAAATATCTGCCTAAAGTAAAAAATAGACAACATTAAGTAATTGCTTGTGAAAATATGGGTCTACAAGTTAATTCTAAGAAGCTTCTGCTTAACTTAAAATGCACATACATCACACCAACCATGTGAATTTGTGGTTGATGTGAAAGTTACCTCTCCAGCTTCCTGCAGTATCTTGTACACCAAGCATACACCACCCAAGTCGTTATCTTTATATATCCTAGGCTGAACAATATTTGTGGGCTGTGCATATCTTTCAATGGGGCAAGCTATTTTTTGTTTATTTAAGCTGAATTTCAGATAATCAGGGAAATGTAAATACAGTTCTTTTTTTCTTGAATTGGTTATGTGCTGTGCAGGTGATATCTGATATTGAATGTTAGGCCTGTTCCCTGGTATAAAGAATTATTTACAATATTCTTTGAGACAGCTTTTTTTGTGGAAAAAGCTAACATTTGTATAACTGCAAATATTACTTAAGAATCTGCAATCTAAACATTTTGGCACATGCTTTGAAATATTCTGTTTTATTTTTATTGAATGCTTATGAAGTCATTAAATGAAGTCATGTGGAATAAACAGCAAAATATGTGGCATAATTTGGAAAGTGTAGGCAGCATATTGTTTGAATGGTTCAATACAGTACTAAGGCTTTTAAAAATATTTAGTTATAGTAACTGACATATCTTGAGGCATGGCTAGTAATACTAGGGGAGAGATTACTTCCAAATAAGTGGAATTGTTCTTTTATATTGGGATGTAGTCTTTCTTTTCTCTTATCAGTTAGGTTTATTTCTTCATGGAGATGCTTGGCTTCAGACTTTGAAGAATTTAGACATGTCAGTTAACACATGAACAGTCCTATACTTGATTTCTTGGAAAATCCTACTGAGATCAATAGAATTACACCTAAGAAAGTGAGCATAGGATTATAACCTTAACAGAAAAGTAAGATGGATCTTGAGCATTCCTTTTAGTCTCAGAGACATTTGCTTTATTGGATTACATTTGATTTAATTCTCAGAAACTAATTGAATAGACTTCCAATTAATTATTTCTTCACTGGTGAGTAAACCAGTGGCGTATTCTAGCATATTGCTCAGCCTTGGTAGCCAGCCATGGTTTATGAGCACCTACTGATCTGTTCTATCCCCCTTATGAGGCCTCTTCACACTGGGCCTTAGCAATACAAGAAAGCAGCGAGAATCTCTGGCTGCTTGTGCCTGTGCCAGAGAAGTTTGGTGAGGAGCAGAGTCCTGTCCAGCATGAAGCGATAAACTCTTCTTGTGATACAGCAAGAACACAGAAGGTGTGTCCTCATGAGAATGAGACTTGTGGCCACTACTGACGAGCACATTTATGGTCTTTTGAAACTGATTCTGTTTTTTTTTCAACTTTGTCCCTACACTTAAAAGGAAACAGTGGCTATTTGGTAATCCCTTGCATTGAGTAAGGACATATGTATGCTTTTGAAAGAATGTGTCTTATACTAGTAACAGTAGCATAAAAGAGGGGATTTAAATAAGTTCAGCATCTCATGCCACTGAAATTCAGTTTTCTGTAGGACTATTAACTCTGAAAGAGGCTTGTTCTCCTTTGTATCTGATAATGCTTCCTTATTTTTCTTTTTTCTTTAAGCTCTTTTGCTGTCTTTAAATAAGCAGATAGGTTGTGGGTATTGTCTACTGGTGGGTTCTTCTGACCAATATTCTATCAAAATGTTTCTGCCCAGAAATGCAAATGTACTTGCACTCTCCTTCCAAATCATTCACACTATCTATTTTAAGCAGCCCACAGGGCATGGTACTAAACTACTGCTGGTCAAGTACAAACTGTACAGTGGTGTGAGCATATAAAAAGTCAGAATAGTTGTAGTTGTCTCCACCATGATTGTACTAAGTTGAACTAGTACAATAAATTGAACTAAGTTGTTTTGCTGTGTGTATTTTTATGAGTGAAAAAAATCACATTTCAGTTACGAATGAAAAGTAATATCAAAATGGGGTGGCCACATTAGTCTGTGGTAGAAACCCCTCCCTCAAAACAAACCAAAAAAAAGAGTCTTGTGGTAGCTTAAAGACAAATGGATTTATTACTGTACAAGTTTTCACGGCTCAGAGTCACTTCATCATATAGATCTGTTGGAAGTATACTCTCCAAAGTTTTTGTTGTAATAAATCTGTTAGTCCTCAAAATGCCAGAACATTATTCTCTGGTTTACATTGTAATTTAATATAACCATGTTAAAATGTATACTTTTTGGTTTGTATTCAATGTTAGTCTAATTTGAGCCCCATTCATCTCAATGCATCTACTTTGGTTTCAACCCAATTCATCTTAATCTGAAATAATAAGCTTTCATCAGATAAAGTGAGCTGATACCTGTTTTTTATGTCAAAAAAGTGGACAAGTGAAAAAATGGTATCTTAATCAGATAATATTTATAAAAATGAAATAAATTAGACACTTCTCTTATGGTGGACTTTGGCCAGGACCTAGGAAGTAGCACATAATTTCAGGTGCTAGGATCCAGGAGTTCTCACCTAATCTGCCAGTGATCATTCATTGATTCTCCTTGGGTGATGTTATATTTCCCTTAAATACCTGAACTCTATAGTCCGTTCAGTTCTGAATATTTATGACTTTGCCAGTCAAACAAAGAGGATATTTACTTTTGATTTCACAGAGATGCACCAACTACCAGCCATTTTTGGAAGATGCTAGGCACTAATTGATCTCATGACAGCATGCGGACAGACAACAAAGCACAAATCTATTAATTCCTCACTGCTTACTCTCCCATCCAAGCTAATATAATTCTGTAGTGATCAGGTAGGTGGCATGATCAAACTTTTAGATTAAGCTTGTTGTCTATAGGCTCTGCTTTGTAACTAAAGAATCTGTTTTATTAATTATAGTAATGAGTTAAAGTATGTTTGTTTAGGAGATGCCTGCATTTCAAAATGGGAGAAATTCCAAGGAGGATTTAATCAGGGATATACCAGGAAAATATAATCTTGGTATTCATTTCACTGGCTCAGGTAGAGGGTTATTTTGGCTCAAAGACCTGGACTGTCATATGCTCTCCATCAGACCCAACCCCCGCCCCCATGTTTTTGGTGTCCCATGAACTACCCATCAGTTCCTATAACTTTTTCAAGTTTTTGCAAAAATGGCTGACATTGGTAGGAATCTTTCTGAGGGAGTAGGTGCAGGAGGTTTTGTGCTTGGCGGTTTGGAGAGGTGTGTGCATGTGTTCGTAAAAGCATGTTCCACATTTTCTATGGTGGTGTGTGCAAACTGCATGAGTGAGATATATGGGATGGAAATGTCCTGACAGGTTCCCTACATAGTTTCAGAAGGATAGGGGTAGGGTTTTTTGTTTTGTGGGCTGTGGTCACTGTAATGTTGTGTGACTGTTACACATTCATAAATATTTGGCCTGTTCTCATGACATGATATCCTACAATGGCCTGATTTACCCACGGGGTTGCCATGTTGTCCCCATGGATGCCTAGCTTGCTATGGCGTGTGAATGGAAGTAGTAGGTTTTATTTGAGGATTAGACAATCCTCAAGTAACCATATAACAAGCCATGGGTTGCACATACTGCTTAGTCTTCAGCAGTATGTGTCTGTGCATGTCCACATGTTTGTGTAAGGAAACAGAAACAAAATTGAGCACTATGCAGTGGTGACTGATCTCAGTGCGGTTACAGAAATAACTCAAAAGTTACCTTGAGACTTTAGAGTTCTCAAAAAAAGAAGGGTAGCTCTGAAAACAGACTAGCTGAAAACACTGAAAAGCTTAACATTCATCAAAAGTTCACTATCATTGAAAGGCTTTTATTCATCTACACTTGACTATCAAATGGTGTGGTGAAAGGTTATGGGAAGCAAACTTGCAAAGCTATTTTGGTTTGAAAGCATTCAGTCTGAAGAATCTGTGCTTATGTTTGAATTTACAAAACCCAGAATCTGAATGTTCTAAACCACATAAAATGCTGTGAATGGAAAGATGCTGATTCATAGCAATCTTGACAGATGTTGTACATTTTAAGCAGTGTGAATTTGGAGTTGGCACAACATTGAAAAATCGCCCCGGTTTTAAAGCAGTCAGTTGGATCCAGACTTGGTTGGGTTTAGATTGATTGAAAGCAATGGAACAAGTTGGTCATTGCTAACTTGTCCTATTGATTTCAGTAGGTCTGTTCTGAGCATGACTCGGTCTGAATTGAATCCATTCTGTTTCATTCTTTTTTGTCATTGAAAAGAGGATACTGTGCCTTTATGGCAAGAGACTTTCTTAAGTTTGGCTTTCCCAGCAGTGTAAGTATCTGGACTTTTGGCCAGCATTGCGATCCCCTTAAACTACAAGACTGTTTTCTTAATTTTGTAATGACTAAGTACAGTCAGTGCCTTGACAGTTTTAAAGAATTGTGATGGATTTTCTTTACATGCAAACTGGACATCCATCTCCAAAGAGTGCCTCATCTTAATATATTAAGGGTGCAGTCCTATATATGTTTTAACCGAAATAAGTTCTATAACACCTAGCACTTACTTTTGTCTTAACAGGCTTCAGATTGCAGCATAAATTAATTTAGTGAGAACTTGGATGACACAGTTTACAGTGCCTGGGCTTGTACATAAAGCTAATCCATCTTATGACTGCTGAAATTTGAATTCTCACATTGTGCACAATGATATGGGTAGAAACATTTTGGAAACATAAGTTTGGGGGGCATTTTTTTATGCTTTATTTTTCCATGGATTTTTTATTTCATAAATTCATTAGTAATTATGAAAGGATGCCAATTGCAAATAAAATGTTGGGCAAGCTTGGCAGATAAAAATTAAGGTTAATATTCCTAGCAATGTACAATGATATATATATATATATGTTATTGTAATAAGTATATGTTTATGACTATATGTGACTATTATTGTTTATTAATCCCATGATTTGCTGCCATTATGTGGGAATGGGTCTAAATGCGAAATGGAAATAATAGGTAGTAAGAGCAAAATGGAAGGTGCTTTAGTGGAAAAGTTTTGAACCTTGTTGAAATAGTTGAATGGTTGGTTGTTGCTATATCACGCACAGGTATTCAGGTTTATAATTAGTTAGTGTAGCCTTTCCCAGCCTGGTGGCTTCCAGATGTGTATAATTCATAGCATCCCTAGTCAGTCATGCAGGCTGTAGAATGCTGAGAGATACAGTCTAACAACACATCTGGAGGGCACTAGGTTGGGGAAGTATGCATGTGTATGTCAGCAGTTTTCAGCACCTTTTTTCCTCTTACATGTAACTATATAAGGGAAATACACGACATTGTCTTTAAATTCTAATAAGTGCTTTATATAATACAACTTCTAGTCATATTAAGTATGTTTTAGATTCCTCCCTCAAATATTTCAGGTCAAACACTTGTGCTGCATTGGGACAAAATATTAACATGTAACTTTGTTTATTATGTAGAAGTAAAACAAACATGCTAAGTTGGATCACTTTCTAGGGTGATCTAGTGACCCAGTGTAAATTAGCTTAGTGACATTTGCAAGCCTCCCCCACCCCCCATCACTGGTTGTATGAACTCAATAATGCTAGCAAGCCATTAGGAGTGAACCCAGAACTTTTTTTTTCATGTGTTGCTTTATCAGGCTGCAAACCTGATCTTTTTTTTTTTTTTTTAACCTTTTCTGTCCAGCCACTCTGCATGCCAGTAACATGAGAATTAGTTGATTGTCAGCCAGAAAAACCCTGGGAAGGGCAAAAAAAGCATGGGTATAGACTATGGTTTAGCGTTACTGTGAACCAGGGTAACGCTTACTGTATTTAATTTAGCTAAAGTGAGCAGAAATAAACTTGGTACTTTTGCTTGCTAATTAGTAGTTCTCTTAGTGCTTCTGAATACTTTCAAATATCTTAAAATTGCATTTAGCAAAGGAATTGTCCTTTTTTCCTTTGGAAGAATGGAATATTGTTTTAATAAATAGATGGGTTACACGGGGATGGATCTGGCTTTAGTCGTGCTTGGAGTAGACCCACTGAAGTAAGTGGGACAAATTTGTTTTAATTAATGTAAACTTCATTGATTTATACATATGATCAAATCTGGATCCAATTGGCTTTGGTCTTCCCAGTTAGCAGGGTGCCGGACAAGATAAGAGTCTAAATCTTGATCTCTCGGGGCCCTTACATACATACTTGTACATGTGGATGAAACATCACGGAACTTTCATATGTCCTCCTGCCACCTCAAATGTAGTGCATTTCAGTAGAGTCAGTTCACTCACTTTGCTGCCAGTCATCTGCTTAGTAATCAAATGATTTATGTCGTATACAAGTGTGAACTAGTCCAGATATCTTTATTCACAGCTTCTCTGTCACTAGAATTTCCCTCTTGGTTTCGATAAGTCATTGCAGTATGGAATGGCTTGATGAATTTAATTACATTTACTCAAGTTAGTAAGGGATTGTTAAGGTTTGGGATGCCAGAGGTTTGCAGCACTGCCTTTTAAATATAAGCAAAATAGTGGAGAATGAAAGATGGCAAATGGTTGAAATAATTTATAAGTTCACCTCATGTATTGCTAATCATGTTACCAGTTTAGGGAGCATGCTTTTGCAAATGAAAGGCTGTGTCTGAGACTTTAGGCATTCTGCAGATGTAACATAAATTGCGCTGTTAAACTAGCTGTGCCTATGAATAATAAAATCCGCAGACAGACAAGTACTTTATAATTGAGGGGAAGATCTATTTCTGTATGCTATATTAATATGAAATATTGGGGAGTGAAAGGGAATTGTTCATTTTGCTCTGTATATATTGGGATTTCTCTCCTTGAAATATTGACTGAAATGGCACAAGGCGGTTATCTAGCAAGGGTGCTGTGAGTCCGGAGCTCCAATTGATTTTAAATGGGGGTTAGGATCCATTAGTTGGCTGAATCAGCCTTGAGGCAGTTGAAGAGCTAACATCCCTTCATGTTATGCTGTATTTTGAGGCACAGGAGTAGACATCTGTGTAGCTGGAGTCCATCTGGATATGGCACAAAGTCAGCAATGCCTTAGTTAGAAATTAGGCATGAATGATTTGGTGGCGCTACTCTCTGCCACAATCTCTATATTTAAAGTGAAGTCCAATAGAATTAAATCCTCTAGTCAGCTATCTTTAAGAAACTGTTACAGTATTGTATACACAAGCAAGTGTTTATCTTGTTTATAATGCTAATCTCTCTCTCTGTCTCTCATTCTCTCTCTCACTGAGAGAGAGAGAGAGACAGAGAGAGAGAATGAGAGAGAGAGATATTCAAGTTTCATTCTAAGGCACATCTGGAAATAGATTTCACTGAAATGTATGGGACCTAATTACAAATTATCCAGGCATTTTGGCAGCCATTCAGTTGGCTCCAGGCTCTTACCAGCCACTTGTCTGTGGTGAGCAAGAATAGCTGACCAGGGAGGGAAGGGAAAGGAAGGGAATGAAAGTTTCTTTTCGGCTGTTTGTGTCATATAAATGGCTAAAGCTGATATACATGTGCAGGTAAGCTAATGTTAGTTTCTGTGGGCTGCCAACTTTGTGTCTGTGTTTGCTAGCCTGAGCTGGTCATGGGCAACAGTTGGCATAGCAAGACATAGCAGTAGCAGGACACATTCCTAACTGGATGTGATGTTTGTGTTGCGGTTATATTTGTGAGTACTGCTCTTTTTCCTGGCCTTTTGTTCAGTGCGCATCGCATTTACTTTGAGATGAATTAGTGATTAGAAAGGTGATGGTGTAAGACAGGTGCATAGTTTAAAAATCTGTGGGCTTAAAAGTGTGCAGGAGAAAGTGCAAATGAGAGAGTGGTAGTTTGGAGGCAGTGTCAGTAATGTGGGTAGATTGTTATGTTAAGGTGTAAAATAAGAGAGCTGATAATGCATATGTGATGCAGGCAATTGCTCTTAATTTCAGGTAATCAAAATGCTATCTAAAAAAGTAAGAAAAATAATATAGAGAAAGAAGTGTGGTAGCAGTTGAGAAGAGAGGAATAAACTTTTGGGTTTTAACTTCATACCATGTCTTCTTGCATACTCCCAAGCCCTGATTTGGATTAACATCCAGTAAAGCTTGCTCGTTATCTTGTGACATGATAGTTGGTCCTAATAAAGGTAGTATTCTACTCTGGTTTTGGATTTTTCTAATGCATCACTATTCAGACCTCTGTCCTGGAGAAAGATCTTAAAACTGGAGGGACATTTTCTGCCACACAGTATTACATGCCCTTCAGATACTAGGTAGCAATCTTAAATTTAGCTTCTCTTTACCATCTTAAATACCATTCCACATACAATTAAGCTCCAGTTTTGTTATATAAAGAAAGTTATGTTTCTCTTTCCTGTTGTCCGCCTTGCAAAGACCCATGTATTGGGCTGCTTAGCGCTAGAGACAGATTTGAATAACTGCTGGCTTTTATATTTTTAGAATTCAAAACATGGGCCATGACCATTATTGTTTCTTTGTTTCAACAGACCTAGGTGGAACCTGGAAGCTGTTTGCCTTTAGCAGAGACTAGTCTTAATTAAAACATTCCCTCTTAAGACTGCTAAAAATTGCAGACATTTGGCCTCCAATATCACACCCAGTCATTTCTCTTCCTTCTCTCTACCTTCTCCCTCTCCCACTGCATGTGTGTGCGTATGTTTAACATTCAGCCCAAAGAAGAGTTCTAGAAAATTTGAAATCTTGCTCAGTATTTTGTGATAAACTTGAAATTGTGTTAAGTATTTTGCGATATCTTAGTTGGTTCTTTGCATTGCACTACTGTGATTTTTGTAAGGCAAAGACAAGAAGAGAAGTGATGGTGGCAGCATAGGAAAGTTCTGAGAACATTTGAGGCATAACAAGCTGTATAAGATAATAACTTGTGGGACCAAGAAGACCCAGGACCTAATCCTGAGATGTGTGCTTGGATGTGTATAAATGATCTGAGTAAAATAGCTAGAAAATACAATTTTCAATATGTAGAATAATGGGGTCCATGAAACATAAATGCAGGAATGCAAATGGAAGTAATACCATATTTAATGAAATGTTGAGTTGTGTAGATAGTCATGTGAGAGATCTCCCCAGATAAATATGCCTGGCATCGACGCTGCATCATTCGGCACCAGGCAAATGTTCTCTCAGTATTTTAATTGTTAAATTACGAATTTTTATTTTAAAAAAATCATACCTTTTTGTATAGATTTTGCAGATCATTGTGGTTTTTTATTTGGCTATTTGTTTAGTTGTTTATGCTTATTTTTATCTTAGTGTATTATTTATATATTCTTTATTTTTGTTGATTGGCTCAGGTATTGAAATGGATTATTATGTTATTGTTATTTTAACATATTGTAATTTTTGATTTTTGTAAACCATTCAGAGAGCCAATTTGCTTATGCAAGATGGTATAGTAAAGCTTGTATAAATAAAACATAAATAATACTTGCAGTATGATCAACATATTTAATTAGAAGTAAGTTCCACTGAGTTCAGGGGAAACTTAGCTCCTAGTAAATTTGCTTAATCACATTATCAGTGGTTATTTAGGAAAACCCTATATATTAAAGGAGGTCCATGAACAACTGCAGTAATCTCACAACACCTTGCAAGAGAGACTTTGCATTCCTGGTTCAAATCTCACTTTAGCCACGATGATTTACTTGGGTGGCCAAAGGTAAACTTCTCAGTCCCAGCTGCTATTGGTATCCTAGTGATTTATCAGGGCTAAAGTGAGATTTGAACTAGGGATGAAAAATGTAATGTATTGCATCCATTCACTGAATAAAACCCTTTTTGATCCATTCTAAAAAGGGTTCAATAAATGGCATTTTTTAAAGTCTGAACTACCCCACTGCTACCACCACAAACGCTCAGATAAATTGCATAGAGCATCCTACTTTCAGAGGAGAGAATGCCTCTTCTGAGATGGAATTAGTAGCAGGTGCTTGTTTGTTTGTTAGCTACATTTGTATACTGCCTCATAGCCCATGGGGCTGGGAGATCAGCCTCAGTTGATAAAAGGTGTTCTTGGCCACTGAGTCCTCCTGTGACTTAAGGGATAGTTCTGGGTCCAGAAGCACCCCCAAACTACAGACCTTGTCCTTTAAAGAATTTCCCACCTGGACAGATGGTCTACCCACCAATAGCACCTTCATCTTATCTGGATTGAGCTAAGGCTTACTGGCCCTTATCCAGTTTATCACCAAGCATAGGCATCAGAACCACCACTGCCTCACCTGGATTTGATGAGAAGGAGAGGTAGAGCTGAGTGTCTCATATAAGGTTAATCTAATTGTAAATATATACTCTGGCTAATCAGTTCCCTTTAATGTAATATCAACATAAAATACTCAAAATGTATCAGGTTTATGGAAGAATTGATAACACAACCAGTCTTCAAAGCAACAATTCAGAAATCAAATAGTTGCAAAGTCACTCTCAAGCTTGTATAATCCAATTAAAATTGTTCTCAGGTTTGCCTTCTAAGATGGAATACATTTAGGACTGTTTATTTGTAAACTTCTGTTTTGAAGGTCGCCTATTTGGAATGTTTTCATTGAGTATAGGTTTTATTTGGTATCAGGTGCATGTGTGCACATATCTGTAGACACCAACATGCTCATCTCTTGGTGCCTATCAGGTTTCTTGCCTCTCCAGTTTTTAAAAGAATGGGGGAAAAATAGTACCCCCCCCACACACAAACCTGGAGATCTGCATGCTACAAAGTAGTGCACTGGTATCCAGCATTTTTTTTTCTAGAATGCCTTTGGAACCCCTACGTGGCTCTTAAAAAATCAGAAAGGTGATTCATTATGAAACATGCCCAGGGACCAAGATTAATGAAAGTGGGCTGGGGAGTACCCTGGAGGGTTAAGCATCCTGGGGAGCTAGAGGAGATAACAGGGAGCAAAGCAGGATGGGGTTGCTATCCATGTTTTCTGTGTTTTTCATGTGTTTTTGAGTGTGATTTAATTTGGTTTGCTAGCTGTGTGTTGTTTCTTTCATTTTGTTGCAGCCCAATAGACCAAAGGCTGTTGTTATTGTTTTGATTCCTTGGTGTGTATGTGTTTTGCTTGGGATTTGTTAATATTTGGTGTGGTTTCGCTTGTGTGTATGTTTTCCAGGGTGTATTTCTCTGACATTACCACTTTTCTGCCTGTGAAATGGATATTTTGTTGAGCTTTATGGGGGCAAATCCTTAATGTGGCATTTGAGATTAAGACTCTGCTATTTTGTATTGCGTTTCTTGGCCAAAATATTTGTTTCCGAGCCTTATCAGTTTACCTTCTGTGAAATTGGTGCTGGGGTAGAAAACTTGGCTTCAGAAGGGTATTTTTTGTTTTTAAGCTCAGACCATACCTCTGCCTTGTACTCAGGTTTTTTGGCAAGTTATTTTTCTTTAAGCCTTATTACACTGCCTTCTGGAAACTGGGCATTTTATTAGAGCATGCACAGTAGCCTCAAAATTGGAAATGTGCTGATGTTTCAGTGGCTAGTATATTATAACTGTGTGTGCATATACTTACTTTATTTTTTTTTACCTTTTTCTTCAAGCCAAAGGGGAAAAAAAAAAACACCCTCACAGAGTGATCTATAAAGATTAATAATGAGGTGGTTTCTGCCCTCACATTTACAATCTAAAAGATAGGGTGCAAAAGAGAAAGGGAAGAGATAAATAAGCAAACTCCGGTGCTAGTGCTAAATTACAAGGTTCTTGTGATGTCCAGCTGGAAGAGAAGCAGCTCAAAGAGAGGAGGAGTGAAGAGTTACTGGTCTTTCTTCAGAGCTGGTGTCCTGGCTTTGCTTTTCTTCTCTCCTTTGTTGGTACCAGATGGCAGTGGGATGGCAGGGCAGGATGTCAAAAGCACCCTGACACCCTCATGGTGTTTCCTCATCCATGAAAGTACGGCTGGCTATTTCATCTTAAATGATTCATGGATTGGAGTGCTGCTATAAGTATGTGGCTGGAATATCATACGTTTCTTAAAACATATTAATCACTTTTTGAAATCTGAATTCTTTCTTATCAGGATTGAATTGAATTCCCTCTGAACTAGTAGCAAATAAAGCTCTGGGGCCTGCAGGCGCTGCTTTCTATCATCTTTCCGAAATCATATTAATGCATGTACCACATAAGGAAGTAAAGCAACAATGTTCCCTTGTTACCACAGTACAAACTTCTCAAAGGAGCTAAAAAGTGAACAATTAAACACAGCTTCTTTTAGACAAGAAACTTTTTTTTTTTTGTGTAAAAAATAGAGATAGTTACATAACTGCAAACCTTTGCAGTTCTGCAAGTGTAGGGATCTGATGATTGGCTAGGACAGTGTTCAGGGGGTGAACGCTGCAGCAGTCCCATGTTGGACATTGCTGAGAAGATGCTCCCACTGCCTTTGGTTTCGCTTAACAACTGTCAAAAGATGAGCTGTCAAGAGAGATCCAAGGCATGAGGCCTCTTTGCATGCAAAAAGGGCATGTTTGGAATTTCACTCCCTTCATGCAGGATACCCTTCTCTCCCTTTCCTTTAGATAGTCCACATGCTGCTGTACATTGTGTAATTTTCCATGAGTCTCTTAATGTTCAGGAAGGTGCAAAAGCACCTTCGTCTTTTTCTAGATGTTAAAACCCTGCGTACCTTTAAATAGGAGGCTTTAACAGGGCAGTGGATGGTTTCTGGCTAGGGCATATGGTTATTAATGTCACCTCCCCCTTTCAGAGCATTTACTGCAGCAGGTACTGCATTTTCTCAGAAAGAGTTCTCAGTTTCCCAGAAAGAATTCTCAGAGGTTAAAAAAACCCTACAGAAATGTATGCACATCTAATAGCTGTGAAGAAAATTGAGGGGGAATTTGAGCAACTTTAATGGCTGCAAAGTAAAGAGAATAAATTTGCACATGTGCATTAACTGCTGCATTACTGCAGGTGTACAAATCTCTTTTCTGTTTACTTCCCAGCCCTTGAATTTGCATATATATTTTAGAACTGTCAGAGTGTCACAGTGACCACAGTAGGAAGAGCTCCAAAAATGAGAAAAGGGAAGGGGATGGTGGCTAATATCCTCTCTTTTTGGAGTAACTGAAGAGTGGGGAAAATGAAAAGGCTTCTAAAAACTGCCACTTGAACACCTAAACCTGTGAGCATTGCATTGCTAAAGGGAAGATAGCTGTGTTTGCTTCCTTTGGGGCACCTTCTGTTGCAACTTTTCACACTTTTTGTGTTGCTTTTCATTTGACAGCCACGTGCTTGATCCCTTGCAACTGTGTGCAGATTACCTTATATGCAGTCTGGTCTGGTGCTCCTTTTCACAGCTGAAACTGATAAGGAAAGCCTACAATTGTTTTTAAAAATGGCACCGTCATTAGTGGCTGAAAATAAATTAAAAATACAACCTGGTTGCAGTGTTTTGTGGCTTCAGTTAAAAGGAAAAAAAAAAAAACAACCCACTAGTGGTTGGAGTGTGAGTGGGTGACAAGACAAGTCCTGTTGTGATGGGGAGCCAGATTCTGGTTGAAGAATTGAAGGGGAAGGAGTGGGAGAACAAGCCATGGAAAGCCTGATGGTCCATTTTGTGCACCATGGATTGTTCTTTGAACAACCCACTCATTCTGGTCTGTTCTGAGGATGGCTTGAGAGCATAGGAAGAGCCAGGGCCCATCTAGTCCGGCGTTCTTTTCACAGGGAGGTCAAAGCACCCCGTGGGCTCCTACAAGTGGGTCACGGATACAACGGCACTCTCCCACCCATGTTGCCCAAGAACTGGTATACAAGGGCTTACTGCCTCTTCTACTGGAAGTGATGTGCAAATTCACCCATTATTTAGAACTAGCATTTTTGGAAAGAAAATGAACTTAAATCTATGTATAAACAAAACATGATTTATTTATTTTTAATTATATTTCTATCCCACCTATCAGCCCAAAGGTTGCCTGGGCAGTTACGTGTGTTACATGAGTGATGGAGCCACTCTGGAAGTGTGCTTGCTGAGATACATTCAAATGAACAATTTTCTCTCTGGAGTAATGCTCAGGGGAAAATGTTCCTGTAAGTTTGCAATGGAAATGCAGCTTTTGATTGGCTGGTGCCCTGCAAGGTCAGAAACCCACCTCTCCCTTTTAGAAATTGGTTATGCCTTTTAAAAAATGATGAATGAACATTTAATTGAATAAATACTCATGTGGTGCTTTAAAAAATAAAAAAGGTGGACAATCTGCCTGAAATGTGAGAATGGGGCAAGAGTAATAACTGAATTAGCATTTGAATTGCTGGTATGTCTGTCAGATACCTTGTGTAGGTGGGGAGGGTGCCAGGCTTGCCCTGCGGGAATAAAATCCTGCTGCGACCCCTTGTTTAATGTTTCATTTGTACAAAGCCTTTGAAAGCATCATTTTAATTACAAATTAACCACTTCCATTTTTGCACCTCTCCCTTGCTCTTGTGTTTACAGAAAACTGAAATTTCATTTGCATTCTGCACAATTCTTTCCTCTTTTTATTATCCTCTGTAGACATATTTGGCTGAGGTTGCTCTTGCCTATTATAAAAATGTGGGCTTTGTTTTGGAATTAACTTCTGCTTTAAATGATGGAAAAATTCATAGCTGTGGCCCACATGGCCTGATGACCAGGTCTGAGCATTGTCAGAGTTCTGCCTGCCTTCTGCCCACAGTGACTGGAAAGGCAGCCGATATCTGGAAGTGAGGGTAGAGTAGGCAGTAAGAGAAAGAGGTGAGGAAAACAGTGCCATGCAGGGATGCCCTTGCGGCTTCCCCAGACAAGAAGATAGTCAAACTGTGGGTCAATCAGTTGACACAGGAAATCTGTTAATGCATTTGACAAATCTATTTTGTGTCATTCAGTAACACTGGGGGAGGCAGTGGAACATAGATCAGAAGTACAGCATAATATGGAGTGGGAGTTAAAACATGCACTCTGGTCTCAGCAAATATTTTCTTCCTAGCAGCCCCCACCCAAAGTGATATTTTCCTGGGAGGACCTCGGAGCTTATATAGCGGGCTGCACTGGAAAAATGCATTTTGGGGGATCAAGTTGTTCCAGAACCAGAAGGTTTCTGGTGCACTTTATTTGCTTCCCAGCTTGAGTCGACTGCAGCTCTCCCTCCCTATAAGTAGCAACAGAGGTTCAGAGGGTAGGGAATGGCTAAGTGACACAGATGCCCGACTTGTGACTTTCTAATCAGGTGTCAAAGGGTGTCATCCCTAAATCTCCCCTTCCATATGTCAATCTGTAGTTGTCTTTTGAGATCAGAGATCTTACCTTCTTAGTTCTGCTTCTTATCCTGTCCGCATCCATGCTAACCCTGCCGCTGCCCCTGCGCCTTCTGGACTCTTCATCATTAGGCTATGTAGCATTCATGTCTCTGCTGGAAGTCTTTGTTGACTATAGCCAAGTACTTAAGTGGTAAGCTTAGACAGAAATTGTGCTTAGCAATTGTGCTATACTGCTTCCTGTTTAATTACAGGTTTGTCATTTCAATCTAAGCCAAGTTTTAGGCCTCAGGTCTGCAGTTGATTGGGAAACCTCAGAGGAGAAAACAAGTAAAAGGTCTTGAATTTGAGTCTAATGATGTGTCAGTTCTGTGCAGGGAGGTTTGTTACTTTACATCTATTCTGCCTGTGTCTGCAAGCGGACGAGGAGGGCAGGTCTATTGTTGTCTTGCTCTGGGCTGCTCTTCATTACATTCCTATAATGACTAAAGCCTGTAGCGTGGGAGGGTTTGGAGAAGTGTCTGCTCTCGAGTCAGACATTGGGATTTTAAGCTAAGTCATTTCTAGAGTTACTGCATGCCCTTGCCTGACTAATAAATGTGGAACAGTTTCACCCAGTTTTAACACACACATTTCTGTGAATGAATTTCTTAGTCTGCCCTTAGTGTTGTAAGCAGAGATGTTCGTAAATTCCGGCTGCAAGCACCATGACAGAATGGCATTTCATGTATTAAGGAACACACCATTACATAAAACATATTGCCATACATTAAGACACTTGGTTGTGAAGTGCCCTCCCTTAATGTGCGTGCATATTGCTAAAATGCACTACAAATGTAAACTAAACATGAAAGCTCAAATGAAAGATATTACCCTCTATATCTTTCAGATACATGGGGTGAGGTGGGTTACATATCTTGGTGTGCCTTTAATTAAAATTTCTTGCCGAAAAGATTAAGACTGCAATACGGTATGCACTTCCTTGGAAGTAATTGCCATGGAACCCAGTGGGACTTACTTGAGTAGACATGTATAGGATTGCAGTGTAAATTTCAATGGAGGGGATAGAAGGGCTGACATTGCTTTGGCACGTATATGACTAAATTGCAGAAGTGGCATGAAGTTTTCATACATTCTGCAGGTGAATGAAATGAATATAGCATAAGAAAAGTTCCTATTTGTTTAACAGGAACTGTGCAGAAAAAGCCACCAGCATTATGCTCAAAATCTTTAGGAGGCAAGAATATGCTCCTAAAAAATCTTCCAAATTATTGATCGTGTTAGATGAATTATATTTGCATGCTATTTAAAAAATGAATCTGTTTTTGTTTACAGATATCATTTTAAAAAATCTTATCTAACCTAAAGTTTTATTTAGACATGTTTACATTTGCTTTTTGCTTGCTTTTTTACATGTGGAAACCCGAGACGCTTGACTTGTACATTCATAAATAATGTCTTCTGGTTTTCTGGTTTGACATAGTTCCACTGCTGCAAAATGTACTGAAGTACTAATTTGTTTAAATTTGGAATCAAAAAGTCTTTGGAAGCTTAACCTTCTTTGGAAATTTACTATATTTTTTAGAAAGTACTGGAAATAATGTAGATGTAATTTGTAGATGCTAGCATTGCATCTCGTAACTGGAAGATGTGGGATTTGGAATCTTTCAAAGGCTGTGGCCTTTGGGCAGAAGAGAAATCCAAATAATAAATAGGAATACCAAGCAGACCTGTCTGATAGATGCAGTTAGTGGATTTAATAGTCATCTTGATTTTACCAATCCTGTGATGTTGTTTAATTTTAAAATGTTTGTTAACACAAATTTAGTGTTGCTGTTGCTTAGGACATTAACTGGGGTATTTCTTTGATTCGTGTTGGGGGCACCCATCTTCAGACCAGTTGGGAAAGCTTTATGTAGTTTTTAAAATATTCTTTTGGTTTTCACCAGATTCCCAAACACAAGAATTTAACTAGTGTGTGTGTGTTGGGGGGGGGGGACTTTTTAAATTTTTTGCAAACTGCCCACAGAGAGCCTTGGTTACTGGAAACTATAGAGGGAGATGATAATGGTGGTGGGGGGGTGAGGGGGGGGGATGGAAAAGAATGCCTGTCTGCCCAGCGGTTTTCTCTTCCTTTCTTTTCCCTGCCTGGACAGTTTTGGTTGGGATGGAGTACTGCATTATTGCTGCTGTATGGGCATGCAAAGGGCATTTGGGAGCTCATGGGCCATATTAATATATACATGTATGTCAAAGCACCATCTGTGGGTATTGCTGATTTCATGGAGGGTGGCAAATTTTCTGGATCACAACAATCTGAAAAGGGGGGTTTGTAATGCTTTAGGATGCAGTGAAGGAATCAGTTCTCATATATGGAACCTTGTCATGAGCGCTGCAGTCGCAGGCTCCCATGTGTTTGCACATGAACAGGCAAGTGTGAATTGAATCAGAGGATGAGGTTTTAATCTAGCTTTCTTCTTGAAGTGTTCCATTTACCATCACCTTTTGAAATTATTTTAATATGGGAAGCCTTTGAGTATGCAGCCTGAAATGTATTTCCCAACAGGAAGTTCAGAGGAATGGGGTTCAGGCCAGACAATTCAGCTTGGAGGGAAGGATGACTGCTCAGCAGGCCTGTCAGTCTGGTTGAACTGGCTTTAAAGGTGGTCCTTCTGCACCTTGGAGAAGGAGAAAAGAATCGGCCACAGCTAGGCAGTGTGTTCCCATGGTACCTGTTGCCAGAGCCTCCAAATGAAGGGCTAGAAGCCCTTGGTTTCAAAGATGAAGGCCCTGGGGTTAAGCGTGTTTTCTGGGACCAAGAGCCAGTGTCTGTATGTGGAGCCTGAAGGGCCATCTCCACCCCTAGATACAGTGATACCTTGGGTCATGAACTTAATCTGTTCCAGGACTCTGGTCATGACCCAAATTGGTCGTGAGCCAAGTCCAATTTCTCCATAAGATTCAATGTAAATAAGGTTAATCTGTTCTGTAACTATTTTTTTAATCACAAACATTTGAAGAAAAGTGACAACAACAAAGATCGTGGCCATCTCCACCACCACCCCGAGCATGAGCACGGCCCCCCGCATGACCGCGATCATGTCCGTCATCCCTGCACAGCCCATAGATGGGCTGATTGCAGGCGCGCTCATGGGGGGTGGGATGGGCATGATCATGATCGTCACCCGATGTGGAGTTTGAAATTTCTGTTTGCGACCTGATTGCTCGTGAACTGAGGCATTCGTGAGCCGAGGTACCACTGTATCTGCTGTCTGAACATAGGCACTATAGTGACATACGCTTTGTTGTCTGAAAGTTGGAGAGGAACCCAGCTAACTGGATTACAGGCGATGAAGCAGGTTGGGAGACGTCTAGAGTGTAGGTGGAGGAGATCACGATGCGTATCTGACCGAACACACTTAAGTGCACATTCTCGTGCCTATGCTGTGGCGGTGAGGATGGCAAAGAAGAAATTCTTCTCTGTTTCCATTGCCTCCTCACAATGCCGTCCGGCGGAGCTCTTTCGAGTGGTGCAGGGGCTAGTACATCCAGGCCCAAAGAAAGATCTGGTGCCGCCCTCGAAGGTCCACTGTGACGAGTTTGCCAAGCATTTTCGGGAGAAAATCACTCAGATACACT
The DNA here is from genome assembly GCA_023646645.1 of Varanus salvator macromaculatus. Taxonomy (NCBI): domain Eukaryota; kingdom Metazoa; phylum Chordata; class Lepidosauria; order Squamata; family Varanidae; genus Varanus; species Varanus salvator. Next base: position 11,663,784 of record JAIXND010000001.1, on the reverse strand, counting down.
ACGAGCTCGACTCTACTTTGGAATCAGATTCTGGTGGGGAGTTGCCATCAACGCCGTCTGGTCTACAATTAATGGATGAATTTCAGTTGTTGCGGCCTGATGATGTGGACAAGGTGCTTAGACAAGTATGCCCTACCACTTGCTTACTAGACCCATGCCCTTCCTGGCTACTTAAGACAGCCAAGGACGAGATTGGAACCTGGATCCTGGAGGTGGTCAATGCCTCTTTAAGAGGCGGCCGGGTACCTGCCCCTTTCAAGGAGGCGGTAGTCTGGCCAGTCCTAAAGAAGGCATCCCTGGATCCAGAGGTGGCTGCCAATTATAGACCGGTGGCCAACATCCCGTTCCTGGGCAAGGTACTAGAGTGGGTGGTGGCGGGACAACTCCAAGCACTCTTGGATGAGACGTATTATCTGGACCCATTTCAGTCCGGTTTCAGACCCGGGTACGGCACTGAATCTGCCTTGGTCACCCTGTACGATGACCTGTGCAGGGAGAGAGACAGGGGGAGTGCGTCCCTGTTGGTTCTCCTGGACCTCTCAGCGGCTTTTGATACCATCGACCATGGTATCCTTCTGGATAGGCTAGTGGGATTGGGAGTTGGAGGCACCGCTTGGCGGTGGTTCCGCTCCTATCTCAATGGCCGATTTCAGAAGATGTTGCTGGGGGACTATGGCTCTGCGCCATGGCAGCTATGCCATGGAGTACCGCAGGGGTCCATTTTGTCCCCCTTGCTATTCAACATCTACGTGAAACTGCTGGGAGAGGTCATCAGGAGGTGTGGGCTGCAGAATCATCAGTACGCTGATGATACCCAGCTCTACCTCTCGTTCTCTACTGATCCAGGTGAGGTGGTGGCTGTGCTGAACCGGTGCCTGGCTGAGGTAATGGGCTGGATGAGGGCCAATAAACTGAAGCTCAATCCAGATGAGACGGAGGTCCTGTTGGTGGGCGGTTCGGGCCTTGGAATGGGGGACTTGGGCCTTGTCCTGGATGGGGTTGCACTCCCTCTAAAGGACAGGGTCTGCAGCTTCGGAGTACTCCTCGACCCGGAACTGTCATTACATGCCCAGATGGCAGCAGCGGCGAGGAGTGCCTTCCTACAGCTTCGGCTGATGCATCAGCTGCGTCCCTTTCTAGACTACGACTGCCTGGCGACAGTGACACACGGGTTGGTGACTTCCCGATTAGATTTCTGTAACGTGCTCTACGTGGGCCTGCCCTTGAAGATGGTCTGAATACTTCAATTGGTGCAAAATAGAGCTGCCAGGTTGCTGACGGGGACTGGGCGTTATTCTCATATAACCCCAGTTCTCCGTCAGCTCCACTGGCTCCCAATTGAAGTCCGGGCCCAATTCAAGGTGTTGGTTTTGACCTATAAAGCCCTAAACGGCTTGGGACCTGGATACCCAATGGAGTGCCTACGCCCGTATATGCCCTCCCGCCCCCTGAGATCAGCAACAGAGGCCCTCCTCCGGGAACCCTCAGTGAATGAGATTAAGAGGGTGAGTACCCGGAGGAGGGCTTTCTCTGCAGTGGTGCCTCAATTATGGAATGCGCTCCCCAGAGAGGTCCGCCTGGCGCCGTCGTTATTTGTTTTTCGACGCCAGGCGAAGACCTTTTTATTTAAATCGTATTTTAACTGTTAATTTGTTTATTGTTAATATATTAATTTGGATTGTATTTTAAAGGGTTTTTGCTGAGATGCACCAGGGGGGATGGGAAGGTTTTTAAATGAATTTGTATGTTTTAATTTTTGTTGTAAGCTGCCCCAAGGCTTTATTGCGATGGGGCGACATAGAAATGTTTTAATAAATAAAATAAATAAATAAATAAATAACTGCATCGCATTTTAATTGTGTAAACTGGTCTGGAACCAATTTTGGTGAAGGTCAGTGTAGAAGTATTTTACACTGAAAAGGCACCTGTCTATTCTGAATGTGCATATCGACGCTCACAGAAGTATAGGTTACATATTTTTATTGTGAAGATGCAAATGATCTGAATGTATGTGTCTCACTGAGTTTTATATAACTATGAATAGGAGCTAAAAGACAGGTTGGCATGAGCTTGATTAACGTACCATCAACTACCATCATGAAAAACTGCACCTGCTGGATTGTTGGTAATGCTGACAAAGGCTCTCAGAATGATTAGCAGTGGCGTGCTTAACGCTAGTGCGTGGAAACTGTTTTTTGCCATGTTGGTTCAGCAGCTTGTAATAAGAATATCAGAATAATAAAACCTTATGAATGTCCAGTTCAGATTATTCTATTTATCAAAGTGTGGTGGTTTGCTGAGAAGTTCGACATAAACTGTTTACATTCCATATAATTCAGTTGCAGTACCATGTTTGAAGGAGCAGGCAGCACAAGGAGATTGGATTAGGAATGTTGATAAAATATGCACCAGACTATTGATTCTATAGTCTAACTTCCCTAAAAGAACTTTCTGCCTTCAGATAGGAAGTTGATATTGCAGCATTTGTTTCAGATGACAGATATGGCAGTTGAGAGCTTTGTGGTAGAAGAATTACTCAGCTGTATGTGCATGTGTCCCCCCCCTCCCACAACACAGACAGTAGACCCTCAGCTAACCAGCACTCATGGGGATTGGTCGATGCTGGTTAAATGTAGTTTCTGGTTGCTCGAGAGTTAGTATTAAAAATAGGCCTAACTAATACTATATCCCATCCCATCCCATCCCATCAACTCTGTATTGACTTGATATTAATATTAAAATACAGTAATTTAAAACAAATTAAGACAAACTTCTACCCTCTGAGACTAGGTCTTAATGTCATAGATCGTTGACGAACCGACATTAAATTCCTTCATGAGCACTGCAGGACTCTCGCCTGTCTCAAGGCTTTCGCATATCCATCTTTTGCCTGAGAGTAAGCACTATGTGTTTATGCTTACTTGGGACCTGTTCCAGCATACTTGGGGATGGGTAAGAACACAAAATTTGAATAACTATAGACAGTGCTTTTTTTATTAAAAAAAAAAAAAAGGTGCCAGAACTCACATCTTGTTAATCTTTTATGTAGAGTTTTTTAAGGCTAATCTTTTATTAGCAGGACCGGTGGTTGAGAAGTAATTAGTAATTTTTTTCATTTTTAAATTTGGGATCACCCCTTTACACTAAAAATTAAAAAAAGATTTTCAATTCACCAACTTTTTTTAAAATAAAGAAATTATTTACCTTTTGCACGTAGCCAGTCACTCTACACACACCAACAGTGTGTAATGAAACATGATGTCGCCGCCCGCAGTAAGCATTCAGTGCGTGACCACATGACCAATCACAAGCCAAGCAGCGTCCCAAGCTGAGCAGCGCCCTCACAATCAGCGTGGACACACAAGCAGCCCGCATGCACTGTTTTAATTATTTTGCCGCTGACCTGCTACACCCGACAGGGCGATTCAAAATCACGTGGAAAAATCCTTCGAAAAAAGGTGCCGGAACGCTGTTCTGGTGCTTTCTATGACTATAGATCCCAAGGACTAGTATGTTTACACATGGTGAATTGGTACGAGTGAGAGACACACAAGTGGGCTTATTCATGGTGCGGAGTGGTGCATGGTGCACCACATTTAAATTTTCATTTCTGCTGGAGATTTAGTTAATGTTAATGTTAGTTCAATTTTTTTGCCGGTTGCTTGAGAGTGCTGGTTGCTTGAGTTCTGGCTAAACCAGAGTCTAATGTACCTTGATGCTAAAAGCCTTTGCTTAGTGACTCTGTCTTCCCACTTCTGCCAACCTTGGAATGTACCAAGTCCCAGTGTAAGCGGAGGAGTGGGGTGATTGGGATGCAGATGGCTGAGATTAATGGTAGAGAATTTCCCCCTTACCCTGGCTGTTGGATTGGTGGACCCAGTGAGTCATTTAAAATCTGGACAGGTACTGTGCAGCACGGTTTACTGTAATTTTAGTTGTAATATCAAAACTATTGCAGAACATATATGAGGACACGATATAGAATGCTAAACACATTTATATTTATGTATACATGAATTCTATTACAATAACTGACTATTTAGCTTAATTTATGTGCATTCAGGGAAGAAGCAGGAAGAAAAGGAACTGAACAGTCAACATAAGAACTTGAAATAATTTTAGAGTTCTGAATCCCAAACAAGCTTTGAATGTTAAATATCTTTAACTAGTATAATCCTTAAACGTGCAGGACTGAATGTATTTGACAGTCATTTAGTTATTTCCCCCTTTCTTTAGGTCAAATCAGATTCCAGCTTTATTAGTAGTCTTAGTTGTAGCATTATTCTGCCTGTAAATAAAGGAAAAAATAGATTTTCTTCATGCATCTGCCTTCCCTGATATGCTGTCTTCTGTTTCTGTATTGTTTCTATTTTCCTGACAAAATAAATTGCTTAGGAGAATTCAGATTTTAGAAGCAAGATGAAGGAGATGGGTGTTAACAAAGCTTCAGTTGGATCAAAGAAGGTTAATAGGATTCTAGAATGCATCAAAAGCAGTATTATCAGAAAGACATTAGAAAATCATTACACTATTGTACCGAACTCTGGGGAGATTTCTGCCTTGGGCTAAAGCTTCTAACTTGGGGATGTTCAACTCCCATAAGGATAGACAAAATTAGAAGTGTATGACTTACTAAATTGGTAGGTTGCTTAGAGTGCTTCAACTATAGCCTTCAGAAAATCCGAAATCTGTTCTGTTGGGAGCCTCCTTTATTTCTGTCAGCAAAGAGGTTGAATTATTGGTGTGAGCACTTAATTTTCTTTTTCAAGAACACCATTGGAAATCACATACAAACAGCAGGAAGATAAATTGTTGAAGTGTAGTGAATTTAGCTTTACAGACTATATTTTTAAAACACATAGTAATGTTCTTACAGTGTATGTAGCATGATTAGTGATGCATATTAGCATTATCAGTGGGCTATTCTGTATGTTCAAAATCTCAGTCACTTTTCTTAAGCTAACTTTTCTACCTACTTCTAGTTATTTGGCCTTACAATTGAGAGTAAATTCTAATGATAAAATTTCCTGCAACCACAGCATGTTTGTTCCCTCTTGGTCTCTCTTCATTTGTTCGCCATCCGTTGCCTGTCTTCTCTTGTGAATTACCGATTACCTGTCGTGGAGGGGGATGTGCTAATGGACTGTGCTGGCGCAGTTCGGCTTTATGTGCATCATTTGCATTGAAGAGGAATATTACCCAGACAAGTCAGCAGAGGAGTCTGAATATTGTCAGTAACATGCTGAAATTCCAACACACTGGTTCCAGCATTGACGCTGCTGCTAAAACAGCTAGTGGTGAATGTCTGCAAAGTTTTGGCAACATCGGAAGTTTTATTTTATATATTGAAAAAAGTCTGCAGTTTACAGAATAGTAAAAATGATTAAAATTGTTATGGAATGAACAGTATCAAATCCTTAGAAGCCCCAGAAAGAGGACTTGAATCAAAGGTTAGATGAGACTTAAAGGTTTCTTTGTTTTTTGTTTTCGTATTTTCAAAAGGAGAAGTATGAAGTAGCTGGTCCTGGCCTCTGCTGGAAGGAGTGTTCCCAGCCTAGGAACAGCCACTGTAAAAGTGTACTCCAAGTTGTCGCTTGTCATCCCTCACCATTGGCTATGCTAGTTGGGCCTAATTGGAGTTGTAGATCAAAACACATAGAGGGCTGCAAGTTGTCCCACCTTTCCCCTAAAGACTGCACAGGCATGTGTTCTCATAACTTCAGTTGCACAGCCCGAAGAGGGAATAGTACACTGTAACTAATGGCTTACAAACTTTTCTACTAAAATATTATGGTTCACAGCTATATTTAGCAGCCTCCTTCTCCCTCTTCATTTTAAATGGAAAAGGGGAAGGCTTTAAAGTGAAAGGAACTAGGCCACTCATACACAGAGAGAAGCTTTTAGTTGAGTGACATTGTGTGACATGGACAATACACAGAATTCAACCTACTACCACTAATGAAGTAGCTGAATTTTTTAATGTATGTGAGATAGCTTCACTTTTAATCCCGTAACTCTCAGTTCATTGCCCAGGAAGAGTTCTGCCCTTTATTGAGAAGGGTCATCTAAGCATATTGACTCTTAAATTATCAAGTACAATACTCATTGCAGTCCTTCATGTTCAGATAGGACGACAGGGCCAGACTTAATCAGAAATAGTCATGATCTTGATTATTACATTTTTGTTATTTTTTTTCTCCCACTGAAATCGCAAGTGTTTTCAGAATGATGAGTCTAAAGCATAACAGCTGGTACCTTAGAACAGGAACCAATACAGTGGTGCCTCGGTTTACGAATGCCTCAGTTCACAACCAAATCAGGTCGCGAACAGAGATTTTGGCAAAATTTTGCCTCCGTTCACAAACTCTGCATCATGTGATGACCACGATTGTGGCCATGTTCCCACATGAAAACGATTGCGGCCATCTTCCCTGCAGGAACACTCCAAACAATAACCTTCTCTCCACCCACCATGAGGGGGAGCCATGAGGGCGCGCTCACCTTGGTCAAGGCCTTCCTGGCTCCTCGCTGCCGCCCCACGTCAGAGCTGGAGGAAGGTCCCCTTGCAGGTGCTCGTCTGGCTCCGGGAGGGGGAGCAGGAGGCTAGAGAGGTGAGCGCGGGGCGGCTCCCCTGTCTGGGAGAGGGCTGCAAGGAGGGAGATAAGGGCTGCTTTCCATGGGCCGAGGTGAGGGGAGGCAAGGGACGGGGCCACGGCCAGCCAAGTAGGATGCCTCCTGCCTCTCCCTGCCACAGGGGGAAGAAGCATGGTGGCCACTTGGCGGTGGCGACTTACCTTAAGAAGGCAACGGCGGAGGCGCGGGAGCCGCAGCCCCGCTCCGCTCCATCTCGACCCGTCCACCTCCGGGCTTGGCGAGGCGGCCGTGGCTTGGCCTGCAGCCCAGGGGGGTGGTTTGTGGTTTAAAAAAATGCCTATCTACCTACCTACCTACCTACCTACCTAAAACATTTATATGCCATCCTTTATGTATAACATAAAGTTATGGTTCAGAATGGATTAACCTTATTTACATTGAACCTTATGGGAAAATTTGACTTGGTTTGCGACCAGTTCAGGTCGCGACCAGAGTCGTGGAATGGATTAAGTTCATGAGCCAAGGTACCATTGCACATCTGGACAAAATGATGGATTGGAAGGTGTTGTGAACTCTTACTGCCATTTCAAATACACGGCTTTTTGTGATACAGAAACTAGCCTTTAATGTTTAAAAGTGAAGTTGAAATTTTAGAAAACGCTATTTTGGGGGAGGGTTAAAATTTAGTCTGCCCTTTAGTCCTGTAAAATGTGTGAAAGACTGAAGGAGGATGCAAATTGAAATGGTGTGAGATAAGCATATCTTTTCATGATATGTAGGCATTTTATCCATTTGTTACTTCTGATCAAACTGATGTTGAAATAATGTAAAAACTTATAGAACCTATTTCATCAGAGGCCAAATAAAATGGGCTTTCTCTAAAAAAGCATCTGATTCCAGTCATAGTAGGAGAGTAACTGATTGGTAGATAGGCATATGGTTTCAGGAAGGGATCGTGCTGCATAAATTTTGCAGCATTAATAAAATATTATGGTAAGACCATGTTTAATCTGGTTTTTGTTTGTTTTCAGTTTTTTGGTGTGGTTTTCAAAGTTATGCAAACAGTGTATACAGTTTTTTTTATCAAGAAAAGAGGCTAAAAGACTATTCTTTATACAGCTCTCCTACAGTCTAACTGCAGAATTCACTTAGCATAGATCTCCTTTGGTCTTGGGACATGACCCTTTGGCTTAGCAAATAGAAGCTACCACAGGGGAAGAAAAGCAAAGGGTAGTGTGCTGAATGAAAGATTGATATCAATAGGTCATAGGGCCATTGTTTTGCTCAAAGGCTTCTTTAAGTATGCATTTACATTTCTGTTGAATATTCAGTAAGCATTTTCCCCTGCTATTATGCATGTGCTGCTAGCATCCTGGTGCTCTGAAAGAAGGGTTAAGAGTTCAGAACTTGAGCAATTGATGATAAATTCCAGCTTCTTAGGGGTCTGAGGTCTCCTTTCCTCACATCTGTTTCCATTGAGGCATTTGCTGCTAGGAACAAATGTCTTCTATCACATGGAAGTGTCTGCATATATTCTGTTCCCTCCAACTGCAGCCACCTCTAAATCTTCTGAGAATATAATTTAACGACAATCGTGTTCCTTGACTTCTAATCTGGGTGCATTACTTGGGGCCAAAGCAGACATGACACAGAAAATCTGTGAGCAGTAGTTTCCATGTACTGCTGTCCTGATCCAATTTATAAACTTTACTTGGAAATTCCTTGTGACCAGTAGGTGTTCTTACTGCTGAAAGCAATACCTAATGTTCTTTATCTCAGACAAAATTAACTTCATATGGAACTGGGTTTGTAGCTGAAACACAGAATATTCTTATAAATGTATCCATTAACATTTAATCCTGCATTGTAGTGTTTGATGGATGTGTTGCTTAGTACTATGTTTTGTATTGGATTTCCTCCTTCTGAACTGATTGCTGGGGGAAGGAAGTTGTTATTGGCAGGTAGGATAGTAAAGGTGGACCCCAAAATGAACAATACATTGTGGGGTACAGATAAGCCTTCTCTCTATATGCTATATGTGCAGATCTGCACTTGAACACTACAGAGCTGTGGCATTTCAGGGGAAGGATTTCTTGCTGTGTGTCCAATCTAAGTCAGCTTCCAATCTGAGTGGTACAATGCAGTTTTTGAATGCATACATCTCTCCCCTATTTGCTTGTGCTTTTTCTATACCTTTGCCAGATTTAAAATATCCTTTTTGTGATAAGGTGAATAAAACTATACAGGCTAGTTCAACCCTTCCAAAATATTTCATGGAAAAGTTCTTTAAATGTGTTCCAGAATTTTCAGCCTTTTCATTGGAAAAATTGAAAATAAGTCTTTAGGGAAAAAAACAGAAAAATGTTTCCCCATGCTCCTCTCCACCGTCTTCATATTTCTAATTGGGAACGTGGAAAAGGAACTTGTTCGTATCATTTATTTGATTCCTAGCTGCCTTTCTACTGAACAGTGGTATTTAAGAACAACTTACAGGCACAATTGAAATGGCTTAAATAAAAAACAATGCATTAAAATGCAATAAAATATATCAATTACAGGAGGAAAAATTAAAAGCAACACCTAACAAAATCCACTTAGTGGCCAAAGGCCTTCTTGAATGCAATAGCCATTGCTTACAGAAGAATGATAGAGAAGGAATGGATTTATGGAACGGAAAGGAATGGAACAGAGCTCCCTTCTCTTGTGAGGGAATTCTACAACCTGAGAATGGCCATCAAACACATCTCAGAAGGCAACTCTCTTGAAAGACAGGTCTCTCCAGAAGACCTTAAGAACTGGGCAGGCTCCCATGGAAGAAGGCAGTCTTTCAGGCTGCCTATTTTCAAACCATATAGGGTTTTATAAGATACAACTTGGAAGTGATGAGAACAGACAAGTAGCCTTTGAAATAACATGGGAGTCACAAGCTTGCTATAACAGTAGTCAACAATCTGGCTGCAGCATTCTGGACCAGCTGAAGTTTGTGAATTTTTGAAGGCAGCCACATGTAGAGCACAGTATAGTAGTCCAAATGGGGTGTAATTGAGGCATGCCTAACCGTGGTCAGATCAGACATCTCTGGGAAAGAGATGGAATTGGCACACTAGCCTCAGACGTGAAAGCACACTCCTGGTCACTGCCAAGACCTGGGCATCCAGATTCAGGACTGAGTCCCAAGATTATAGTCAAACTGCAAGCCTATAGTTTCAGCCTATCCAGCACAGAATAGACCACCATTTCCTGATTTACTTTTCAGCTGCCCAGGAGCACCTCTGCCTTCTCCAGATTATGCTTCAGTTTGTTTGCCCTCATCCATTAATGATATCAGGCACCAGAGTAAAACCAGAAGAGCTTCCTCAGATTTAGATGGAAAATGGAGGCAGAGTTGGGTGTGATCTGGTGATACTGAAACCACAGATTCCAGACAGTTTCTCCCAGCAGTTCCATCTCTTTGTTCAATAGCGTAGATCATAAGATGGAACCCACAGGTCTATGGCCTTCAACAGGGAAGCCCCAGCACCCCATTCTATAAAGGACACCTTCCATTTCCACTTCATACGGATACCTTAGAAGGATATCATAATTGATGGTATGGAAAGCTGCCAAAAGGTCCAGCATAACTTTTAATGTTAGTTTTAAATAATTTAATTAGGTTGCCGATTTATTTATTGTTGTGAGCTGAGGCTTGGTCGCAAGGGGGCGGCATACAAATTTGTAAATAAAATAAATAACAGGGACAAATTTCCTCTTTGCAATTTCAGGTGTAGATTACCTACTAAGGTGACCAAAGCAGTCTCTGTCCCATATCCAAGCTTGAAGCAAGATTGAAATGGATCTAGATAAACTGCTTCATCCAGAAATCCATGGCACGGACATGGTCTGTTACCTTGACTGAGAATGGAGTATTGGAGATGGGCTGGAAATTACCTGATACAGTGGAATTCAGGGAGATTTTTCTTTTTTCTTTTTAAACATGTCTTTCTACTACTACATTTATGTAAGACTGAGTCATACATTGCTATAAAGAGATATTCACCACTATCTTTACCCACTTAGCCACTCCATCCTGGTAGGTCAGAAAGGGCAGTAGTCCAGCAAAACAAGTAGTAGATCTTACATCTCCAAGGATGTATATACCTGGGCTTTACTAGCTGAAGACTAACCCTTATAATTAATCAAGCAGGGCCAAAGTACAATTTCTTTGCTGCCCTCATTGCCATAGATTAGACTTTTAAGTGAGCTTTAGCTCATGTTCCATTAATGGTGTTCTAGTTGATGTCCCACTTATTTCATATGACCCTCCTGGCAAAAATGAATCACAAACTGAAGGGGCAGGATTGAAGCTTGAGAGTATTAAACAAATGGTCAAGGAACCCTTAATTCAGATCTCCAGGGCCTGATAAACTGCATCCTAGAGTGATAAATGAACTGGCCTCAAACTCAAAATGAACTCTCAGAACCATTGTCTATTATCTTTGAGAAATCATGGAAGATGGGTGAAGTGCCAGATGACTGGAGAAGGGCTAATGTTGTCCTTCCAAAAAAGCAAAATCCTGGAAACTAGTGACTAGATAGTCTGAACATTCTTAAATAGATAATAAAGAAGTCTGTCTGGAAGCACCTTGAAGACAGTGCAGTAATTACTCAAAGCCAACACAGTTTTATCAAGAGCAAATCTTGCCAGACTAATCTGATCTCAGATTTTGATCAGGTAGCCTCTCTTGTGGACTCTGTGGTCATAATCTATCTTGACTTTAGCAAAGCTTTTGACAAAGTGCCTCATGATATCCTGATCAGCAAGCTAGCAAAAAGTGGGCTTGATGGAAAAACGGTCAGGTGGATCCACAGTTGGCTACAGAATCGGACTGAGAGCGCTCATCAATTGGACCTTCTCAGACTGGGGAGAGGCAACGAGTGGAGTATCGCAGGGTTGAGTCCTAGGCCCAGTGCTCTTCAACATTTGTAGTAATGACTTGGACAAGGAGGTGCAAGGAATACTATCATATTTGCAGATGACACAACATTGGGTGGGATAGCTAATATCCTGGAAGCCAGAAACAAAATTCAGCATGATTTTGATAGTCTGCAACACTTGACTGAAAGTAGCAGAATGAAATTTAATAGAGGCAAGTTCTGTATCTAGGAAAACGGAAGTAAATGCACAGTTACAAGATGGGGGATACTTGGCTCAACAACACTAAAAGCAAGAATGAGTCAACAACGTGAATGATTCCCCCTCCACCACCACCAAAAAAAGCAAATGCTATTTTGGGATACTTAATAAATGTATATATAGATTTCAATCAGGTGAGGTATTGGTTCCCCACTATTCAGCATTTTTTAGGCCCTCTCTTGAGTACTGTGACCAATTCTGGGAACCACATTTCAAGAAGGATGTGGACAAGCTGGATGGGTTTCAGAAGAACAAGGATGATCAGGGGTCTGGAAACAACATCCTGTGAGGAGGGATTGAAAGAACTGGGCATGTTTAGCCTGGAGAAGAAAAGGTTGAAAGGAGATATTATCGCACTTTTCAAATACTTGCTGTCACACAAAGGAAGGCCTGGATTGCTTTTTAATCATGTCAGAATGCAGGACACAGAATAATTTGCTCAAGTTACAGAAAGCCAGATTCCATCTGGACATCAGGAAGAACTTCTTGTCTGGGACCAGTAAGTAATGGAACTAATCACCTAGGGAGGTTGTGGGCTCTCCACATTGGGGGCATTCAAGAGATAGTTGGACAGCATCTGTCAGAGATGCTTTAACTTGGAGCCCTGCCTTGAGCAAGAAGTCAGACTCAATGAATGGCCTTATAGGCTTCTTGAATTGGAAGGATTCTGTGATTTCCCGCAGAGCCCTGGAAACTTTCCATGGCTGTTTCCATGGTGTAAAATGGAAATGCATATTGGTTTGTATTCCATCCTAATTTTAGGATGCTCAGGGCAGCATGCAGAACCACTGCTCTATTTTATCCTCTGAAGAACTCTATCATGTAATCTATGCTGAGAGATGGTGAGTTACTCATGGCCTTCCCAATTTCAGAACTGGGAGGGGAGGGATCAGTTTTTTGGTCTTCCATTTCTGAAACCTGATTCACTATACAGCACCAGTTTTCCATTGTTATGACCAACTAATATGTGATTGCAAAGATTAGTTATAACATCACTCAACTCTTTTTGTGTCATCATGCCATGCTAGTCCATATTTTAATAACTTTACATGCCACAAAATTGGCTTTTAAAGCATACTATTGTAACAGTTCATTTAGATGGGAAACACTTGTGGTGGAAAAAGTACACAGCAGATAATAACTTTTTATCTTCACTACCGAAAAACAAATTTCCAAGGGAGTTCTGTGGAATTAGTAGGGTTGGAGAAAGAATCAGAAGTTTCCACTTGAATGAGCCAGACTCATTTTTGTTGTTACTGTAATGTATGTAAAATTGGAGTGCACCTTCACTGAGAAGATGTCTTAGGATTTTTTTGTGCATGCATTCTTGAAGTTCAGTTCCAGTAATCTTGTATGGCCTTGTAAGCCTAGCCATAATAGCTGTTAATATCTGGTTGAGTCACAGTGAGCCTCGTTGCCAAAATTCCTAACCTAAAGAGCCAAGTTTCTTATGGTGATACTTTTTTTTTTTTTTTGGTAAAACTTCTTAGTAATATAATTTTACAGTCACAGCAGTTTACAGTTCCGTTCCTACCGCGATATGTCTTATATCTCTACTGCCAACATTAGGAACTAACAATTTCCTGTTAATATTGGAAGAATTCCCCACTATGAGAGTTTCTAATACAAAAATAAAACAGGGAAAAACATTGTAGCTTCTCTATTTACTGATCTTATCTGAAGAAGTATAAATATCCAAGAGGATCTCATGTAGCAGGGCCAGGAATGACCTCTGCCTGCATCCTTGGAGAGCCTTTGCTAGTCAAGGGTACAAACTGCTCAGATGGATCAGTGATCTGAATCCGGCAGTTCTGTATGCTTAAACACTCCTCATTTTTATATGCAATTGAGAGATTAACCAACATAACAGCTTGCACAAGGCTTATGTGTACACTAGGTTATTTGCATGCCTGGTTATAAAGAATGGCATTGGTAGAAGCAGCACTTGTAACTGGGCTTGTTAATAAAAGGTTTGGAAGGCTTTAACAGACATGCTGGGAACCCCAGTGCAGCTGCAGTGCCCTGCCAGCCTAGTTACTGGTACGAGAGCCATCTTTCATTTCTGAGATGCTCTTGTGGGTCACAGTCCAGCGGTGGGTGGGCAGAAGGCAAAAAGGGTAAAAGGAAATACTAACAATATTAGTATATTTTAGTTTAAATCTTTCAGTGCCAGAACTAAGACTTAGGATAAGCATTTTAACTTCTTGGGAAGCGATAAAGCTTGGAAACCACCAAATTTGGGGCAAGGGAGTGGGGACAAAACAAGGGGACATAGCCTTCTGGAGAATGCTGACTGGCAGGATTTGGCTAACGGGCAGGCTGGGTTTGGCCAATGGGCCATAGGGTTTGCACTTCTGGCCTAGCAAGACAAAAGAACTGACCTAAAAGAGATTGCTACTGTATATCCCTAATTTAGCTTATTGATTTTTCCCTACCTGAAAAATGGAAGAATGAAATGTAACTATATAAAGTGTGCAAAAATGATTTAATGTCAAACTGAAACATGCTAGGTGTCAAACATGTAGCTCTTGTGCAGAAAGCACTGAGCAGCTGAATGGATGTGAAAAGTGCATTCAGATTTACTGTTCAGCTTGGTATTACTTGGCATTAAATGCCTTTTACATCTGTGGCTCTCGCCTTCAGGTTTTAAACCGGGCAGTTTTTTTAAAGGCTCTTCTGTAGTGTCATAGCAAATCACTGGTTCTCTTTTAAATCAAGCTTGTGGTAATCTGTGTATGTAAATGGGCATGTGGGTATCTCTGGGATTCGATGCATGCTGCTGAGGTGAATACTGGAGAGTACTGTGTTACATTTGGTGAATGACTTTATATATATATATATATATATATATATATATGCCCCATTAGCCAAAAAGGCTCTCCAGAGCTGCAGTGCTTGCTGGCAGTGAACTGCATATGCAGTCCCCGGTTAGGGGTTGTCATGTCATATGTACCTGACCACCAGGGGTATGTGAGGGTTGAACAACAGCCCATGGGCTATGTGAAGGCTGTATGATCCTTGCAGAGCCTACAGTGGCCATGTTCAGGGTCTGAATATTCAAAATGGTGATTAACTTGTGTTGCAGTCCCTCAAGGGTTGATTAACCCACAGGGTTCTCATGTTGTGTGAACTAGTCAAATGAGTCCCCATCTCCTTCAGACTTCCCCAGTCTTCAATAGATGACATAGTGCTTAGAGTTGGGACAGTGGAAGCCTCTGTGAGATCTGGTTCACTCTAGCTTGTGTGAGTAGGTCTTTCTGCTGGAAAACATTCAATATTTGCTACTGAAAGAGGCAGTTGACTAAATGGTTTATGCATACCAGATTTGTATGTGAATTAGGAGGTCTATTAAAATGCAAAATAAGTGCTGGAAAACTGTTGGGTTCTGATATTTAACTTGCTGCTGTTTTTGTTGTTCTGTTGTCCATACATCTTCTGTGTGCTTTAGTTTGTATATTTAAGTTTGCCTTGCATTTTTAAGAAGTAATGGAGTTGCTCTTGTATATAGTTAAAACTATTGATCCAAGCAGTTCTGAGAGCTAGAATTCTTAATGGATGCTGAGATCCTCTAGTTTTTATGAGTTTTTGTGTAACAGAAGCCAATTTATTGTAGGGGCTGCTACATCCAGGCTCTTTTTTCTGCCTCCTTCCACACTCCCATCTTAACAGACTGATTTTTCAGTATTGTGGAATGTAACTACTATTGTCTTTAAGTACCTTTTCATGTACTCCTCGTTGGAAGAGAGTTTTGTTTTTGCCCCCAGCATCCTGAGTATTACCTTAGTGCATGATTATGAAGGTGTCTTGGATATAATTTCTTCCCAGCTCTGCGCCTAGGCTTTCTATCTTCGACAATGCCAATATGCATGTTTTTACATGTCTTCATTCTTTGGGCTATATAGGCTTTATACCTCTTAAAACTGCCATGCCTTTCCCTCAAAGAACTCTGGGAATCCATGGGTCCCCGTTATTAATTTTATCATTGCTTACCAGCATTCCCTTGTGGTAATAATTACTTGTCCTAACGAGTGCAGTGTGGTTGGCTGTTATAGAGGAAACAAGGTAGCCCATGCTGGATAAGAACATATTGTTGGCCTCATCTTAAACGGAAAGTAAAAACTTTTCTGCTTGCGGTACACAACGTTGTGAAAACGTTTTTTTATTTTAGATTTGTGATTTAAGCTGTTCATACTGTGCTTTCTTGCCCTTGCCTTTACGCTGTGCAGAGTCATAAACTGCATGTTAACATGTGACTTTGAATTAAATTTCTACATGTAGGTTGTTTGGTTATTTGACAAACAAACAATGTGAAAGCTTATGGATCTCAGTAATATTTCAGTGATTGAATGTTTTTGAATGTCCGCTGCCCATAAGCAGAGGAGGTTTTTCATTATATTTTGAAGCTTAAGAATATAATTTGCAAAGAATTCTACTGTGTACTCACTGATAAAATGAACTTTACATTTAAAATTTAGAGGCATAGAATTTACACCTGTATCATTGATTATAAAATAGCTGCCTCTTGTGAGCAAATGGCATTATGATTTATTTGATTTAGACTTTGTTCTACAAACACAGAGATTGGGTAGACGATCTCCGTGTTTGTCATACGTTTGGCACATGTTTAATGTCTTGGGTTGGTTTGCCCGTTGGGGGCTGCTTGTGTATCGCAGTGTCTTGGGTTAGGGTTAGCGTCTTGGATTGCACTTTGTTAGTACATTTTGAAATAGAGCCAGGCTAGAGAGTCACTTTGTGAACACTTCATTCTGCAGAATTCTAGGATGAGAGCCTGAAAGTCATACAACTGCATTCTAAAAGATTCAGATGTAGGGGAATTTGCAGAAGGAGCATCCTGCTGCAGATTTGATGTTGTGGTCTAGCCCTGGTTTTGCAGTGGGCCTTATCCTTTATAGCCAGAATCTGATCAGAAGTGGTCTAAAAGGTTTTCAGCCTATTCAGCCTATGGAATGTCAGAATCGGTGTGTGCATATCTTTGCTGGTGTTCTCAGAAGAAAGCAGATGAGAGTTAAGTTACTCCCATCCAACTGCTGGCTTTGGCTCTTGACAAGAAATGAAGAAGGCATCTTCTCTCTAAGGACCTAAGAGGAGAGGTGGGAAGATTTCAGAGTGTCACACAGGTTGAATTGTCAACTCAGGAGGGCAGTATGGAAGTCTTGAGTGGAAAGGAGCCTCATTGATGGGATAAAATCCCTTGTCCCTTGTCAGTTAGTTATTTTGGAAGAAGGTTATCATAGTCACATCTTTTAAGCAAGTGCCCAGGTTGAGAGCCTTTGCTGAAAATATCCATGTTTTTCCTTTCTGTTTGGACAAACTACCATCTGGGGCTCTTGAGTCACTCTGTATGGATTCTCTATCAGATATGGACTAGTGTATCTTGAAATTTGTACTGTAAAGCTCTTGTGTTGAAAAGTACGGCTATACTTTTCATAGAAATTGACTTCTTGTTTACAGTGGATTGTGTATCTTCATTGTTGATAGCCCAGGATTGCCGCAGTGCTTCAACACTTGGACTTCTTCAGTACCTGGAGCCATGTATCATGGGCATACCATACATGGTAAAAATCACAGTTGTTGCAATTGCTCTTGAACCTGTTTTGACTCTTGGATTTGATAAGTCTTAATCCATTTAGCATTGAGTTTCCCATGAAGATTTTGAGGTTATACTAAGCCCCTGCATGATATTTGTTTAGGCCTTTTGGTACAATCTTTTTTTGCCTGAGGTGGCTTATGCTAGAAATCACTCAAGCCTTTGCCCTCTTTTCTGAGTCATAGAAATTGCAGTAGGGAAACTAAAATTTACAGTTATAGTAGTTGTCTCTGGATTGTTTTAGAATTAATTACAGAGTCTATAGCTAATTACTACTAGCTATATAGTTTCTAAAGAGTAACTACTAAGCTTTTACCATATGATTTGCTGCATTCATTATTGATGATGATGATGATGATGATGATGATAATAAAATAGTCTTATTGATTTGAGGTGTCCTGTGTCAGAATGCCAGAAGATCAAACCCATGGCTTGAAAGAAGAAGGGAAGGCACACAGTGTGGCTTGAGAAAGCAAGTGATTTGCTTCTTTAAAGCATATAATCAGATCAAACTTTTTTTGTAGAAGGATCTACTTGGAAAGATTCTGTAATACTACTTTACCCATTTATTTCAGGATAGGAATAATAGAAAGTCAGACATTTGATTTCCAAGGTAACTTACACTATAGACACACGTGAGTAAGCAAGCTTGCAAAAGTTTTTAATAGTATAATATACACTATACTATAATATATGCTATACTATAAAAGTATATAATAGCTTTATAATATAGACAAAAGTAAGTGCTGAGCTTGAATATCGTCCTTCATGAAAACAAGACTGGGACAGATGCTTACTAATTGGAGCGAGACCAAGACAGACAGAAAGAGTGAAAGTTAATTTATGTTTGACGGGCCATGAAATAACTTTTTCATTTTGGCCCTATCACGTCAATCAGACTGACTATTAATGTGAATTGCTGCACTAAGCACTTCCACCATAACACCCTCAAGGTGGGTTAACAAAACGCCACTTGATTTTGTTCAGCGCTGGGTCTTACGTAATTCTGTTTTAAGGTGTAAGCAGCCTTTGAAAGTTTAATAGATTTCTGTTGTGGCAAAACCTGTCATATGCTTTTAAATGTTTTGCAAGTGAAGAAGCAGTTGCTTAATGGATAGATATTCTGCAGTGATCTTACATCTTGGAATTCTCATGCTGGTCACAAGTCCTTGAAGCTGGCGAGGTAATTTGTGTGGTAGGTTATTGCATATTTTATTAGAAGTAAGAATTGAAGCAAACATTCATCCAGTGTGGGCACTCAAAGACGTTGGGGTGGCATTTTTGTGTTGAATTTATACAACTAATGTTTTAGGTAGATCAGAACTTGATTTGCAGGAACTGTTCTCAAAACTTAAATCATAAACAAAATATTGCAGACACACATTTGTTACTGAAAATCAGAAGTGCTTAGTCGAGGCCGGAAACACATCTAACTGGTATGTAATGCAGTTCTGGGAAGGGAAGATGTGTGTGTTCCCCCAGTGAAAGAAACCCATGTTTCTGCCCTGTTGCAGCTAATGGACTTACTAGACCCATCCATAATTAATATTACTGGAGCATTTGGCAGATTGGTGTAATGTTCCAAACGGCATGTAAAAATTCCTGTACAGTTGTTTATTGCAGGTTCATGCACAGGTCTTAGAACCTGTTGAGAAAAAAAGGATGCATGGAACTGAAAATGCATTTCCTCTATTGAAAAACGCTACCGCCTTGATGGTAGGTTTAGAAAGTGTGGGACTTCAGGTATTGCATGCAGTGGCCTAAGCCCTATAGAACTTTTGGGCTAGGTATTAACTCTGAAGGTGAACTCTCTCATACTTCAAGACATGAAGTGAGCCCCTGGGGGTGGGGGGAATTATGGACAGCAACAAGAACAGCTGGTTGTCTAGTGTTTTGATTCTCTGAGACCAATATGGCAATAATGATGCCAACCGTCTTTTAATGAAAAGAACGTTCAAATAGTTGGCAGTTTCCAATTAGTTGCTCCATTTACTGGAAAGAACAACTTTCAATAGTCTTATAGCTTTTATTTCACTTGGCAGTAATTGGACAACAACATGCTGGAGTTACCAAAGCAAGGCTGGCAAAGAGGGGGAGAAAGAGAAAAAAGAGAATGGATACTTTTTATGAAGGCAGCAACAGCAGAGGAATTGCTGCAGATTATTAAATATCAGGGAAGTAGCATCCATCCACGTTCTGAATCTGTGTAGTAGATTACGAGTCGGGCATGCTGCGGTATCGGACTCTGGCTTGACTCATCCTCTCCTCTGTCAGCCTTGATCAGCTGCTTTAGAGGTTAGAGAGAGCAAACCCTTGTGGAAGTTTGCACAGTGATAAGCTATAGTGTACACAAGGTCTTAGCAGCAAAGTATCGTGAATATTAAATTTGCAGGCAAAATTATTTCAGAATGCCAGTTTACATCACTCCATATTAAAAAAATAATTTCAGAATATAATCCTTAGAGGCCCTTAAATTCCTTTCAGAATAAAGTATTTTACAAGGGTGATACATTTTTAATGAAAGTATTAATAACAATCTTTTTTTATGAGATAAATGTATCAATTTCTCTTGCTCCCTCAAAAAATTCTATCAGCCTTTCCACTGGGAAGCCTTCACAGAAGCTTATAGAAGCAATTAAAATAATATACAATTATCCACAATTATTAAAATAAAACTAATAATAAAATGAACAGTAAGAGAGTAGTACTGCTATAGGCTAAAAAGTATAGACAGCTATAAAATTGATTTTCTGTTACAAGCATTGGGAGAACAGAACAGACTTTCCCTGGTCCTAAAAACTAGTAGAAAGGGATCGGGTGAATTTGGGGAGGGAATTATAGATGTGGGCGGACAAGGGGGTAGGGGACTACTGGCATTTTTGAGGCACAAGGGAATTAGAGAGAAAGCCTTGCCTTTTGTGACTGTTCAAGACCCACTTTTGGCTAGCTACCAAGATCCCTATGCATTCAGTTTCTCTCCCAGTTTAGGATTCCTTTAACCATAGTTGCACCTTCTGACTTAGACCAAGTGGCTTCCCTGAAGGCCGTGGTTTGCTGGTTCTAGGTGCTAACCATAGCCTCTCAGTTCATGGTTTGGAGGATCATCCAAAGTAAGTCCTTATATTAATGGAGATATTGCTGATTTCAGTACCTTCACAGGAATGTCCTCTTTGTTCTAGTGGCATTACTTTTGTGACTATTGTTGCATATTTCATTATAGGTTTTCAAAGAGACAGGTTCGGAGAGACCCAGGATCAACTCCCCAAAGCTCTTGAGGGATTGGCCTAAAGTCATCTGCTGTAAGCCCAGTTTCATGGGGTTCGATGGATAAAATGGAGACCTGGAGCAAGTGTAGGGTATAAAAGTTAAAAGAAGACTAGTAATGTGGATGGTACCATTTTATTGTCACTGTTGTGATGTTAAACCAACGTTGCAAAGGCTTATTGATGCAACTTTATAATCTTGCCCTAGTAAAAGTGGACCGAATTGATGTTTTAGAATTCTGGCTCCACAGAAATAATATATATATATATTTAAAAAATCAAGATACTAGAAGCCAGAGTCATTCAATGAAGCTTCATAGTGGGGGATCCAAGACAGACAAAAGGTAGTGTTCTTCCCACTAGGAAATCTGTTACCACAAGATATGGCAATAGACACTTACCTGGACAAATTTAAAAGGGGATTAAGCAAATCCATTTTAATTATTGATTTATTGATTTCATTATGATACAGCCCCATAGCCAAAATCCTCTGGGTGGTTTACAGCAGTGCCCAGAGAGGACAAGGCTATCAGTGGTCACTAGCCATTATGGCTAGGTGCTAGCTCCAGGATTAGAAGCGGTACTTCTATGTACCAGTTTCTTGGGAACACAAAAAGGAGGGTGTTATTGCCCTGATACCCAGCATATCAGCTTTCCATAAACATATGTTGACTCCTGCAGAACAGTATGTTAGACTAGATAGTCTGATGGCCTGATCACTGGGGTTCTACATATGTTCTTCGCCGTTTCACTGGAACAGGTGCATGTAGTAGCAAGAGCAAAAGAAGGTGTGCATAATAAAAAGTATACCTGAAACTATTAACATTAAGATTGGGTGTCTCGAAGATCGAAAACTGGAATTACCGTATTTTTCGCTCTATAAGACGCACTTTTTCTCCCCTCAAAACTAAGGGGAAATGTCTGTGCGTCTTATAGAGCGAATGTGCCTGACACCCGGGACGCTGCCCGCCCGCCCGCGGGCACCACCAGGCCAGCATGTGCTCGGCGTGCCCTGCTCCACCGCGAACTGATCACCCCCACCGGGAAGCTCCCCACCTCCCCCCCCCACGCCAATCCTTTAAAGCCTCCGCCGCTCGCTCGCACTGTCATCCCGCGCCGATCCGCGCCTCCCCCCCACGCCAATCCTTTAAAGCCTCCGCCGCTTGCTCGCACTGTCATCCCGCGCCGATCCGCTCCCCCCCCCCCCCCACGCCACTGCCGCGGCAGGCACAGATGAGGCTTTAGAAGCACGATCCTTCTAAAGCCTCCACCGCCCGCACTGTCTTCCCCCATTGCCATCCCGCGCCGATCCGCTCCCCCCCCACGCCACTTCCGCGGCAGGCACAGATGAGGCTTTAGAAGCCCCGCACTGTCATCCCCCATTGCCATCCCGCGCCGATCCGCGCCTCCCCCCCACGCCAATCCTTTAAAGCCTCTGCCGCTCGCTCGCACTGTCATCCCGCGCAGATCCGCCCTCCCCCACCCCCCACGCCACTTCCGCGGCAGGCACAGATGAGGCTTTAGAAGCACGATCCTTCTAAAGCCTCCGCCGCCCGCACTGTCATCCCCCATTGCCATCCCGCGCCATCCCCCACCTCCCCCCCACACCACAGGGGGCAGGCACAGATGACGCTTTGCTTTAGAAGCACAATCCTTTTATTAAAGTTTAACAGGTTAAGAAACAGTATACATTGAAGCAGCGTTCTCTTTGAGATGTGAGAGAAGCAATTGACAATGTAAAGAGCTGGACACATGGACTGAGCAGTCAAATAGACATTGTTTCTTCCAAAAGCCTTTTGATAAAATCCATCAACAGACTCTTGAGAAAACCTGGCAGTGATGGAATAAGGGCTGTGTGTGCACACACATGTTGTCCTATGGATCAGTAACTGATTACAGAATTGAAAGCCAACATTTAGAATGCATGGTATTCTCACAAGATTCTGCATTAGGATCAGTGCTTTTCAACCTGTTCATAAATGATCTGGAATTAGAAGTGAGCAATAAAGTAGCCAAGTTTGCTGATGATACTAAAATTAAAAGGGATTGTGAGGAATTCCAGTGGGACCTCTCTGAGCTGGGAAAAAGGGCATCAGAACGGCAAATGCTTTCAGTGTAAGCAAGTGTAAAGTTAGCATGCTGGGGGGAAAGAATCTCATCTTCAAGTTTAAGCTGATGGAATCTGAACTAGTGCTGACAGAAAGGGTCTTGAGAATGTGGGGGACAGCTTGATGAAAATGTCAAATGTTAGGAGGAAATGCCATAATTAGGAAAGGAATTGAAAATCAAATTTCCAAGATCATATTCCTCTTACACAAATCTTTAATATGACCATACTTAAAATATTGTGTACAGTGCTGGCCACCACACCTGAAAAATGACATTGTTGGAAAAAGTGCAAAGAAGGGCAACTAAAACAATCAAGGGATTGGAGCAGCTCCCCTATCAGACTTTATGCATGGTGTGAAAAAGTGGAAAGTGGGACATTTTCCTCCTCTCTGAAAAAAAAAGGGTTAATCCCCATGAAAACACCCATCACTCCTTTGTTCTGAAAAAAAAAAAAAAAGATTCAACAGCAGAAGTGTGGTGAGCTTGAAATACCTTTTGGGAATGGAAGGGAAGTTCCCCACAATTCAGCTTTGTCTTTCAAGGGTTGGGTCTTTTAATACCTCATGGATAATTAACTGGGACTTCTAAATGCTTAACAAAAACAATGTGGATATAAAGTTCCCTTTCCAATTGAGGATACAAGAAACACAATTATTATAGTGATCTCTGCAACTGTGCAAATGTTAGATTTTCATGCCCTTGGTCCAGAGGAAGAAATGACACACAAGAGACCACTGAGTGAACATTTCTCTCAACTCAAAAGGATGCGTAGATGCAGCCCGAGTTTCTTAAGCATCACTTTTAAATATGAAAAAAAGAGAGAGAGAAAAGTTGGAGGATTGAATTTAGGTCTCTCCTCATTGCTCACCTTCTCTGTCTAAGATAGAGGCAAGAAAAACCGGAGAGAGCAGGTATGCTGGGGGTGTGCAATCAAAAGAATTTTGTTGTTAGTTGCAAAGTCGAGTCCGACCCATCGCGACCCCATGGACAACATTCCTCCAGGCCCTCCTGTCCTCCACCATCCCCCGGAGTCCACTCAAGCTCACACCAACCGCCTGTGTGACTCCATCCAGCCACCTCATCCTCTGCCGTCCCCTTCTTCTTTTGCCATCTGTTGTTCCCAGCATTAGGCTCTTCTCCAGGGAGTCCTTCCTTCTCATTAGGTGGCCAAAGTATTTGAGTTTCATTTTCACTATCTGGCCTTCTAAAGAGCAGTCAGGGTTGATCTCCTCCAGGACTGACCAATTTGATCACCTTGCGGTCCAAGGGACTCTCAGGAGTCTCCTCCAGCACCACAACTCAAAGGCCTCAATCCTTTTGCGCTCGGCCTTCCTTATGGTCCAGCTTTCACAGCCATACATTGCAACTGGGAAAACCATAGCCTTGACTATACACACTTTTTTTGGCAGGGTGATATCTCTGCTTTTTAGTATGCTGTCTAGATTTGCCATAGCTTTCCTCCCCAGGAGCAAGCATCTTTTAATTTCTTGGCTGCAGTCCCCATCTGCGGTGATCTTGGAGCCCAGGAAAATAAAATCTGTCACTACCTCCATTTCTTCCCCATCTATTTGCCAGGAAGTGAGAGGACCGGATGCCATGATCTTAGTTTTCTTAAAAATATTCAAAAGAATATTTAGTTTATTCAGACCTACAGGAAATACATGTGGCATTGAAGGGACTGCAGAGATGAATTCTATACAAGTTGTTTTCATCCCCTAACAGTTACATGCACAGTCTGTGGGGGATGGGGGGGTCATGCACACAGTATGCTAGAGGCACATGAGAGTAAAGCAACTGGGATTAAGAGATCCCAACACTTCCCATAGTTTATTAAATAGTTCAGTAAACCATTTGATTCAGAATATTTTTTTTCTTGTTTTCCTCCTCTAAAAACTAGGTGCGTCTTATGGTCAGGTGCGTCTTATAGAGCGAAAAATATGGTAATTTTATTCGAAGACCATGGTTGCATTATATGGATAGATCACTTGGTTTTTCACATTTATTAAATGACAAGGAAGGAAAACATTTTTAATGTTAAAAAGGGCATAGGATACATGTGTGTGTGCACGTATGCAGACAAATAGGTTTTAAAGGTGTAATTTTCAACTGCTGATATATCTCCCTTTTTATAATTCTTTAAATTAGTGTTTTCTTTCCCCCATCCTGTCAGATTTATGAGGGATTGATGTGCCTGGAGAATGCTATTTTTACAACTCTTGCATAAATATACAACTAGCTACAAAGCTGTTACAAGCAGTTCAGCATGTGGAATGCCTTATTCCTAAGACTGTACTGCCAATAAATCTTTTGAAGTGATCTTTGGAGCTGGAAACAAGATGATGTCAATAATTTAAAATAAGAGTAATGCCCACCCCAGTTCTTGCCAGCATCTGCCCAAATACCCATTCCTGTTTGCTTGTACTGCCTGATGGTCCTTTGGTCATTCCAGATACCTGCCTCTTGGTTTCCTCTACACACCTGATCCCATGCCTGCACTGAAAATAAATGTTCCTGTGAAGAGATTTTAGTTTCCTGCATTTGGGGATGTGTAGCACTTGTTTTCTGAATTGGGTAGACTTGCTGTGAAAATGTTAGCCTCTGAGTTAAGGTTATAAACATACAAATGGAAGCCTGCATGTCTTGATAATATTGTCAGTTTCCTGTTTTGAGCTATGCTATTGTTGCAGCATGTTTTGTCTGGGCCTAACTGGGATATTCCTTTATTATATGAGGCTCCTCTGCAGGGTTTATGACACAGTTTGAGGTGAGAGGCGAGTCATGGGAGTATAGGAAATAGTTTTCTGGCAGTTGTTTATTTTGCCATTATTAAAAGTGGCAGTTTGTCAAAGCTAGAAATGCCAAATAGAGGAAAAAATACTTAAGAATGGGCAAGCAAAAAAAAAAAAAGTTGACCTGTTTGTTTAGAGAGCCTAATATGTTCTTATTTATCACACAGATGGGCCATACTGTACATACGTATGATTTCCACAGATACTGTATTACAGTTTGGTTGTACATATGGGTCTTAAAATAATTGTGGTAAAATATTGTTTGTGTGTGTGTGTTGAAGTCAGAGAATGAAAATAAATACATTCTGTATCCACAGAACTGAACAAATACATATGTATACACCAGGGGGACTTTGCTTTCTCGAACAGGAATCACCCATGTTGTATGCAAGGTAGTTTCCAAGGTGGTTTGTGGTAGGAAATTAGGTTCTTTTCCTTATTCATTGATTCCTCCCCTGCCCCCCCCCCCCTTGGTCCTTTAATGCAAAAGACCCAATCCTGACCGATGCAACCCTTGCTTGAGGAAAAAACCCAACACTGTGTATGTGCACCTTCTCCGTGTAGGACAGGGGTAAACTAGTCATCCAACTCAGACAAATGTAAAGCAGTCTCAGCTAGGGAGGGGGGCACACAAGCAATTTTTGTGATTCCTCTCTGTAAAAGTATGAAAATGCATGTCTTGGGATAAATGTGATTATTTTTTAGCCTGCTTTTTTCAGACTCGTGTTTAGGAGTGCACATTTTTTAAATACAAGTTCAGTAATTGGTAATGTTTCCCAAAAATATGTCCATGCTCACAGTTGCAGTTGCAAACAGGATACATTTACATGATTCATAAATATAAACTGCCTTTTTAAATCTGAACCTCCATATGTCAATTGCTTATGGCTTTTATTCCAGATATGGTCAGAACCAACACAATACCAGATCTGCAGCATTATAGTATGCTTACATACATGTGCACACACACACACTGGATGCTTTACAGGCTGCAAATCAAAGGGAAACCTGAAGGTTCTACTCCTTCATAAATTTGCCTCAATTATTAAGGTACTTTTAGTTAACACTTTTTAAAAGAACTTTTGGGGCAATTTGATGGTGAAATAAATTTTGACTCTTGAAATGAAATGCATTAATACAA
This sequence comes from Varanus salvator macromaculatus, assembly GCA_023646645.1. Classification (NCBI taxonomy): domain Eukaryota; kingdom Metazoa; phylum Chordata; class Lepidosauria; order Squamata; family Varanidae; genus Varanus; species Varanus salvator. The sequence continues at coordinate 11,637,107 of JAIXND010000001.1, read as the reverse complement.
AAACAGCTAAGAGCCTTGTGACACACCTTGTAGACTAACAAGTGTATTGAGGCATAAGCTTCACTGGATACATGAACTGGTAAAACTTCAGGTGTAGCTTGTCAACATGCTGCAAGTCATTATTCTACAAAAAACTGAATTGTCTTGCAACCAGAAAAGCAGAGAGGGAAGGAATATGTTTACTATTTCCAGTTAGAATTTTGGTTTCCAAGTTAATATGAATTGTATGACTTTCAATTTATGCTTAGTTCTGTAGATGGGTTTAGGGCAGGTTGTGTTTTAAGAGCACTATTCTGCCCTTAAATCGTCCTCCTCACTCTGACTTTAAGATACTATTAAGAATTTCCTGGCCTGCCACCTGTCTTACTTCCAGGCAGAGTTGAACTTCAGATTCAACAGTGCAAGTCAAGGCTAATGCAACAGTAGTTAAGCTAATTAATAGGATTGGGCAGCTGGGAAGCAGATCCTGACTTCAGTCGAAAAGTGAAAAACTTACCGTGTCTCAAGGGAGATTTTGAGGCTATTTAAGGAGGATAGTCTTCACTTCCCTGAACTATACAAATTTATAGCTTAGATCAGCCTTTCAACTGCCCAGATATCTTAGACTACAACTCCCAATATCCCCTAGGCACACAGCGATTGTCAATGCTGGCTGGAGATAGCAGAATTTATAATGCAAAGCATCTGGTGAGTGCTAGGTGGGGAAGGTTGGCTTAGATGATTGTCTTAAACCGTGGTGGCCTGTCTTGGCAAGGATGTCACAAGCCTAGTTCAAAAGAAGAGAAGGTGCCACTGTAATGTGAACTAAAGGCACCACTTGAGTTACCATAAGGTACCACTGAATCATTTTTACTCTTCCATACTGAGCTGGGAAGTAGCGGTATCATCACCAGAGACCTTCCTTTATTTGTCAAGGCAGACTTGTACTACCTGTGCTCTTGAGGAATCCATGCTGTGACAAAGGTGAAATATTTCCAGAATGTCCTCTGATTGAGGCAAAACTGGAAGTTCCCAAATGAGGAAATGGGTATTTACTGACATAGGAATTCAGTCCAACAGTAGCCACCTTCTCTCCTGACACACCAGTCTCTGGTCACCTTTAAGTGATCTATAGACACCTCCCCACACACACCCCTATCGCAAAACCCTCCAATGGGAAGAGTCCAAAAATTCAGTGCAAATGTTCAAGTAAGTTTTCATATAGTCCTTGTGGCCCTACATGTGTTGTATCACTTGTTTGAAAATCTACTAATTTGTCCTGCCAGTGATGTGTGTTTTCTGGATTTTTTTTCCAGTATAAATTAAAGTTAATTTGCATAATGTGATTTGTTTAGGAAAATGTTCAGTTTGCACTGGAAAGATCTCTTGTTGCTTTACAGAAGGAGTGAGCAACTTGTGGCCTTCCAGAAGGTTTGGCCTGCAGTCCCCACCATTTCTCAGCATTGACTGTGCTGACTCTGATTGACTGAAGCCGTCTGGAGAGCAGCAAGTCGCCCACTCCTGTCTTACAGAGCCCTCATTTAGCATTTTTACTTGATGAATGAAGTAAACAAAACTGTGGAAAAGTCTCTAACATTAGTTTTTGTCTCCAGGCACCACAAGAATTTGACCTGAAATATTTTAGGGAAAATACACACTTAATGTGATTTAACTGTTAGATTTTTGAACACTGCGTATCGTCAATTGGTTTTCCCAGTTGCAATGTATGGCTGTGAAAGCTGGACCATAAGGAAGGCCGAGCGCAAAAGGATTGAGGCCTTTGAGTTGTGGTGCTGGAGGAGACTCCTGTGAGTCCCTTGGACCGCAGGGCGATCCAACCGGTCAGTCCTAGAGGAGATCAACCCTGACTGCTCTTTAGAAGGCCAGATACTGAAGATGAAACTCAAATACTTTGGCCACCTAATGAGAAGGAAGGACTCCCTGGAGAAGAGCCTAATGCTGGGAACAATAGATGGCAAAAGAGGAAGGGGACGGCAGAGGATGAGGTGGCTAGATGTGGTCACTGAAGCAGTTGGTGTGAACTTAAGTGGACTCTGGGGGATGGTGGAGGACTGGAAGGCCTGGAGGAATGTTGTCCATGGGGTCGCGGTGGATCGGACACGACTTTGCGCCCAACAACAACACACTTAATGTGATTTAAATGGTATTATGTAGATTTTTGAACACTTGCATACTTCTTTTACATTGTTTAAATTTAAGGGGAAAAATATATTGAAAACTGTTGATTCACTAAGTTTGGCAACCCAAAGAAGTGGGCATACTCTGCTCACAACCACACAACTGTTCCAGCAAAATTCAGCTCTCTTCCATTGAGGTTGTTGAGGCACTGACAGTTTTGTTGTTACTGTCTCTCAGTAAGAGCAAACAACATATATGTATTTTAATGACATAGATGTATTCTCTCACGTCCTTGGTATGGATAATCACCTGAAAAACATTTATTTTGACTTTGAAATGGGCAAGCTTATCTAGCATGCATTTCTTATTAATGAGTTTATAAACATAATGCTTTTTCTGCAGAAAAATAAGCCAAAGGAAAAATTTCCTCTCATACCAATGACCTCTGCACAAAACAAGTTTGCACATGGAGAGAAGGTACTGAAATGTTTCATTTGAGTTTACAAATGAAACTAGGTTTCTTCATCTTAATAAGATGGGTGGGCAACCTTTTTTGGTGCCAGTAGAGTAACTCTATAGACAGTGTTAATTTCCTACCTAATGCGACACTTTTTAACTGTCAATTTAAAAAATTGGCAGATTTATATTATTGTTATTATATAATAAGTGTTACTGTTTATTAAAAGTTTATTGTTAAAGCAAGTAATACTTAAAATACTGTTGCTAAGTTAAAGGGCAGACTACACATATATTAGAGGAAAGGGTTAACAAGTATGCTTATATTACTGAAATGAGACACACAAACATTATCTTACGGGGCATTTGGTGAACAAATGTTTATTAAGCAAAATCGTACACCAAAATCTATACATGAGGAGATGTGTGTGGCACTGTATACAAATTTTTGTTCTAGATTTTTAAAAAATTGCACTTTGATATGGAAATAGGAAAAACATGTATGGCTAGAAAATTGAAAAAGTAAGAGGTATGCAAATCAATAGATGTGTCTATCTTTAAGATTAAGGTAATTCTGGCTAGTTCTAACCACAGTCAGGCCCAGTGCAGGGATAATGGTTACAGTAAAACAAGGAGGTGGTGAATTTACACATGTATGGAAGTTGGGGGAAAATGGACTGTGGTTTGGGCTCAGTGGTTTGGAGGTGGGAACTAATAATTCTGAATCAGACCCCTATTTTTAAAAGCACTGAAAATTATAAGCATAGTGTGTGCCTGAAGTATGCTAACCTAAGAAGTTTCATGGCATTGCTTCATGAAATAATGCACAAATATGTTAGGAGATCTAGCTCTGGAAGTCTTCAAGCCAAAACCATGATCTAGAGAAGAAAACACTCAAGCTCTGGCTAGAAAATGGGAATCTGATGTGAAAAGAAACTTTCTTAACCATAAGGGCAAATGAGATTCCTGTAGCTTGCGTGTAAAAAACAAAACAATCAAGTAATCTGATTAAGAAAATTCCAACATTCATTTCTGTAAAATGTCAAATCACATCTCTCACGCTATACAAGCCAGGATCTAGAGAACCTGGAAACCTAAGTAGCTTTGAATTTTCTATTTCTCAAATTGTAGCCGTCTGTTATATACTGTGTTTTGAACGCTTAGGTCTTTCAGAATGGTATGGGAGTAAACTGCTGAAGAACAAGCCAAAAATCCCACTGCACATGTGCAAGCTCTTGGGCTTGTCTGAAGTAGCTAATTTTGTCCCAACCAGCATATATTGTGTGGCCCTAACAAGGACTGTGTCCCAGTAGCTGTGGTAAAGCCAGCAAGTTTGCGAGGGAGGTGCCTTAGCCTTCAAACGATGAGAACTGGCTATTTTCCATGAACAAACAGCATCCAGCGGCCAAGTATTGGGTAGGGCTTGGCATGTTTTTTCTGAATGCAGAGCAGCGGCTTCATAACAGAATACTGTTTTCCGTACTTCATGCTAATCAGGGAGGGAAAGGAGCGGCAAGAACAGTGAGAAAGAAGGGAAGTAGATGGAAGTCCAGACCAAGATAATTCTTGTGGCTAAGTATTTGTTGTGGGAGTTTTGTGCAAGATGTACTTCAGCTTCATGGGCTACTGTGGCTTTTGAAGTATAAAATATAATGTGTGGCGGAGGAATGGATGAAGAGCTCTTCGTTGTGGTTCCTCTTTAACAGTTTGACTGACTTGTTTAATAACTGAAATTAAATGCAGTGGAAGGAGGCAAACATGTAGAGCAACTGAGGCAGTAATATTTTTTCACCTTGTTTAAAGATCACTGTCCTGGGAGTGTAAAATTTCAAGTCAGAGATAGAAGCATTCAAAGTGGGAAGAGTGACTTTTTCACACTTAGAGCATGGTGTGATTTGGAACTTTGCACTTCCAGCATTTTGATATCAGGTGGTCCTATCACTTCATCTGTAGTGTATGTGAGAAACAGCATGGATATGAACACCTTGGTAGCAGAGTGGGTCCCGTGAAAATGAAAATGAAAATACTTTGCTTTTGATAATACCATTGTAATGGGACTTTTAAGGCACAGCCTTATGTTGGGACCTGCTGGGAGGCCTAGGCCTTTTTCCTTTTTAACCATCTATAAGACTGTCTTCTTAGAGCACTATTTCTGTACACGTAAGCTATACCATAGGTTAGGTTGTAGGTTGTAGACGCAGCTCTAATATTTCTGCAGTTGTCCTCATCTTCATGGTTTTGCGGTTCTGTAGATGAGTGAGTATATGTGAACATATGTTTGGATTTTCAAAACTAGCTGATGCACAAGCAATTCAGAGAAGAAAGTTATATGTTTAGGTATGAGATTTTGTGTGTAGTATTCTAAGATGCTTCTGTTCTGCTTACAGTCATTAATAGTCCTCTTTTCACAGTTTTGATCTCTGCTAAATACTTAGGCTGATGAGAATAACCAAAAAGATGTAAATAACAGCCCATTGTAACCCTCTAGAGTATGGTACATTTTTAGCATAGATCAGCATGTCACCTCTCTGAGCTGATGTTATATAAAAGTGCAGTTGCGTATTGCCAGCTTAGCTATTTCAGAAAGTTTATATTTTTGTGTTATACACACATGCATGCATACATGAGAGGAGCACACATTAAATATAATTAAGCTACTTTTTTCCCCCAATCATGTAGCTTTACAGTGTCTCTGCTTACAAAGTATGCTAATCTTGTACACTACTGATTGCCTTCTGGAAAATGAAAATGCTTTTTGTTACTGGTAGTGTTCTCTCTCTCTCTCTCTCTCTCTTATTGCAGAAACTTCTTAGAAAGTTACAAATAAGAAATAAAAAATGAATTTTATCAAAAAGCTAAGGGTAGAGAAATGGCAGCATTGTGTATTTTGGTAATATCCAGGCTAAGTAATTACATCGCGATTAGGAGATATTTAATTTTCTGCCTCGAGTATTAAAACATTTTAAAGTAGTTGGAGAAGCTAAGGAGGCATGTAGGTCTGTTTATTTGTCAACATTTGTATTACATCCTTCCTTTAGGAAGCTCGTACTTGCAGTTTATCTTGGCAACAACTGTGTGTGTGTGTGTGTAGGGGAGACAGACAGATGGACTGACAGTTATCTGAATTCATCCCGCAAGCTCTCATTGCTGCACAAGGTTTTGACTTTGGGTTTCGCACAACTGAGTACTATAATGGCTACAGCACATCCTCTCTTGACTGATGTTTGTGTATCTAGTTGGAACTAACAAGTACAAACGGTTGAATTGGAGAAAGTATTTTGGCACATTGTAAAGAAGTGTCTGCCTCCTGTCCCAGAATCATACTTAAAGACTGGAGCCATGTTAGCGAGGCTTGGCTGCACTGTTTGTATTTTCAAACATATTAATTTGCTTCCCACTTTCCTTGCAGGGGGTGTTAATGCTTCCTTCCAGTGCCAGTTGATCCATCAAGACCACATCTGTACTGATGACAGTGACAAGGTAACTGGAATAAATGAAAAAGTTGCCTTCTGGTATTAACATGCCTGTTTTCTGCAATGGCAAATCTTGTTTTAAGTGATTTTTTAATATTTATTTTGCTATTCAAGGCACATTTCTGCATTTGAAACTGATCTTTTTTCTAAGAAATATTAGACACACCCATGCATCCACACATGCAGAATGATGGTGACTGGTCACTTATACACAGAGGAATAATTTTCTTCATCTTCCAAAGTACTGTGATACTTTTGGGTTACCTTTGACTTGTAAACTATCAGGGAGTGCTTCACTTCTGTTTTTTTCCTTGTAATTTGGAGGCGGAGCAAAATGTTCACATAACAAGATTTTAACTTCAAGTAATTTTATGGTTTAAAGCACTAAACAGTGGAAGATGTTTATGCTAGAGTCCAAAGGAAAGGCTTGGTTTGTATGCATGTGTATTTTTCTTCCAGATTATGCATGTTAAACTATTTCAAAAAAATTTAATGATGTCCATTTCCAATACTGATGTCTAAAATTGGCACGTGACTACAAGCTTTGCATATACTCTAATTGTTAAGATGGCTGAAAATATGCAAGAATTTGGTATTGGCACGAAATTCAGCTTCCTGAAGATCATTGTTGTCATTTTCAGGAAGCATGTTTCTAGCTATTATGGGTGTGAAAACATGCTTGGAAGTGTGTATCTGAGATCTTAGATGCTAAAGAGGACAATGAATAACATTTTTGGTGGTTGGGAATAGGCAGTGGCCCTCCATAAGATTATCAAAACATATTATGCAGAACATCATCTGAATTATTCAGAGAAAATATGCAAATTATGCAGGTCACAGGATTTGGTTTTTCTTAGTGCCGTATTCGGACTTCAGTGCACCTAACCTGTCTGCTTCCAACTGTACTTTACCAGGCACTTGGCCTGGAGCAGTGGCTGTGTTTGTGTGGAGTGATAACCCAACATTTTCTTTCCTGTTCTCCCTACGCTTTGGTTTGGCCAACTAGAATCATGCAATTCACATGAGTGGGTGTTTGCATTGCAACCTCATGGATGAAACTTCGTATGATAAGTCAGTTCTTAAGCCAATTCCCGTATGGCTTGTGTGGGTTTTAATGATGTCAGTGCAACACACCAGATATGGTAAAGAGCGCCCAGGCTATGTGGGAAGTGGTGAGCCTGAACTGCTTATGTTGCAATGTGGAACTTCTCTCTCAGGCAGAAATTACAGGCAGCCACCCACATGGATTGACTGCATATATTACATTGCCCTTTATCCTCTAATGCATACAGCTCATACTGTAGGAATAATTTCCATGTCTTCCTGATCTTTACAGGAAAGAGCAAGGCAAAACCTTCACATGCTATTTAATACATCCATCACACGACTCCTCATGGCTGGGAAGAGGAAGGAAAGATCATGAATGCACATCTGCTTGGTCTTATTCCCTCCTTAGGGCCTGGAGGAAGGAACTTCTTGCTCCAGTTCTCACCATTGGCTTTTTGGGCTAGGACACTTGGAAGAGACTTGCTTTCAGCCAGCTTGGATTAGCTAGTGCACATGCTGAAGCTGAGAGGTTTCTTGCTTTGCGGGGTATTGAGGAGGTTCTGTATATATGTACCAGCCAATCATTCAGCCAAGGAGAATGCAACAAAATTTTGCCATATTTCAAAATTCTATTGTTCTGTCCATTAGCTGCTGTACCTATTTGAACTGATAGGTCGATGCTGCCAGTTTAACAACACTTGGAGAGAAGCTAAAGTCAGTTAAGTTTAAAAGGGGATAGAGCACTGGGTAGCTTTGGAAAGCAGCGAAAATATACATATTGTGTTTTCTAAAATTTTAGGTGAATGTATGTGAATATATTTCCATGCTTGGGAAGGATGCTATTTGAATTGGTACAGTACCAGAAATGAAGGATTGGAGAGAAATGAATATATCTGAATAGTAAAGGCAGGACAAATAATAGTAGAACAGGCTAAGTTATACTATTTCCTGTTTCTGCTGTAGAAATATGGTGCAGTTGTACTCTTCCTCTTGTGAAGTGCCTTGCTTTGTATTCAGTTTTGATTTACTCAGTTTTGCTCTGTAATATTTGCTATAAGCTTTGATTAATGGGCACCCTCTGCAGCCCATTTCCAAGATGATTCTGGCAGATGCTTCTCTGTGGTGCCTTGATCTGAACAGCCTACATATTCCAGTGAACTTGTAAAGAAAGGCTACATTGGAACAAATGCTAAGCCATATCTTTATGTAATGGGAATGACCTGCAGTGTGTCTTGTCTTGCTTCCTTCTCATTTCTCCTGTGGTACAGCACTGAGATGGATTTGGAGGTTTTTGCTTCCATTTTTACTGAAGCACAGCTGTTTGTGTTGTCCAGAAACCAAATATTAACCATGACTTATTTGAAACAATCCAAGTTAAAATCATGCAGCTTGTTCTTGTCTAGCAAAACTCTTGATTTACTATGATGTTTGAACTGGCCCAAATTCTGGGCTTTTGAGTTTATAGTACTTCTTGTAGCATAAAATTTATTGAGGGACTACAAGTGTGGATTAAACAGGTCCTCTCTCCCAGTCTCAACATGGTGCGTTATATTGCACATTAAAGTTCTAGTATCATCACAACAGGGACTGCAGGTAGCGCAGTGGTTTAAACCGCTGTGCTGCTGGGCTGGTTGATCGAAAGGTCGCCAGTTCGAATCTGCACAATGAGGTGAGTTCCCGTTGCTCCGTCCCAGCTTCTGACAACCTTGCAGTTCGAAAGCATGCAAATGCAAGTAGATGAAAAGGTACCACTTCGGTGGGCAGGTAACAGCGTTCCGTGCACTTCGGTGTTTAGTAATGCCGGCCTCATGACCACGGAGACTGTCTGCGGACAAACACTGGCTCCCTCGGCTAGGATATGGAGATGAGCACCGCCCCTGGAGTCAGGCATGACTGGACTTAATGTCAAGGGGAAATGTTTACCTTTACCTTTACCTTTTATCATCACAACAACAACAACAGTTTTATATTTTTGGTTCGGACAGTGATTCAGAGTATACTGAAAGCCATTGTGACATGTTGGTGAGAGTGTCTTGGACTGGGGATTTGGGAGATCCAGATTCTGGATGACAGATTTCGCTGTCATCTGCGCCGCGGAAGAGACTCCACACTCTCGCCCTTGCTCCCTTTGCCACAGTAGGCACAGGTGAGAGCTGTGCTGTGCTGCGGGCAGAGCTGTTGCGGGTGGGGCGGACGGAGCTCTTTCCTGCTGGGTGCACCCAGAGACCCCTGGGAGACTCACGCCGGACATCGCACTGGTGGCCGAAGGGCAACAGCCAAAGGGCAGTGCGCTGCCATTTGGAGCTGCAAGGGATTGGGCTGGGCCAGAGACTCTGCCTTTTTTTCCCTTTTCGTTTCGTTTTGTTTCGTTTTTCTTTTTCTTCTGTTGAGCAATGGTGGTTTATTTGGTTTTAACTTGTGAAGGTTTTACTTGGGGAGTATGAGGGCATGGTGATGGGCAGGGGGAGGTATGGCATTGGGGGTCTAACTGGCCAGCATAGGAGAAGGAGGGACCGATGTTTGATACCGGTCCCCTCTTCTGGTTACTCCCCCAACCAGAAGGATCCTGGCAGCAATGTCAGCCGCACCCTGGTGTTGCTGTTGAATGCTAGGTCATTCCATAACAAGACATCCCTCATTCATGACTTGATCTTGGATGAAGGGGCTGGCCTGGCATGTATTACTGAGACATGGGTGGGAGAAGGGGCAGATGTCTCCCTCATGCAATTATGCCTGCCCAGATACTTGGTACAACATCTATCACGCCCAGAGGGGGGTGGAGGGGGGTTGCATTAATTCACAGAGCCGACATTCCCCTTACAGGACTTCCTTTCCCTTCAAAGCCAGGTCTTGAGTGTTTGTACTTGATGCTGGGTGATCGAGACAGATTAGGGACGCTGCTGGTGTATCGTGCACCCTCCTGCCCAGCAGACTCCCTGCCTAAGCTGAAGGAGATTGTCTCAGATTTGGTGTTGGGGACCCCCAGAACGTTGGTCCTGAATGTTGGTCAACTTCCATGCTGAGGCACTTCTGTCTGGGGCAGCTCAGGACTTCATGGCTTCCATGGCAACCATGGGGCTGTCTCAACATATCACTAGCCCAACCCATGAAAGAGGCCACACGCTTGACCTGGTTTTCTCGACGGGGCGGGAAGAGGGTGGCCTGGAAGTGAGAAACTTGACCTTAACTCCTCTGTCATGGTCAGACCACTTCCTTGTGAAGTTTGTGCTTGGGGCTGATCTCTCCCTCCGGAAGCGTGTGGGCCTATTAAGATGGTCTGCCCTCGGAGCAAGATGGATCCAGATGGATTCCTGAGGGCTCTGGAGGATTTTCCAGCTAATAAAGATGGCACTCCTGTTGATGTCCTGGTTGATTCGTGGAATAGGGAGATGACCAGGACAATTGACATGATCGCTCCTAAGCATCCTCTCTCACCTAGCAGAGCCCACTCGGCACCATGGTATACACCTGAGTTGCAGGCTGGGAGGCAGTTAGAGCTCAAATCTTGGGATGAATCTGACCTAACATACTTACGTGCTTATTATCGAGCCTATGCTGTGGCGGTGAGGGCGGCGAAGAGGCGCTTCCTTTGCTTCCTCACAGTGCTGTCCAGTGGAGCTTTTCCAAATAGTTTGAGGCCTAACACACACTGGCCAGGAAAATGACATGGTCGCACCTTTGGCAGCCCACTGTGACGACTTTGCCCAGCACTTTAAGGAAAAAATCGCCCAGATTCATTGCGATCTGGACTCCACAGTTGATACTGTTCCAGTACGGGAAGTGTCCAGAGCTCCGTCTGGTCCATCTTCAGTTTCAGTTATCCCGGCCTGATGATGTGGACAAGGTGCTTGGAATGGTACATCCTATCACCTGTCTTCTTGACCCTTGCCCTTCCTGGCCACTTAAGGCGGCCAGTTACAGGATTGGTTCCTGGGTCCAGGAGGTTATTAATGGCTCACTGAGTGAGGGCCGGGTCTCAGCCCCCTTGAAGGAGGCGGTGATCCAGCCTGTCCTGAAGAAGGCATCCCCGGACCCAGACGTGGCTGCCAACTTTAGACTGGTGGCCAATATTCCGTTTTTGGGCAAGGTGTTAGAGCGGGTGGTGGCGGGACAACTCCAGGCACTCTTGGATGAAACTGATTATCTGGACCCATTTCATTCTGGTTTCAGACCCGATTATGGTACTGAATCTACTTTGGTCGCCCTGTATGACGACCTGTGCAGGGAGAGGGACAGGGGGAGTGCGTCCTGTTGGTTCTTCTGGACCCCTCAGCAGCTTTCGATACCATCAACCATGGTATCCTTCTGGATAGGCTAGCGGGATTGGGAGTTGGAGGCACTGCTTTGCAGTGGTTCCGCTCCTATCTCAATGGCTGTTTCCAGAAGGTGGTGCTGGGGAACGATGGCTCTGTGTCATGGCAGCTTTGCCATGAAGTTCCGCGGGGCTCTATTTTGTCCCCCATGCTATTTAACATCTACATGAAACCGCTGGGAGAGAGCATCAGAAGGTTTGGGCTGTGGAGTCATCAGTATGCTGATGACACCTAGCTCTACCTCTCATTTACATCTGCTTCAGGTGAGGCAGTGGCTGTACTAAACCAGTGCCTGGCCAAGGTAATGGGCTGGATGAGGGCCAATAAACTGAATCTCAATCCAGACAAGACGGAGGTCCTGTTGGTGGGCAGTGCTGGTCTCCAAGTAGGTGATTATGACCCAGTTCTGGACAGGGTAGCATTCCCTCTAAAGGACAGGGTGCGCAGCTTGGGAGTGCTCCTTGACCCAGAGCTGTCACTGGAGTTCCAGGTGGCGGCAGTGGCAAGGAGTGCTTTCCTACAACTTTGACTGATCCATCAGTTGCGTCCTTACCTGGATGAGCACTCCCTAGCAACAATGATACATGCTCTAGTAACTTCCCACTTGGATTACTGCAACGTGCTCTACGTGGGGCTGCCCTTGAAAATGGTCCGGATACTGCAACTGGTACAGAATAGAGCTGCTACACTGCTGATGGGGACCGGCCGTTACTCTTACATAATGCCGGTCCTCTACCAGCTTCACTGGTTTCCAATTGAAGTCCGGCCCCAATTCAAGGTGCTGGTTTTGATCTATAAAGCCCTGAAGGAACGTCTCGTTCTTTATATGCCCTCAGGCCCCTTAAGATCTATGAGAGAAGCCCTGCTCCAGGAACCCTCTCTAAGAGAGGTAAAAAGGTCATCAACTCGGAGTAGGACCTGCTCTGCTGTGGCGCCCAAACTCTGGAATGTACTCTCCAGAGAGGTATGCCTAGCACCAAGTTTGTACTCTCTTCGGCGCCAATCCAAAACCTTTTTATTTAAACAGTATTTTAAAATTTAACAGCTTTTAAATGTAGTCGCTCTGTTTGATTTGTGATTTATTGTTTTGTTCTGTTTTATTATTTATTGAAATTCTTGTCTTTTTAAATATTGTAAGCTGTCCTGAGATCTTGTATAATAGGACGGCATACAAAAGCTTTTAATTAATTAATTAATTAATTATTCTAGTCCCCACTTAGCCATGAAGCTCACTGGATGGCTTTGGGCCAGTCACTCACTCTCAGCCTAAGCTACCTCACAGAGCTCTTGTAAAGCCAAAAATGGAGTAGAGAAGAACTATGCGAGCAGCCCTGGGTTCCTTGCAAAAAAAGGTGGAATATAAATGCAATGTAATAATACTAAAAATAATTTCAAACAAGTATTGTAATATTTATGTATATATGAATTTGTAGTTTTAAGTTTTTAGGATTTTTTGCTGATATTCCAAAGAAGTAGAGCACAACCTGAAAACTGAAATAGCAACAGCACTCTCTAAAGGCTTTTGGTATTTAAAACATGTGGCTTTGATTCACTTATATGACAGGGAACAGTGAAGAACAGTTACTGTGATTTAGATAATCTTACAATTTAGCATCCACTAATAAGATAGGATTTAGCGTTCTATTATTCCCCTGTTGTATCATTCCTAAAACTACAGAATGGGATAAAGAAGAAAAAATTGACAAGTAGATGCTGTGTTTTTGTGTGTGGAACAGTTATTTTTAATGCACCACTTTTAAATCTTGCAAAGGAAGAGCAGGCTGCTTGAGTGCCTGTGATACAAGGCTTGGGAAATTAGCTTCTCTCTCCTAACAACGGTAGCTTCCGGCACTGTGTATCTTCAGTTGACTTAAGTGTTCTGACATTTCAGCACAGTATAAGGTGAACTGTTATTGCCCCATAAAATAACTTGGGCCCCGTAAATGAAAATACTATTGTACATATCTTTTTAAAAAATTAAATGTTTTTTTTCAGTGTCAAAGAATCAGATTTCATTGCTTTCTGGAAGGCAAAGAAATTGCAAAAACATCCTTTAGTAATGTTCCTTTGTGGTGAGAAATGAAGCAAAAAAAATTTATAAGGCTAGTCTTTTTTTTACATAGGTAGAGTTGCACCCAGAGTGTATGCATCTGTCTGTCCCATGTAGTTACTGGCTATGTAGTTACTGGCTCAATTTTTCTATAATAAGATGGATATACTTTGTTGTTGTTGTTTTTAATTACAGAACTAGCTTATGTACTCTGGAATGGGTTAGGGTTAGTGTATATCTGTCTGTAATATCCTATTCCCCACCTCCCCACTCCCTCAGAGGCCATAGACACAGTTATACCTCAGGATGGAAAGTCATGGGTAGAAACTCCCTATGCCACAGCAGAAAGTTCTATGGTGGCTTCTCTTCTGAGCTTAGAAGAGTTGGGGAGGACAAAAGGGACTGGGATGGTGGGGTTCAGAGGGGAGGGGAAAAGGAGAGGTCTGGGTCCATGAGCCTTCCCATTCCCATCCTCATAACTGTGAATTAAGTTAGCTAGATGGGCTCAGAGGGCTATCTTGCTAAAAACAACAAAATGGAAAGAATGGGAGGCTGTAAAGTAAGCCAGCGTGGCATGGTGGTTAGAGTATTGGACTGGGGACCTGGGAGATTCAGGTTCTAGACCCTCACTCAGTCATGGAGCTCACTGGGTGACTCAGTCTAACCTACCTCACAAGGTGGTTTTTATGAGGATAAGATAGAGAAGCGGAGGAGAATGAGAATGTTGTCTGCAGCATCTCCAGAACTCTAGTTGGTTTCTGCAATTGAAACACAAACAAAAGTAAAAAAATCAGTTGAAAAAAGAGAAAGATCAGACAAACTAATCAAGCAAACCAAAATCCAGACAGAGCAGATGTGCTGTGCTACATTTTCTGAAGGTCAGTAAGGACACATCTTGGGGAAGCTTCCTCCCCAAATGAGGCAATTGTTTTTGCTTCACACAAAGCAGGGGCTGATTGGATGAGAGACAAGGGCATGGAAAGCCACCTAGGCACTGAATATTGATGAGACAAAATCAGTGTTTCCCTACCCATAAGCTCTCAACTTGTATTCTAGGAAATCCTGAAATCCTTAGAAGCTTATTGTGGGCCCTTCAACAAGATCATCCATACAGAAATGGATGACAAGCTTCTCCGAGAAACAGTTTTCCTGCCCAGAGTCTTACTCAGGAATGTAAACAAAGTAGGGTAGTGAAGGGGATATGTTAGGGCAGCGGTTCCCAAACTTTTTTGGTCATGGAACCTTTCTGAAGACTTTTCCCCCCACAGAACCCTCATTCTATCCCTGATTTTTGCTAAACATTATGTACCTGCAAGGTTCTTCCTTCTTTCATCTGCTCCTATTGCCTGAGTGCTTGGCATAGCATAGTAGGTTTGGAAATAAAGAGAAAGCATTTTAAATATAACAAATGAATAAAGCGATTATATGGTAATATCCCAAATGAATTCTTTCAGTTATTCCCAAAACTATGTAATAGAGTCTTAGGAGCCAAATGATGCAATACATTTCCTTGTTGGCTGCTTGTTGCCAATCGAATAGTTGGCCTTGTGTGGTTTCATTTTAAAATCCATTTTAAATTTGAGAATTTTTGTGGAACAGTACAAGGCTTTTGTGGAACCCTGGGGTTCCACAGAACACCATTTGGAAACCGCTGGGTTAGTGCATATTCTCTGTTTGTGTCAGGTGGCACTGAGGCCTGCAAGACTGGCCAGTGCCTGTCAGCTTTGTATGCCTCAGAAAATGTGTTGCATTGAGGATTCCTTTGCAGGCAAGTATAAAGTGGTCTCTGAAAACTAACACAAAACTGAAAACCATAGATACAACTTTACATTTAAAAATGGCTTTCTGTGCTGCTTTGCTCACCTACCAATGTATACACTCAAATTCTATATATTTTTCATGTCTATCAACCTCCTTTCTGCATTCCTTTGTGCAAATTATTATTTTGGTTAGAGATTTTGCTATAGAAAATCAGGTTTTAAAAGAGGAGGCAAGGCATTATTTTATGATCAGCGACATAATTTCTTTGGGGCTGTTCTCTTGGGAGAAGGTATTATTTACCTTTCCCTCAGGATATATACTCAGCAGATACAGAGAAGGGGAAATGATGTCAATTTTTATTATTAGCCTCTATTCTTCACCACCTGAAATCCTTTTATTACTCTTGCATTTCATATGTAGCAAACAAAACTTTTGTTTTCAAATTGCCTGTGACAGTGTAGGACTTTTCAAAATTGAGGCCTTTATTCTGGGTTCTGTTTATTCATTACCCTTCTTATTAATGTTGGCCAAACCCCATTCTCCTGTAAAAGCTGGGGTAGGGATAGTGTTTTTGTCTACATGTGTAGCAGAGAGATAGGATGAGGCTTAAAAAGCAGTTTATAATGGTGCAGTATTGAAAATGAGAAAAACATACAAGTTTGATGATGCTAACATGGATGTTAGATATGCCAGTGGATGCATGCCTATGTGCTACAACAAAGAAATATTCTCAGGATCTGAACTTGGTAGAGCCAAAAATGAGGATTGGCACCAGTTTGGGCTGATAGTACTAATAATAGTTGAGAACCTGTGGTATAGTGGTTAAAATGTTGGACTTGCAGACCTGGGAGCTCCAATTTCTAGTTTTCACTTAGCCACTGGCTGACTTTGGACCAGTCACTCACTCTCAGCCCAGCCTGCTTCACAGGGCTGTTGTGAGGATAAGATGGAGCTATGGAAGCAGCCTTGTGTTCCTCACAAGAGGAGAAAAGGTGGGATATAAATACAGTGTCATAATAACAATGGCAGCAATTAAAAAACAGCAACTCTTTCATAATGGAGGAACTTGCTGGAGTGGCAAGAACCCTGCCAGAGCAAAGTTCTGTCTGGGCCAGTCTTCTGTTCCTGTGGTGGACTACTGGATGCCAATGTGGAGACTGTGTCTGTGTGTGTGTGGGGGGGGGGGGGCGGGGGGGGGGGTGGACCTCCAATGTATGGCAGAGCCTTAAATATGACTGAATGAATTGAATAAACGTACACATGCGTAGATTGGTGTTCAACCAAGGGGAAATCTTTCCTGGATTTCTCCTACTACTGTGACAATTCAGCAGTGTCTGCTCAGATCAGATCAGCTCCTGGTCTTCCCTCATATATGCTATCCAGTACAACTTCTGTACAACCTGAGCTTATATAGCTGCTTGTAGTTCCCATGGTGACTGGCAGCAGCATTAGATAATGCCATGTTCTGTTACAGCTGCCAGCAAAAGCCAGGCTGCTACCCTGGTATTTTTGGCTTGTTCTTTGCTGTAGTGCTGGCTGCTATTATGAGGTATGCTTTGTCTTGCATGTTTCAACAGTTACATAAAATGTCCCATTTTTGCAGGGTTATCATGATTAATAATGCCATTTTGGATTACCTGTGTACCAACTTCCTGGCTGTAGTGGATGTACACTAAAGATGTTGATGACTCAGTGCAACGTGTGAATCAGTGAGACAAAACTAAGTGTGTATGTGTGTGTGTTTCAGAATTGTTTGGCTCAGTTCAAGATAGAAGATACGTGATCTTTAGTTTGTTTTTGGATTAAATTAAGAAATAAATTGAATACATGTGATGTTTCAATCAATGCCCGAGCTTGCTATCTTTTTACCTGGACCAACTATATAACATTTCTGTTAGAATCAAGGGAAAGAGCAATCACTTTGAGAGACGCCTTATGTCTGTGGGCCAAATTGGACAAATTCCCCCTTTCTATCCACCCCCTTGTTAGATGCCCTTCAGTACTTTTGATCTGTCACCAGTCTTGCCTGCATGCACCATTTGAGATTGCATTACTTTCCCCATTTGGAGAAGAAAAATTCAATCACCATTCATTTGCATATATTCATTTCGTTGTGAAAACCACTGATTAACCTTGAGGTTGAGCTAAAAAGCTGCTGCCTTAGGATGAGGCAACTGAAGTATTTGGAGAAGCTGACAGCTGGCCACATGATGTTAACTAATGCTGGGCATGTGGATGGTTCATTCTGGCTTTGCAGTGCTAAGCAAGTAATGCGGGGCATGGAGGGGTTCATCCTGGCAAGGGGAAACATGCATCCTTCTGCTCTTGGGCTTGATCTTCAGATGTTCAAATCAAGTGGCGCTGATGTGTCTCAGAGGGAAGGATATTCGTTTTAAGGATCTGACCACCTATTTGAAATTGTAATGGTGACTTCACACAACCACGTTTCATTGAGCATAATTTAATGCCTTCTCAGTATAAATTTAGATCTCCCTTTTTGGTGGATATGCCAGTCCTATGCATCCACATAAGTAATGAGCAGAATGAATTCGTACTGCTGTTGCTGAAGCACAGTCCTATGTCTTAGATTCAAGCTACCAGTTTTCATGATAATTTCTCAAAAAACAAACAAACAAAAACTTGCATTTCATCTCTTTCTACTAGGAATTGCAGTTGCTGCTTTGCACCAATACATTCACTCCTAGTATTGGAGTGTACATAAGTTACAAACCAACTTTGTGACAAAAGCTAAACAGCTCATCAGAAGAACTTCACCCTCTTTCCCACCAAATCTTGCATGCTCTAATTACAGATACTTCCCCCAGATCCCTCAATTCCTACTTCTCTCCAAAGGCATCTCCCTCCAGCCTTTTTTTTATGTGTGTGCCTTTTCAAGCTGTATCCAGTACTTGGTCATCTACAGATCATTAACAATATTCAGATATGCGGGTTTCAATGGAGCTCTCAGAGTAACATTGGTTTTAGGAGCACTTAACTCCTCTCCCCCATTTCCCAAAGTATTGTAAATGGTAAAACCCAGGAAAAACTTGATAAGAAAAGTTAAAAATACATCTGATTTCTTTACTTTGGCTCATGCATTGTTGAGAGCCTTGTACCCAAACTTAATAATTTATTTCTAGGTTAAAAGTATGGCTCATGCGCTTGCCATTATTAGACATATGACCTATAGCATCTTCTCCAAGTGGGTGATTTCTGATGAATGCATCCTGCGAGGAAAAGCCTCTTTCCAAAGGACTTGTTTGGGTTTTTTTTGGAGAAGTGGGATTTTGCTTTACTGTCTACTGCTAATTTGGTTCTAGCCAGTGGGAAAGTTAGCTTTGCAGATGGTCCTTCCAAGTGTTGATTTTACTTTCTAAAGGCAGATGGGTGATGATCTCCTTTGCTGTCCCATTAGCATATGGGTTGTCCTATCTTAGTTATATATTTTTGGTCAGTTGCCTAACTAGGTTTGTTGGATGTTTGGGAGTTTGAAAGAACTATAGGTGCAAGAGAGCCATTGCAGGCTACATTTGCAGTTCTTCGTCGTGGTCTCTGTGCATCACACATATATGCGTGTTGTGTCTGCACAGTGCCTGTTGCCGGGAAGATTTAACAGTTTTAACGGTTTTTGGTGGGAACTCCATGCCCCCCGTAGTATAAATGGTCGGAGTACCCACCTTCTTGCCAGTCTGCTTGCAACTGCCGTTTGCCGTTCCTCAGGCCTTTTTTCGCTTGTCTCCTCGTCTCTTTTACAATTGTTACTTCTGTAAATCTTCTATAAATCTTAATTTTTTTCTTCACTTCTCTATCTCCTCTGTCTAAACCCTAACCCGTTATTTTGCCTTTACCTAACCCCTCATTTATTCTCTGTTTTTACATCCCCCCTTCCCCTTCCAAATAAAAAATAAAAAACCCTTCTATCGTCTTTACCTCTTATGATCTATCACCATTCAATGTAGCTCCTCTTTTTTCTTCTTGATGGCACAGCAGGCGGCTTTCCATAAGTGCGCGCAGTGTGGAGCCAAAATGTCTCCCACTGACCCTCATACTTTGTGTCTTCTCTGCCTTGGAGAAGGACACAGGACTGATAAGTGCAGCCACTGCCAATCATCTATGAGGCAGGCATGCAAAAACCACTAGAGCTGGCTGCGTAAAATGCTATGGAACCACGCTCTGGTCACCATGAAGCAGGCTGAGACCAGCTCTTCCATGACTCTGGGACCTTTGAAAAGTATCCTCTCTCATCCATCTGAAGGGAATTCCACTGGCATAGTGGAAAGCGTTCCTCCCATTTTCCACCACGTAAACATAAGGAGAAGAAGAAACATGTCAGGTCTGAGGAACCCTCAAAACCGAAACGTCCTAAGGACAAACCTGAAAAATCCAAACATTGGCACAAGAAGCCGGACAAAGTGCCTCACTCTGAACTGAGTGCCATACCTGTCTCGGTACCAACTGAACCTACAAGCCGCCAGTCAGTTATGCAGGTGACACCTCCAGCATCACCCCTACAGATTACCACCTCGGCACATTCCAGTCCCAAGCGCTCTGACCCCTTGGCTTGAGCTTCGATTTTCGACAGAGAGATCTGTGAATCTTCTCCCCAGACGGGACCAAATCGCCTTCCTGTGAGATCGTCAACTCCTACGCCTGCTGGGCAGTCATCCCTGGAGGGCTCTCTGAGGACACTTCAATGCCCGTCATCCCTCTTACCTCCCCAGCCTTCCGCACCACAACCATTGTGGCACTAGGTACCATTACCCTACAGAGAATTTGACCCCAAGCATATGGAGCGACCTTATCCATGGGATTTCTACCCCCTCCCCCATATGAATATTACCCGGCACCACTAACGTGTCCACATCACTCTACCCCTCATTCAGTGTCAAGGGACGCCCCATCAACATTGGCTGCAGGGCTCACTCGTCCACCAACTTCTCCTGACAGGTCCTCATCCAGTCCACCGTATGAATCCGACTTGGATTCAGAGGACTCTCGACAAATCTCCACCTCTCCTGATGCCATTATTTCCACACAAGTTCCCGGTTCTCCAGGCAATTCCCAGGGTCGTTTCTCCGAGCTGCTTGCATGGATGACTAAATCACTGGAGATTGATATCCATCTAATCAGGACAATATTTATGACGTCATTCATACGGAAGACTCATCACCCATCACCTTACCAATCACCACCACCCTTTGGCAGGTGATGACCATCACCTGGCAGCTCCCAAACCACCCACATCCCACCTCAAGACATCTAGAGGTGATGTACAAGGTTCGAGAACATGACATCCCATTCCTGCTGAAACATCCTCAGCCGAACTCGATCGTCATTGAGTCTATGCAGAGCAGACAATCCAGAGAACACTTTACTCTGGCTGATAAGGAGGGTCGCAAGATTGACATGTCTTGCTGGATCTATGCCACAATGGGACTCAGTCTTCGCATCTCCAATTATGAGACCACAATGGCCCATTATCAATATTTTTTATGGCAGAAGATCTATTCTCTCACTGCATTCCCCCTAGACCAGCAAAGGGAGCTGGCCCACATTTTCATCAGGGAGGCAATGCAACTTTCGAAGCAACAACTGAACATGGTGAAACATCATGTCAATTGTGACTCTGGGGCTCTCATTGGTGCCGTAGCCCTTCATCGCCATGCCTGGCTGAGAGCAGGCAACTTACTGCAAGAGGCAAAACAAAGAGTTGAAAACTTCCCATTTGACGGCTCTGGCTTGTTCAATGCCAAAACAGATGACAAGTTGGAATATATTCAAAAGGCTCGACTGACTGCATGTCACATGGAATATCCATCCCAACCAAGATGTAAATGGAGCAGAACTCAGTATCGATAGCAACCCTATCACCAGCCATACCCCATTGGACATCAACAGTTCAGCCAAGGACAACCCCAAAGCCGAAGTCAGAACATGCCATGCTACCAGCAACCTAGGCACCGAGCGGATGCGTGAACCAAGTCTCCTCTGTCCTTTAACCCACCTTCCCAATCAAGTGCTCTCTACATAGCCTGGACATCTGCAGATGCTTAGCCTTCTATTGATCCCAAACTGAGTCATTCAGGAAAACCAAACGGCTTTTTGTCAAATACTCAGAACATGCCAAGGGAGCTCCCATCAGTTCTCAAAGACTTTGGAAATAGATCGTCGAGGCAATTGAACTGGCCTATCGCCTTTTCAAACTGGACTTACTTCTTACTCCAAAAGGACATTCCACACAAGATGTCACTGCATATTCTGCCCTCCATGCAGGCATTCTGCTACAGGATATTTGCAAAGCGGCCATGTGGTCTACTCCTTGTACATTCACAAAACATTACTGCTTAGACGTCAAGGCCAGACAGGACTGCTCCTTTGGCCGCACCGTCCTACCCATGGTTCTCCAGTGACGACACCGTCCCGCCTCCGGGTGTGGTAAGCTTGTTAGTCACCCATATATGTGTGATAAATGGAGACCATGGTGGAGAAAGGCGGGTTGCTTACCTGTAACTGTTGTCCTTCAAGTGGTCATCCGTGCATTCACACAACCTGCCCACTGGCCCTACTTGGTGTCAGTGACTGGGTTTGCTATATGTATATTTGTTCCTATGTTTCTCTTTATGGAGCATGGTTCAATACCGGCCAGCTCCACCTGAGCAAACAGATGGTCTTCATCTGACTGGCGAGAGGGTGGGTACTCTGACCATTTATACTATGGTGGGAGCGGAGGAGTTCCCGCCAAAAACTATTAAAGCTCTTAAATCTTTCCGGCAACAAGCACTACACTGGAGCAGCACTCACCCATGTGTGAATGCACGGTTGACCACTTGAAGAACGACAGTTACAGGTAAACAACCTGCCTTTTCCTGACATGTGCTTAATCCAGTATGTTGTCATTGCTGTGTTGGACCAGTTCTAATTTTTTAGATAGCAGGTGGATAAAAATGAATTACTTCTTTCCAGAGCTTTCTCCATCACAGCTTGTGTCAGTCAGTCTTTTAATATGGAGAAGTGGCTGTCTGTTGCTTACAGCTAAACAAGATTCGATTTTCCCCCTCTTGAAAACTGTTAGTATATATTCTGTATTTCATTTAAGGGTCCTTGCTGTGTCGATCCCAGTATAGTATATAGTCTTCAAGATATTTACCCCAGATGCTGAACAGCCTTATTCCAAGTAATTTTTTAAATCAATTATGTCATTCTGGGATGGAAGGTAAGACACTGTTTTCTCAAGGGTTTGAGCACCTCCCCCCCCACACACACACACCCCATGGAAGCAAAAATGTGCAACACCAAAGGAAGCTTGGTGTTGATGTTCCATAGAATCAGGAACAAAGGCCTATTTTTGAAATGCAAACAGTGCTTTACCCATTTTATTTGCAAGTCTTAATCAGGTGAGGTTGCTTCCATGAAGAACAGGATGATGGCTTGTGTACTCTTCAGTGATGCATGGAATTCTAGTCTTCTCATGAGACTGTATTGCAAACATGACTGGGATAGCTTGGACTATATTCAAAATGGTGATGTGGAAAAATTCTGCTTAGAAGATGCTTCCAGAGGGATGGTTCCGTACGCTACTAATTGGAAGACATTGTGCAATGGTGTCATCTTTTATTTCTTAATGGATGTTCCATAGTAAGAAACAGAACTGACACAGAGATGGAAAAATAAAGGAAAGTTGCAAGTGGTAGGTGTTATGTCTGGATTTTTTATACAATTCTGTGAATGAGGAAGGCTGATGGTGCAATAAAAGCTTGACTGAACGCATCCATAATGCCATTTGTCCTTTAAAAGACTCATGGTTGGTACATGATTGGTACTTCTAAATCATTTGTTTAAAAGTACTTACTTGAGCAAATTCCTTATTGGACTTGTGTGTAGCTCAAAAGCAAAAATAAAGTGGCATTGTTCCTTTTTTAAGGTTATGCTCTTGCCCACATTGTAGCTCTTGTAATTCTGTAAGAATAACATAGAGTGGTCTATTGTGCTTTGACAATGTGTGATAGTTTTCTCCTTAACTCAGTATATTAAACCAGGTTGTAATAGCCTTAGGCTGCAAGTCCATGCACGCTTACCTGGAAGAAAGTTGCATTGAACTCCATGTTTTCCTTTTTCTGTAAGGTTTTTAAATTATCCTCTTTGTGTGTTTGCCTGTCTGCTGTTTTAGCCTACAATCAACTGATAATTGTTGTTGTTGTTGTTAGTCGCGAAGTCGCGTCCGACCCATCGCGACCCCATGGACAACATTCCTCCAGGCCTTCCAGTCCTCCACCATCCCCCAGAGTCCACTCAAGCTCACACCAACTGCCTCTGTGACTCCATCCAGCCACCTCATCCTCTGCCGTCCCCTTCTTCTTTTGCCATCTATTGTTCCCAGCATTAGGCTCTTCTCCAGGGAGTCCTTCCTTCTCATTAGGTGGCCAAAGTATTTGAGTTTCATCTTCAGTATCTGGCCTTCTAAAGAGCAGTCAGGGTTGATCTCCTCTAGGACTGACCTGTTTGATCGTCTTGCGGTCCAAGGGACTCGCAGGAGTCTTCTCCAGCACCACAACTCAAAGGCCTCAATCCTTCCTTATGGTCCAGCTTTCACAGCCATACATTGCAACTGGGAAAACCATAGCCTTGACTATACGCACTTTTGTTGGCAGGGTGATGTCTCTGCTTTTTACTATGCTGTCTAGATTTGCCATAGCTTTCCTCCCCAGGAGCAAGCGTCTTTTAATTTCTTGGCTGCAGTCCCCGTCTGCGGTGATCTTGGAGCCCAGGAAAATAAAATCTCTCACTACCTCCATTTCTTCCCCATCTATTTGCCAGGAAGTGAGAGGACCGGATGCCATGATCTTAGTTTTCTTAATGTTGAGTTTCAAGCCAACTTTTGCTCCTCCTCCTTCACCCGCATCAAGAGGCTCTTTAGTTCCTCTTCACTTTCTGCCATGAGAGTGGTATCATCTGCATATCTGAGGTTGTTGATATTTCTCCCAGCAATCTTGATTCCAACTGGTGATTCATCTAGCCCTGCCTTTCTCATGATGTGCTCTGCATATAAGTTAAATAGGCAGGGTGACAGTATACAACCTTGCCGAACTCCTTTCTCAATTTTGAACCAATCAGTGGTTCCGTGTCCAGTTGTCACTGTTGCTTCTTGACCTGCATATAGGTTTCTCAAGAGACAAATAAGATGGTCTGGTACTCCCATCTCTTTAAGAACTTGCCACAATTTGTTGTGATCCACACAATCAAAGGCTTTAGCATAGTCAATGAAGCAGAAGTAGATGTTTTTCTGGAACTCCCTAGCTTTCTCCATGATCCAGCGTATGTTGGCAATGTGATCTCTAGTTCTTCTCCCTCTTCGAAATCCTGCCTGTACTTCTGGTAGTTCTCGGTCCACATACTGCTGGAGCCTAGCTTGTAGGATTTTGAGCATCACTTTGCTAGCATGTGAAATGAGTGCAATGGTGCGGTAGTTGGAACATTCTTTGGCATTGCCCTTCTTGGGGATCGGAATGTAAACTGACCTTTTCCAATCCTGTGGCCACTGTTGAGTTTTCCAAATTTGCTGGCATATTGAGTGTAGCACTTTAACTGCAACGTCTTTCAGGATTTTGAATAGCTCAGCTGGAATGCTGTCACCTCCACTAGCTTTGTTGTTGCTCAGACTTCCTAAGGCCCATTTGACTTCACATTCCAGGATGTCTGGCTCGAGGTCAGTGACCACCCCATCGTGGTTATCAGGGATGTTAAGCTCTTTCTTGTATAGTTCTTCTGCGTAATCTTGCCACCTCTTCTTAATCTCTTCTGCCTCTGTTAGGTCCCTGCCATTTTGGTCCTTTATTATGCCCATCTTTGCATGAAATGTTCCCTTCATATCTCCAATTTTCTTGAAGAGATCTCTGGTCCTCCGTATTCTATTGTTTTCTTCTATTTCTTTGCACTGTTCCTTTAGAAAGGTATTCTTCTCTCTTCTAGCTGTTCTCTGGAATTCTGCATTCAATTGGGTGTATCTTTCTCTTTCTCCCTTGCCTTTTGCTTCCCTTCTTTCCTCAGCTATTTGTAAAGCTTCCTCAGACAGCCATTTTGCTTTCTTGCATTTCTTTTTCCTTGGGATGGTTTTAGTTGCTGCCTCTTGTACAATGTTGCGAACCTCCGTCCATAGTTCTTCAGGCACTCTGTCTATCAGATCTAATTCCTTAAATCTATTTGTCACCTCTACTGTATATTCATCAGGGATATGATTTATGTCATACCTGAGTGGCCTAGTGCTTTTCCCTACTTTCTTCAATTTAAGCCAAAATTTTGCCACCAGAAGCTCATGGTCGGAGCCACAGTCAGCTCCTGGTCTAGTTTTTACTGACTGTATAGAACTTCTCCATCTTTGGCTGCAGAGCACATAGTCAATCTGATTTCTGTGTTGACCGTCTGGTGAAGTCCATGTGTAGAGTCGTCTCTTGGGTTGTTGGAAAAGAGTGTTTGCTATGACCATTGTATTCTCTTGACAAAATTCCACCAGCTTGTGCCCTGCTTCATTTTGTACTCCAAGGCCAAACTTGCCTGTTATTCCAGTTATCTTTTGGCTTCCTACTTTAGCATTCCAATCCCCCATGATGATAAGGGCATCATTTTTTGGAGTTAATTCTAGCAGGTGTTGTAGGCCTTCATAGAACCGGTCAACTTCAGCCTCTTCAGCACCAGTGGTTGGGGCATAAACTTGGACTATTGTGATGTTGAATGGTTTGCCTTGGATTTGAACTGAGATCATTCTGTCATTTTGGAGATTGTATCCCAGTACTGCTTTTCCTACTCTTTTATTGACTATGAAGGCTACTCCATTTCTTCTGAGGGATTCTTGCCCGCAGTAGTATACCTGATGGTCATCTGAACTAAATTCACCCATGCCTGTCCATTTTAGTTCACTGATTCCTAAGATGTCGATGTTCAGTCTTGTCATCTCTTGTTTGACCACATCCAGCTTGCCTTGATTCATGGATCTGACATTCCAGGTTCCTATGGAGTAAAGATCTTTGCAGCATCGGACTTTCCTTTCACCTCCAGATACATCGGCAACTGAGTGTCCTTTCGGCTTTGACCCAGTTGCTTCATTCTTTCCGGCGCTACTAGTACTAGTCCTCCGCTCTTCCCCAGTAGCATATTGGACACCTTCCGACCTGAGGGGCTCATCTTCCGGTGTCATATTGTTTTGCCTTTTGGTACTGTCCATGGGGTTTTCATGGCAAAGATACTGGAGTGGGTTGCCATTTCCTTCTCCAGTGGATCATGTTTTGTCAGAGCTCTCTGCTATGACCTGTCCGTCTTGGGTGACCCTGCACGGCATAGCTCATAGCTTCATTGAGCTACGCAAGCCCCTTCGCCACGACAAGGCAGTGATCCATGAAGGAGAACTGATAATTAGTTACTTGGTTTTCTCTCATTGTTTGCCTGCTGCCCACTGATAGATGGAAGACTTTCTTGTGAAGATCACAGAGCCAGAGAGAGTGGCAGAGGAGGTGGGGTTTATGGACGTTGGTGGCAGCTGTGCACAGAAAAGGTTCTGAAAACATTGGAGATAGTGTGGTTGGGTGTTCGCTGGGCTGGGGTGGGGGCACGGACTGGTCCTTTCTTCTTGCGATTGGCAGAAGAGTTGCATTGCCTATTTCAGAAGTCACATTGCATGGAGTAGAACATCCAGGCAGACTAGTACAAGTGCTGGTCATCATCCTCAGGCAGGAAAAATCTCCCTTAGATATCCATTGCCCTCATTTCTTCCCTTCTCTGCCCTGCTGAAATGCTGACCAGGAGTAGTGGTGCTGGTCCCTGATCCTGGTTAGGATGTACTGCCTGTGAAATCTCTCAGTGTTACTTTCCTGTCCAGTGCTGAGATTGGAGAGAGATATACAAGGAAGAGTCTCCAGAGGGGGCCCTGAGTAAGCAAATAAACAATAGAAAAGAGTAACAAAAAAGGGACATGTTGCATGTAGAATCCCATTTTGAGGACAACGGAATTGTTAAAAGGAATGATACCAAATAGCCATAGGGAGGGGTGTTGATATCCATTGTTTTCTCTCCTCTGACTAGCAATAGGAATGTGTTCCAGGTCAGTTCCCAGCAACCTTTGATGATACATTGTTGGTCATGTTTCTGTGGAGAATTAGAATTGCTTTCTTTTCATGATTTTCATACAGTACCTCCGATGTACACAGTGCTTTACAGAGCAATATAAGCAAAAACAGGACACTACTCTGTAGAACGTAACAATTTAAATTCTAATGGAACAGGAAGACAGAAGAGGAAGAAGCAAGGGGATGCCTGATGTTTCAGCCTAAAGTGTCCAATTGCTTAGTTGTTACGCATTCATCATCACTTTCTTTCTTCTGGAAGCATTATACTGCAAATGGTCCAAACTAAGTAATATTGCTAATGTGTAACATTTTTTTAAAAAAAGACTTAAAGGGAGCAAGAAAAATTACTCCACAGTGGCCATTTAAAAGTAAGCTGATGTAGGTTTCTTACCGAATCACACTCTAGTGGTTTTCTTCACTGTTGTTCAACAATACATACACGGTAGTTGCAAATGTTTTACCTAATGGTACTCCATAAGGGTTCTTGACCATGCTGCAGTGACATTCTTTGTGGGAATGCGTGTAAATCAGTGAATCTTCTCTGTTTTCTTTTAATTACTGCGATAACTCCCCATTCTCTCTGCCCCTCCACACCCTCCAATATGTGGCTGTTGTTCTTAGGTGCTTTGAGAAGCAATCTGTAAAAATTTAACATACATAAATAGCATCTTTATAAAGAACTTGGGATTTAATAAGCCATCATATGTGTTAATTTGTACTCCTGGGTGTTTTTAGTAGCCATTTTAGTACAAGTGCAAAAAGCATTTATATGTTGTTCTTCTGAAATAGGTGGAGTGGACAGAGAGAAAACATTGGAAGGGAGAGGAAAAAAGTATTCAGTGAAGAATGGAAAGAAAGGTTGGTGCGACAGGAGTGTAAGACATTGTTTAACAATGTCTGGACTGTGGAAAAACTATACAATTAATTTAATTGCATATTTACCAGTTTTCGCAACGACACCTTGCAAATTCATCTAAAAACTAGGTCATTTTTGACAAGTTAGTCATGATTTGATTAGGTGGCACTTAACTGCAGGTGTCTTCATTTTCAGCACTATGGTGTGTGTGTGTGTCTGTTCTCATGTTCTCTATTCTCTTTTGAAAACAGTGGCCATGTGAATTACACAGTTCTAGCAATCTCCACATAATTAGGCATTTCTGTAGTATGCCTTCTTCGAACCCTACTTTACATTTTGCATTTGTGTTCTGCCAGTCTTTTAAAGTGTTCTGGATCATGTCGTATGTTACACGTTTACTACATAGAAAGCTCTTAGTAGATGAGCCAAACAGACTCCAAACAGTCTCCCTTCCAGGCCTGTGCTGTTGAATTGTAGATGCACGATAATGGCTACCTCCAGCAACACTTTCAAGGGGTTGGGAGAGAGGAGAGATTGGTGACATGAGGTTTGCCATTTGCACAGTCGTTGGCTAAAACCCCATGACATGAGGAACGTGCTGGAAACTGCACCTGACGGTGATTGCTTGTTCTGTTAATCTATTTTTTAAATTACCATTTACTAAATGGTGGTCTCTTCATTTATGAAAAAAAGCATCTGGAACAACCAGGTTACAGATCAAACATGTTCAGTTTTGTTGCAATAGTTTATTTTATCAGTGTTGAAATGTTTTGTTTGCAAGGTGCACAGAGATCCTTGCCAGCTATGAGGTGGTATAAAAAGATAATAAATGAATATATACTTTGTCTTTTTTAAACTCATATTTATCCAGATGATTTCATGGAACATAACATCATCAGAGTCTCTCTCCTCCAAATGATCCAATATGCCATTCTTCAGTTATACAGTTTCAGACCCAGTTAGGGGAAAAGCAAATTATTTGAGAGGCAGGCTTTGTGCCTTGTGGAAACAATCCAAAACAAGCACTATATCTCATCAGATATTTTGGCTTTCCCACACTTACCAAATTTTTTGTTTCATGAGCAAGTAGAATACACCATTGTTATACTTGTGCAGTGTATCTGGAGAAAGTTGAATTTTTGTTGGAGTAATACAAAACTATTAACAGTGAGAAAGCTACCATGTAGCCAACTTCTACAGAATTCAAACAAGCCATGAGCAGAGAGAAAACTCAGAATGATCTGTAGCTGTGAGAGTGATCCCATTGCACTATTACGAATTTCACCATGGCCCACGTAGGGTCATTTCTACCATGCCCCAACTCAATCCCCTGCTTTAGCAAAGGTTGCTGACTATTATTTTGTAAATTTCTGGTTGGTCCTGGTAATGGTATTATCCTATTAGTGTTTAGATTCTCTTATTCAGTAGGCCAGTATGACTGCAAAAATAGACCAACACAACATTCCTGTAGCCCCTAGACTGCATATAAAGGGCCATAGGATTTTTTACATTCCCAAATTTGAGGCTGGAAAAGAGCTCTGACCTCAATTCTGTGGCTCCAACACTTGGATCTTCCTCATCCCCTCCACCCATACCCACTCAGAGCTTTCCACAGAGTGGAGAGAAAATGGGCCAGCTCCAGCTCCAAAACTGTGCAAACAACTTTGGGGAAGGGGTCGATGGAGTGAAGAAAGGGAGGGGAGAAGACTGGTACTGCCAGGATGGGACTTACCATAGCAGCACCTCAGCTGCCTTCTCCCCTCCTCCAGCCTACACAGTTAGGCTGAAACTAATCCCCTGCATTTGGCTGGTTATAGACAACACCATACAATTGTGCTCATGCACACGCGCGCGCACACACACACACCCTCCGAAGTCACCTTAAAACATTTCTGGTCCTTTTTGTAGCAAAGTCATGAATTGTCTCTCCAGATTCCTCTTGCAAGTTTACACTCGCTGGTCAAAATAACTAAGTGACTGAACTTTCCCTGCCTGCTCTGTAACAGAACAGTTGTGGATTATTATTATTATTATTATTATTTGCTTCCGCCTCAATCGTAAGCAACATGTAAAAATAAAATAAGAAATAAATTTGTAGAGCCACTTTTACTCCAATGTAAATTCTGTCTAGTTTTTGTTTGCATTTCATTTAATAATTGTAAAATGGTGTTAGTTAATATTTTTCCCCAAAGTAGACTTTGATTTCTCAAATCTGTGTCTGACTTTATATTTACAGGCAAACATTCTAGTACTATGTGTGTGTTTGGGGGGGGGATGGATATTTATGCACCGCTATAGTGTGATTCATAAATTGTACCAGCAAGCACTGTTTTTGAGGTTTCAGTGCTTTGATCTTCCTTTGTGGTGTCCGTTTCTCTTGCCTATGTACAAAGAATTTGAGGATTTAACAGTTCAGCTGTACACCAGATTACAGGCGAGCAAGGGCACACACACCTGCCCTTATGAAATGCAGATTCCAAATGCAGCCTGGCCAGAATTGTTGAGAATGATGCAATTGCTCATCACATTGTCTAGGCAGTAAAATGCTAACTGATAATAGGGAAAGTTATTCTAAATGCATTAGTTTAAACGTGTGAGGTGCAAACTAAATTGCAAATATTTCAGGCAGTATTCAATGGTGTCATTCCACAAACTCAAACAGTGCTTGCAGAACTCTGCTGAATCTCCAAGTTGTATAATACATTTGTACTAGTGGTTGCAAACTTAATCCACAACTGGTTTCACAAGTGTACTGTGCACAGTGGGTTGGGTGAGCGTAATTCGCAGCTGCTTCACAGCTGCACTTACACAAAGTTGACTTTTAATTGGATTCTTCTATAGTTTATGCTCTTCCCTTTGCTAGTGCAATACTATTTGTACTAATGGAATGACTCAGTTGGATACAACCCTTAGTTAAGATATGTGATATTCAAAAAGGTAAGTACTTAAGTTTGCAGAATGTACCATGGTGTAGAAACATAATTTCAGATAGGAGTCAATTTATACAGATTTTAGGGATAAAAGAGAATGTACAAACTGCTTGGAATGAACAGAGAATGAAGAACAAGGTCTCAAACAGGTCAACGGAGCATCAGTATTAATATTATCACTTGCAGTTTTATTTTCTTCATTCTTACAATGCACAATCCTTGAGAACAAATCTAATCTGAGTTCTCAGATGTTCTGATAAACGTAGGAAACAAACTTACTGGGTTTTGTGATGGTGTTTTGAGTTGTGTCAGTCTACATTCCAATTAAGCAGACACAATTTGTAGTTTAATGCGTAATTGTTGGGTGTTCTGTCAGGGAGCATGCTGAGTAAAAGGGATTAAAAGCTATGCTCAAGGATTTCGGTGCACCAATGGCAAGAGGAGGCTAGCTGGCAAAGAGTGAAATATGGGTATTGAGTGGCTATCTCTTGTCCTCCTGCTGCTGCTTTTTTGTGCTGGGTTTGCTGCATTTTTTAGAGTTGCCTTGTGTTAATGTTGTTTGGTTTTTTTTCCCTTCAAAAAATTTGAGAGGTGGGATAAAAATATTAAAACTCATTACTATAGGTAGGCTGGCTGGAGGGAGGTTGGTGCTGGATGTGTGCTATCTGGCATTTGTGCACCAAGCATGACTTACCAGCCATATTCTATTTTCTACTTACAAAGCAAAATTTGCATTGTTTTTTCATTATAGATCTACTCTTAAGATCTGTCAAATTAAAAAATAAGGTTAATTTATTACTTTAATATCTTAAGTAATGCATATGCTTTCTCTAAGCAATACACTGTTTCTTCACATCAGTCTGCTAGAAAGTCTGTACCCAGGGTTAGAAAAATCCAGGTACCTGGTTTCCTAGAAGCTCAAAATATGCTTCTTTCCCATTTCAGTTTGAATTGTTTCAGTACTTGCTAAATGACAGCAGTGCTTGAATAATGCCTCATCTTATTTTCCAAATGGAAGTCCCATTAGTGATCAGAGTAAATTGTAAATATACAGAGCTGGTGTCCTTGAGTGGTAAAAGAGGATAGCTTAAAGAACTTATTCAAATGCTCCAGTTCCATTTCAATAGAATTGAAGAGGTGGAAGTAATGGACTGTGAAGTTTATTCATATGCTACATCCATCCAAGGATAAAGTGCTGGACCTTTTATATAGATGTTTATGGTTTAGTTTGGGCCAAATTAAGTATCCTTTCTGTAAATACTTGTACCCAGATGCTTTCCTAATTACAGGCTACCTTTGGATCGCATCTATTAAATATTGGCTAATCATTTCTGTTTATCCAAATGAAACAGATGTTGTTACTATTACAGTACTAATGCTTTCTATATAGCACTGTTTAGGGTAACTGCTTCATCAAAACTGACATGCTAAACTGAAATATAAGAAAAATATAAAATGTTATCTCCACATGTGACCTGGTTAATGAACTTGAGCACAGCTGTTCTGGTCATGCAAGTACATTGATTGTATTTATTATTGCTGTCACAGCAACAAGAACTACTCACCTTTCTCAACTGCTGTTACCTGTACGGATGGTGCTCCATTACTTTCAAATGAGAAATAAGTTGGATAACATCAAGGGTAGCAGGGTTGCAAATGAGAAATGACTGTGTATTTTTGCTCCAGTGTATCTTCTGGTGAGGCAATTCCCTGTATATATTAAGCCTTACTGAAAGTTGTTGCACTGGAGCACTTAAAATGCCACGGCATGTTGTTGAATTTGAAGTATATTCACATTTGTATTCAGAAATGTGCTGGATATTGGATAGAGTGAGCTAAAACAAGACAGGACAGGACAAAACAGAACACCTTACTCTAGTTGTGTGCTGTATTGGTTGAAAATTTACACCTGAAGACTGGATTTGCATGTCACAACAACCTGTCATGGATAACTAGCCACAGTGGGTTGTTGCAGCATGTGAACCTGGACTTGATCCTGCAGGGTGACTTGCTGGTGAACAGCAAGCCACTGCCACACTTCATGGTTGCAGTAGTGGTGGTTGTATTCAGGACAGGTTGATGTATTGTTTGACCTAGGTGCCATTGTGGATGCAGGGAAATAGAAAGAACAGCAGAACCCCCTTGCCACTTTTATTGAGCTTGTTCTGGCCACCATTAGTGACAGTCTCTCTAGCAAGTGCCCAAGCAACTTGGTTTCCTCCCAGACCAACTGCAACCTTTTCTGTTGTTGCTGAAGCTTCCCCCGCCCCTCCCCACAACCCGCTTTTCACAGGAAGGAATCATTTTTTGCTATCTCCAAACTGTCACCTAAGTTTTGTGCAAATTTATGTTGACTCTTCAGAGGTGTGTTGATGTGTAACTAAATATCCCAAATGTGCAGCCTTTCCTCAACAATGTCTTGGATGGTTTTCTGTTAAAGTACAGGAAGCATCATCCATAGACATTGACAGAGCAAACCTACAAATAGGTTAACTTGTTGCTTTGCTCTCATTTGACAGCTGTTAAATAGTGAGAAGCTGTCAGACTGTTAGCTGTCAAATGAGATGTGAAGCCACAAAGGAATCTCTGCTGGCAAAAGAAGGTGGTCTTCATATTATCTGATTCCCAGTTTAGATCTGACTCTGTTTTCTGTTTAGATCTGATTCTGTTTTCAACCTTTTCCCAAGACTCTAGGCACTTGGAAAACTGGGAAAATGCAAGCAGATTTCATGTCTGCAGATGACACAGTCAAAAAAACCTGCTTTAAAAGAAACCTGATTTTTGACAGCTGTCAAAACGCTGCAGTCTTGTAAATCAGGCACACCCCACTTTTCTAAGCACCTAGAGTTGTTAAGCAATACTGAAATGGCCTTTGTCTTCTTGCTATTGAAAGCAAAATATTTCTGTATTTCAAACCCCTGATTGGGTTATGTTCATGTGACAATTTAGATCTAAAAAGAGCTCATTCATACTCCCTCTTTCATATGCAAATGGTATGGTGAGTCATCAGATGTATTTGATTTAAATCAAATCAATTTAAATCACTAGTCAGAAAGATTAGATTGAAATCATAGTTTTCTGCATAATTTGCATGCATGCCTGCTTGCCTTACCTGTAGGTAGGGGAACTTTATTAAAATATTCTGAAACTGGCCTCTTTTATGGCCTACCACCATTATAGGTTCTTTCCTCCAGGGAAAGAATAATATGATAAACCTCAGGCAATATGCAAAAATATCCAAAGACTTGTGGAGTATTCAGCTCAAAAGCTTTCACTTTCAGTTGTACTGTTTCACTTTCAGTTTTACTGCTTGGCCCTCCCTCTTCTCACTTCGCTTCTTGTGCAGATCTATTCCACTCCCAACAATCATCTTCTGCTCTTTGAATTTTTGAAACTTAGCACTGAAGAGGGAAGGAGTTGATTCTGTGTACATAGATACTCAAAGGAACAATGGGATTGTGGTCTTTTTCTCAACTCTGTATGTTGATTTTATAGCATTTTTGCTGTGAACCCTGCACACCCAAATCCACAGTTTTGAGAACTGAAAACCAAGGATCTGTGATACTATTTTCAAGATAGAAAAAATACCCAATAGAAACATCTGGAAGAGCATGGCATTGTTAGAAACATCTGGAAGAGCATGGCATTGTTAGAAACATCTGGAAGAGCATGGTATTGTGAATGGATTAATGGAATTTATTTACAAAAAAATGAAACATTGCATAAATAAGCAGCCTCATGCTACATAATTAAAAACTAATCCTTATTTCATGACTTTGAACCATAATGTATCCTAAAAAGAAAACATTTCCCCTCAAAATAATTTTATTTGAAAAAAAATTAAAAATTAAAAATTCTTTAAACATTAAAATTAAATTTTAAAATTAAAAAATAAAATCTTATTTTTATTTATTTTATTGATTTTTATCCACCCTGGTAAGTCAACTGGAAGAACATTGAAATTATAATTTCAGCATGTTAATTCATCCAGATGGTTGGGTTTTATCACATAAAAACAAAATTATCAGAACTTTGTTTCCTTAATTGTTCATCATGATGCTGGAAGAGATTTTATTTTGCCCCTCAAATCAGATGCAGTGTTTGTGAAAGCTTATTTCAGAAAAAAATGTGTTAGTCTTCAAGGTTGCCACGACTCTCATCATTTTTCAAAGCCTTGCTAGAGTCCACCTAAATCTGTTTATGTCCATTGAATTTAATGGGGAATATGTTAAGCATATGCTGAAATTCTGCAGTGAAATTCATGGAAGATTAAACTTCTTATATCCAGTTGCTCATGCTGCACTTTCATCTAAATCTCCTTACGTTCAGTATCCATATTAGGCAGTGTCTTATATTGTTGCCACACCTTGCCTTGTTTTCTTGGGCTGACAAAATAAGCCACTCGGGCACTTTCTGAAATAAGCATGTGAATGCTGCTAGTCTGCCCTGCTCCAGAAATGCATCCTGCCACTTATTTCTGGTTGTTTTAGGAACCACTAGTTCCCGTTAGACTAGCAGTTTTGTTCTGCTAGCTCAGGGTCAGAATAGGATCCTGGACAAGATTCTTAC
Organism: Varanus salvator macromaculatus; assembly: GCA_023646645.1. Lineage (NCBI taxonomy): Eukaryota > Metazoa > Chordata > Lepidosauria > Squamata > Varanidae > Varanus > Varanus salvator. Next base: position 11,601,421 of record JAIXND010000001.1, on the reverse strand, counting down.
TTGTAAAACTAACTTTGTAAACTAACTTGGTTTGAAAACTAACCATACTACCTCCAGGGTAGATTTTTCTTAAGCATTACTATGAATAGCATGTTCCCATGTGAAGAACTGGCTATTGAAATACAGCAAGTCCCCTACATACAAACCGTCAAGTTGCAACTTTCAAAGATGCAAATGTGTTTTTCTGTACTTTATTGTAATAATTGAGAGAGGTGTGTTCTGCAAAACGTAACACAGATTGCACCAACCTAAATGCCATATAAGAAAGAACCCATCAGACAAGAACATGGATGCTCTACCGCACTGTCATGTACCCAGAAGTATAACTTCCAGAAGTCCTCCAGGGATATCAAAGGAAGTCCTCCAGTGGTGTAGTACTGCACTGTAATAAACCTATTACAGTACAGTACCATATAGCCAATTGTGCTATTTGGGTATTTAGGGTAATTGTGTTGGACTTACAAACAAATTGGACTTACGAATGCACTCTCGGAATGGAAGTCGTTCATATATAGAGGGCTGTCAGTGTCCTTAGACATGGGCAGCTTATTTTAAAATAAATCATAAAGCAGTTTGAATTGCTTGAGATGTTCTGTTCACAAGTTCTAGGATAGTCCATTTAATCTTGAGTGTCTTCGGTTGAACTGTAAAAGAAACCTCTCTCAAAAGCACGGTAGACTAGTCCACATGTATGGAAAAATCCAATGCCTTGACTACCCCACTTCCAAAGGGAGTAAACTGTGCTATCTTCTGATATATAGTAATTTTCCATTTTTTTCGAATATGAATATGAGGTGGCAAAAATCACTGCTTATGTAGTCAATGTCTAATGCTGCAAACTGATCAATCTTAAGGGTCCTTTTCTGGGAGGTCTCCCTTGAACCTTGGACTTCCATATGGACATAGAATTGGTTTTTACATCATCTCCAACCTTTCACCACATCATTGATCTGTAGTTTGAGAAAGTGGCTTATCATGTAAGCACTGATTACACAAGGCAAACATTACATGCTTTTTTAATAACTGAAATAGGAAGTTGTAGGTTAATTTTACTGTTGTGCATAAAATACAATTTAGGCTTTAAAAATAGCCTTCTGAAATTCAAAGCATATGTTTTAATGGCAAACAACTTGTGAAAAATTGCTTCTTTCTAGTTGCTTTTTATATTTATACTTGCAAGTTGGAAGTTAACGCTTTGGAATGATGAGTGGGAAGGATACTATTTCCTTACATCTTTGGCCAAGATGGCAAGAGCTACTTAGGGCTCATGAAAACAAGCTGATCCTCATATCACATCACAACCTGCTTTTGAAATTTTCCTTGGTTCCAAAAGCAGTTAGTTATGCCATGCAGGAAAAAGGGTGTATGGGAGTTGTAGCTATTCTAAGAAAACAATGCTTGAAGCACCCATCAGCTCATGAACTGGTTTCAGAATTCTTTTAGATCTTCCGTAAGTTTACATTTTGAGGAATTTTGTATGCAACTACAACTGACTATACTGCTTTTTAGTACTACTGCCTATACCACATCCTCTCCATCCTGGTGACAAACCCAGTGTGCCTTTACCTCTAACTCCATGAGGTACAAGACACTTTTTTTCTTTATTCCACAGAGGTAGTGCTGCCTCCACTCACATGTTTTCTGTAAGTCCCTTAGTCTGACCATGTGAGAAGGTGGACCTTTGACATTTATGGATGGAGAAGGGGTAGACATTTGCTTCAGAGCTTCCTTTAAACTGCTGTACTTCTTTAGGCAACTTTTGTGTCAGGTTAATCACATCAACTTAAGTTTCCAGTCCACTATATTCATTAAAACTAAGTTAAAAATAAGCACAGAGAAGTTGAGAACCACAAAGCATCATGCTAGCTTACTGGCACTTACTTAATGGGAGTCTAGGACTAACTGATCAAAGCAGCTGACCGGTGTGGGTAGGGTCAGGTGAAATGAGGGCCACCCAGACTTGAGGCCTGGCTAGGCCTTGGTTTCACCCTTTATCAACTAGTTGGACAAAAAGGAAAATTCTGGGTCTGTTCCCAGGGAAGGGTAATCAAATTGATCAATCAGTACCCTGGGATGATCTGCTCATGCCTTCTCCAGGTGATTCCTACATTACCTCTTAGCTTAATACCAAGTCAAGCAGGAACATGGAAAAAAGTAAATTTGGGGGGTTTATCACAGTCTCATCCTGGTTTTTGTTTAGAGGTCTTTCCAGAAATAAGTATGCATGGCAGAGGGAGGGGGTTGCATGACCAGGAAAACTGATTTCAGTCCAGCTATCAAGCCAAGTTTGCAAACTAGTTTCTAGAGAACCCTTAAAGTACAGTTTCCTGATTCAGATGGCATGGGAAACTGGCCAGAAACCTGGAAGTTTCCTTTGCTATTGGGTGTATAAGAGGAGGAGCAAAAAAGGATGTGCATAAGCTGATTGCCTGTTAATAAACCAACAAGCTGTGATTTAATGGAACAGACTTTTACATCCAAGCCCGGTTACTTTATCCTGACTCTGCCACCTCAGAAATGCTCGTGTGAACAACAGCTTCCCAGCTTTTGGAAATTTTAGTACATTTCTCTATTCCACAGGGACTTGGTGGGGGCTTATTAACTGCATTTGTGTTGTGTTCTGCTGCTGATTCTTTGGTATATATTTTATCGGATGGATTATGGCATATGATTTTTCAGTTGTTTTACCCTTTATGTAAGCTGTTATATGCATGGAAAAGAGGTGGATACCTTTAACAAACCTATATTAAGGCTTTTGGTTTATAAAACTGTGTCTAGTTGCTGTTCTCAAATAGCCACTCCTCTATTTTAGGTTCAGTTACTAATATTTAAAATTTGAATGCTGCCTCACAGGATTACTCTGCAAAGCCTTTCCTGGGCCACCATAGGATTACTTTTTGCTGTAAGGTCATCCCCACCTGCCGTGCTCCTTGCTATTAACTTTATATTCCCCTTGCCCCCTGGGTCATATTGTGTCCTTTCTAGGCATCAATCCTGCTGACCATTTTTTAAAATAAGCTCTTGATGCTTAGCCAGGTGTGACTTAAGCCAAGACCTGGGTGGGGTTAGGATTTTACCATCCTTTGTGTTTCTCTCCTCTGTCCCCACTCCTGTTTCCAGTTACAGCATCTGTGGGGAAGAGACAGCACTTAGACCGACAGCCTAAAGGAGAGCAGCAACATGCCCAGCACCCCCGCAGCTGTCGTCTGCCACATTTTCCTGGCAGCCATTTCAGGGGAGGGTACTTGGGGTCTAGGAACAGAGAGCTGAGAGTCTGGCTTAGAGGAGCTTTTAGGGAGAAGCAAAGCTAATTCATGTTTTAATTTCTGTTAGCTGCCTGGGAGACCCACATGAGTGAAAGACCAAATGCAAATGTTTCAAATAAAATAAATACTAGAGTTTAATAAACATTAGCGTTAATAGTAACAAGAATAAATCAGAGAAGAGAAAGTTATGTGCCTCAAAACCCTAGGGAGCAGTTGTGCTACGAATCCGATACTACTTTGAATAGAAAAGTTGCCCCACAGGATTCTCCAATTCCTCTTTAAATTCTCAGAGTTCAAAAACCAGATTGGAGATTTGAGTTGTGAATAATTTTATGGGAAAAGGCAGTGAATATCATTCATGTATATGTAAGTTTCTCTTTCAATTCCTTTTGAGCCTAATTGTTTGTTTAACCTATAATTTAGAGAACTTTTGAACAAAAGGAACTGCCATTGCACCCTTCATATCCTATTGTATCGGTTGCTATGGTTCACCAAGTTTCTACATTTCTAAATATTTAATGGTTGGGATTTTGGTACATCAAACCTGCTGTTCTTTTGTTTAAAGTCACATAAGTGTGCAAAGACCTTTCCTTTATCTTTGAGCAAAAATACTATTTGAAGGGGAAATTCTGTTTTGACATCCATACAGTAGTAATCACAGACTAGGGAAACATCCAGGAGCTTGAATACATGACCATGTCTCTGTAATGTGGAGCTTTGTTTTTCTGTAGGGAAAAAAGAAAATTCAGAAGTTCATTAGTAACTATGAACCATTGCAAACCCAGTATTAGTAATCTGGTAGTTCCAAAATTGTAGGTGAGTGTTGAACTATTAGCTGCAAATGCTAACATTTATTAGTGTGGAACAGTTTTCTGTACTGTTGTTATGTTCCCTTAACTCCAAACAATGTAAGGAAAGTTACATTTGATTTCTTTAATTTTTTTACAAGTATTACAGTGTTTAAAATGCTTATTAATAACATTTTAAATCACATGAACAGAACACTTCAGTTGCTATGTAGTTAATGTTCTACTATAGTGTAGATAACTATAGGATTTTTTTTTGTTCCAATCTATGAAGTCAGAAAACTACTCTGATACCATAGCTGGAGATTCATGCATAGATCCACCTCCCCCTTTATAGGCAGTGCTGAAAGAAGAGTTAAGCACTTTTGAGGACATACCCTGGGGGTGCCTTAGCCTTTTTTCTGCTCACTTGCAGCACTGTGCTTAAACATGTGGAATTGGCCAACAAACTTGCTAGTCAGAAGGAATGCAGAAGAGACTTGGCCTCCCTCCTCCTCCTGCCCAACAGAGAATGCCCACAATCCTCTGAGTTTGGCGGGTTCTGTGTAACTTCATTGGATTGCCTTCTGAGTGTGCTAATTTCTTCTGTCAAATATTTCAGGCCAAATAAAACATGGTAAATGGCACTGTTAATGCAGCCTACTACAAAGTCAGGATGCAACTCATTTGTGGGTCTGAAACTACTTGTTGAATGAAATATAAGGCCCATGTTAGAAGCATGCCAGAAAGTTCTTTCCTAGGTAAATAATTTGGGATATTAACCAAAAATGTGGTTAGCATTCAGTTGATATAGTTTTTGCTCTTTTTTAAAAGTGGTGTTGACTTGTCAGTGAAAACATGTCAATTAAAACTTACCCAGTTGTATATTTTTCAAAGCCAATAAACACTGCATTAACACAGAAATAAAATGTAAGAGATATATCAAAGCCAACTTTGTGGATCAGAACTTGGCTGCAGTATAAATCACATGTCTAGCTAGGTAGTAAGTGCATGTGTTGGGCTGGAACTCCATCTGGCTGCAACTTCTTTAATAATTCACAAACCTAGAGCCCATTGGCATGAAATCTGTGCTTATACAAGCATATTTTTAAAAATGGATTAAACACTCATTTGTGTTCTGTTTGCAGAATTGGGCAAAGGTTCTTTGCAAGAATTCATTGGGGAAATGGGCAATAAAGTACAGTCCTTTTCTAAGGAAGTGAAACAGCTAGACATTTAATTTCTGATTTGTTAGTGAGAACTGGGTAATGATTAGTTCGCTTTTTAAAATTTCTGAAATGGTAGCCCTAATAAATGATACTTCTGGATACTCATCACTTGTGGATTTATTTATTGTATTCCTCTGGCACAGAGTGAAGATAGTCCAAGTCCCAAGAGACAGCGTCTGTCACATTCAGTCTTTGATTACGCAGCAGCATCACCAGCCCCATCACCGCCGATGCGACCATGGGAGATGACATCGCATAGGCAGCCTCCTTCAGCTCGACCAAGCCAACATCACTTCTCAGGGGAACGATGCAACACACCTGCACGCAACAGAAGGAGGTGTGTTTTGGAAGTGCCTTCTTAAGCTACTCCTCCCGATTCAGGATGGTAGTGACATACTTCTCACGATGTTAATGACAAAAAACGGTTTTCTAAGGTGTTAAATTTATAATTGTTATACATATGTAGACAGAAGGAAATCCTACAAGCCTCAGCATGCCCCAGCCAGCTGTAGGGGCTGGGTGTGCAACCTCGTTACTAGGGATGTTTGAGGAATCTGTTTTGGGGGTGGGAATCCATCAGACGCCCTGTGCTTGGCTCCGCTTTGGCACGGCTGCGAGCCCGACTTCCTGGTGAGCGTGTCCACCGTTCATGCCGCGCTCGCCAGGAATCAAGCCCCACATAGACATGTGCAGCAGCCTTGCCTGTGATGCAGAAGAAGGGTGCTGGCAACGTGAGTGGTCGTGGACATCCTCCCGGCTCAGCTGACTTCCAGAGACAGGGTCAAGTGCAAGAGCAGTTCTGTGAATGCTAGAGGGACAGATTCCATGGAGCCTCACTGCATCCACACAGTGTTTATACAGCCATAGCGTTATTTGCAGCCCTAGCTCTGTCCTCAGAAACCTGCTGCGATTGGAGCTGGGACTCTGAGCTTGCAGTGCCTTCCTGCCCCCTGCAGCTAGCACAGCAAGAGCTGTGCCAGCTGCTTTTCCGAGGTCGCAGGCAAGTTTTCTGACTGATACAGAAGAGGGGAAAGAAGGAGACTAGTGCCGGCTTGAGCAAGACAGTTTGGTGGTGCCTCTGCACGGTGAGGTGTGGCACTTAGCCAACATCAGCATCTCGCTGTATTGTGGAGAGGAGTCAAGAAGCACAGAGCTGACCTTCATGTCTGTTTCCCCCTGCCCTGCATAGGATGCCCATAATCTCTGTGGCTGCTCGTGGTAGAAGTAGCAGAGTACGGCTTTGGTGGGAGCCAATCACTTTGTAGATTGCAGAAGGCATTGGGGATCCGCAGCACATGTCAAAACTTGTTCAACTCAACAGGTTTTCTTAAAATGCAACTTATTTCTGGCTTTTGTGACTGCAGATGAAACCTAGAACACTTTGCAGTGTTTTGCTATGAAAATTAGGAATGGTGTTCATTCCTTGTAAGACGTCCAGGAAAGAAAAATAAGGATCTTTGGTCCCCACCCCATATATGTTTTCCCCTCCCACATTTATATCCCTGCTTTCCTCAGAGCATGCCAACACAGCATATAGGTGGGCAACGCATTTCATTATCACAACCCTGTGAGGTAGGCCAAGGCGAGAAATGATGGTTTTGCCAAGATCACATGTCTTATGGTTGAGCAACCTTCAGTCTCCCCAACAAAGGCAGCCCTTCTCTCCACTGCAGCGCTCTCATGTGTCTTTTCAACTCTGTACTAAGGCCCATTGGTGTGGGCATTTCTTCCTGTGCTAGATGTAGTTTTAATTCCTCTCAGACTTTTCCTTGCACTGTGATGGATTTAAAAGGCTACATGAAATCTAATCTGGGCAGAACTAATTTCATCTCCTGCATCGGTCAGTTTCCACATGATAGTTTGAGCCTGGAAATGAAAAGTTCATCTGGAGTGACCAAAAACTATTGTACTACACAGGTCATGGAAATCCCAGAGATTTGGAACCCTTCTCACCTGCCAGTAAAGATGCCCTTCTGCTTGCATGCCTTTCATCTCCATCGATCCAGTAGCTTGGCAAGTGTGGTGGGAATCTGCATTGTGCATTCGGAATGAAAAGAAAACAACCACCTTTGCACAGTGGCCACTTGATGGTTGTCAGCTTTTAGCAGTCATCACAGGGAGAACCGGTTCTCTGGCTTCTGACCCATGTGCTAAGTTCAGCTTGGCCTTGAGTCGTGCTGCTCAGTGATCAGAGGAGGGAGGGGCTGTGTGGTGACTTTGGCATTTCCATCTAGCTGGAGATTACAGAAATCTGCCTAATCCATGCTTGGTTATACGGACTAGTGGGTAAGCTTTTTGAAGCGGCTTTTACACACATTCCAGTCTTCCATATGAACGTGTATCTACTTTGTTCTGATTACAGAAATTTAGGAACGATGATGAAAATGTCTAAAATCCATAACCTGTCTAAAAGGGAGGACTGCTTTGTGTTTGAAAAAACAAAAACAAGAATCTTGTCCAATTTGATTGATTATTTGCAGCCCTCCTGTTAGACGCCAGAGAGCAAGAAGAGATCGATTGTCTCGGCACAATTCCATAAGTCAAGATGAAAATTACCATCTTCCATATGGACAGCAACAAGCAATAGAAGAACCCAGAGCCTTTCACCCGCCAAATGTCTCTCCCCGTATGTTGCACCCGGCTGCTCATCCACCTCAGCAGAACGCAGTGATGGTTGACATTCATGAACAGGTATGACAAAAGAGAGAACAGTGTTGCTCAAACTTCTGCTTGCTGAGTTACACCTCCTGATTTATCATTGGCAGCCTCACTCTGCTCTCATACCCCAAAAGGCTTCTTTTGAGAGAAGAACTGACTGGCTGCCTTGGGAAGGGTCATTTCCTATCGTCTCTGAGGCAGGGTCACTCTCTAGCATGCGTGTATACCGAGAGACATTGAACGGTCCAGTCATACCAGGTGCGGAGACATGGCAGAATTATCACAGCAGGCCAACTGGAAGGAGGCAAACGCAGAGTAGAGTGTCCTTTGCGCTGCAGCGGCTCAGCCCTTGGGCTTAAACGATTTCTCATGGCCTACTTACTAGTGTGCCTCAGCACAGAGTTTTTGAATCACTGGCGTAGGTGACAAGTGTCCTGAAGACACACAAATCTTCCTAAAGTTAAGAGAAATTCTCCAATATTTTGCTTGTTATTCTTTCAGTATATTAAATGCCACACAGGTATGTTAAATACACCCAAATTTCTCTTTTGCATAATTTGGTTGTTGGTCAGAGAAAATGGATGTGTCACATATTCTGATACTTAAAGCATTAGTCTATTCAAACAGTTACACAGAACAAGAGCGAATTGGAAAACCAATTCCAATTCCAAAAGTGTCCCCCAAAAGCTGCCAGTCCTTTCCAGAAGCTTCGCATATCTCCATGGAGGCTGCTGCCCATGGCAAATGTAGTAGACTTGGGACAGCCTTGTGTACTTTAGGCTTCTTCCACTAGATGATTGTGCTTGTGAGTCCATCCCTGCTTCCTTTTTAAACTTATGGCCCTACCTGATATATGGGCAGTTCCAGCATGTAGCCAGTAGAAGAATCCGGGCCATGTAGCTTAGAAGAAGCTTTACAGAAGGACTTGCAGGCCTAGGGGAACTGTGTGGAAGAAGATGTGAGCGAATTTATGTAACTTCCGCAAGGTTGCAAACTCTTACTTTTGTCATTGCTGTCAGACTCCATACAGTATTTGACTTCAATCCAGTACAGATCCAGTGTGGTTAGTGGTTAGAAGGCTGGGCTGGGATTCAGGAGATCTGGATTCTGTTCCCCACTCAGCTGTTAAACTGTTGGGTGACTCCAGACTCTCTCGGCCTAGCCTACCTCACAGAATTGTTGGAATATACCAGTGAAGTAAAATTAGCAGTCAGTTGACATCGAACTGGTAAATTTGATCCACATGCCAATCTTGGCATAAATATATTTGTGGAAAACCAGAACGTATTCAACCCAAACACTGTCACAATCATTTATTTATTTATTTTTCCAATTTATATCCTGCCTTTTCCTCAAAGGGCTCAAGGCAGCTTACATCATTCTCCTCCTCCATCTTATCCCCACAACAACAACCCTGTGAGGTAGGTTGGCCTGAGAGTCTGTGACTGGCCCAAAGTCACCCAGTTGGCTCCATGGCCGAACGGGGACTAGAACCCAGGTCGCCTGAGTCCCAGTCCCACGCTCTTAACCACTGCACCACACTGGCTGTCATTAGTGGAAAAGGGCGAGTCCTATCCCTTTGTCTTGACCTGCTTCTGTTCTTCACAGATCCACCAGGGCACAGTCCCAGTTTCATACACGGTAACCACAGTGGCGCCACATGGGATCCCACTATGCACGGGCCAGCACCTGCCAGCCTGCAGCACACAGCAGGTTCCGGGGTGTTCTGTGGTCTTCAGTGGACAGCATCTCCCTGTCTGCAGTGTGCCTCCTCCAGTAAGTGGGTTCCTCATCTTAATGTTGAGCACAAACACCTAATGTGGCTTCGGAGGGGCGGAAAGGCTGGAGAGGATGCGTAGGGGAAAATATGCTGTAGGTTTTTACTTGGAAATAAGTTGCACTTAGTTCAGTGAGACTTCACTCCCAGGAAAAGTGTCAGTGGGATTTTAGTGTAAATGTATGAGTACTTCTTCAAGAATTGGAATTGGAATGAGTGTTTATGTATATTTCAGAAACACAATTATTTTAAGAACAGATTATTACAGAGGGGGGTTTCATACGTATTTTGCATGTTAATTTCCAAAGGTGATTTAGACATAAACTCTGAATGTGCATCCTAGTTTTAATCACAAACATTTAATCACGCAATATTCACCGACTGCTATTTAAAAGCCCAAATACAATGGCTTTATTTGTATTTGATACTCCAGTCAGATGTTCCAGAATTTTAGCCTGTCTGTGTTGGTTGTCTTTATCTCTGTGTTCAATATTTTAAGTGTTTACAAAAGCTATTGAGCAGTATCAAAAGAAGGTTGCATTCCTTAAATGTAATTAACTGCAAGTTCTGTTGTGCTTAGGCTGGTTTCCCCCCACCATTTTTTCGAGAAACTATTAGTGATTTTTGTGATCTCCAAAGTTATAGCTCCCCAAAAGTGCCCAAGAGGAACACCAGCTCACCATTTTATTTATTTATTTATTTATTTATGCATGCATGCACGCACGCACGCACGCACGCACGCACCTGGAATTTGCACAAATATCTTTGTTCTTTTAATTACATACCAATATCTGTATGTATGTTTTTGAGCCGTTCACAAGCGTGCACTTATGGGTGTCCGAAGTGAAAAGACTTGGCTCATTAATGTCCAGGGAAGCATTTCCTATCTAAGGGCAGGAGGCACCATCCCAGAACATTGATTAAACAAGGCTACAAAGGGGGGGGTGGGTGTTGTTTTTTTTTTTTTTGTTTTTTTTGCTTTGTGCTCTTCTGACAGCTGTTGAAAGGCAAAGTGTAAAGGGAAAGCAAAGCGGCAAATGATTCTTTTTCACAAAAAGAGGTGGGCAACAGATCACTGCCTTCACAGCAAGATATGCAAGAAAGTGGAAAAATGTGAGCCAGTCCAGCTACAGGGTGGCTTGGGCACTTTGGAGCGGTTGTCACTGGCTGCTACTACAGAGACTACAGAAAGTGATAAAAGTATCCAGGAAAAAATGAAGGAAGCTATGTCTAGAGTGAAAAGAGCTTCTGGTTGGGCAAGGGGAGAAGAGACAAAATGGATCTTTCTGCAGAGTCTCCTGGGATACCTGTTGGAAAGCTGAGCAGGAAAGAGAAGGGAACTAACCCACAGTCAGCCTGATTGCCTGTCAGACGGATTCTGGGTTGTTTCATGAATAACCCATGGTTCTTGCAGGGTGGGTTATCATGGCATGGCTTGCCCACAGTAGTGTTATCAGAGGGATTTAAGACTGCAGCAGTTCAAGGGGTCACTGAATAAGCTTTCAAACTAGTGGACAGTCAGTATTGCAGGGAATTCCTTTTTCAGTCTACTAAACTTGCAGTGAATCTACTGTAGATAGATAACAAACCATTGCTGTACCTTTAAGAAAGTCTCATGTTCTGTGCTTGAAAAATAATAGTCATTGTCCTAATTCTGAGTTCACATAGCCAAATTCTGCTCTGAGGAAAAATACATTCTGGAGTTGTTCAGATCCGAGTAACTTTTATCTTAGTTGGCATGATTTGTTTTGCTTTTGAAAATCATGTGGAGAGCTGTTCTCTTCAGTGGCACCAGTACTTCCCATGTAAATATATCCTGCTTTATTCTATTCTGATGCCTTGTATGAATGTTAAGAACTTCTGGATGCCATACATTGCAAAAGGTTATGAATCTTTCTCTTTTGCAGATGCTTCAGGCATGTTCTGTTCAACACTTACCAGTTCCGTATGCAGCTTTCCCACCCCTTATTTCTAGCGATCCATTTCTTTTGCATCCTCCACACCTGTCCCCACACCATGCTCCACATCTACCACCTCCAGGCCAGTTTGTTCCCTTTCAAACACAGCAGTCGCGGTCGGTAGGTATCTCTTTTTGTATATAAAAACAATTCTAACTTCCTCTGGCAATTGGTTTTGGAACAGTGCTTTTAAGATAGCATGCTTTGGTTGGCAGAGTAGAAGAAGAGCTGAGTGTCTTTAGTGGAAAATCTTGAGGGCTTTTGCAAGTGGGAACAGACCTTTCTCGAGAGGAGTCTGTGACCTGCAAAATCTGATTTAGCTTTAACCACTTCAATTCCCAGTCCACTAGAAATGCAGAAGAAAACTGAGTTTCTAAATGCATACTCCAGCACTGGTTTTTAAAAATCAGGCCTTTGGTTTCCCTGTCAGAGAGAGTGAAAAAGTGGGTACTAAATATAGAGAGTGGATGTACTCAGAGGCATGATGTAGGATAACAGTTGCATCATATGATGTAAAACACATTTATACTGAATAAGACACAAACTTTGATTTATAATTTGCTCAGAATTGGAATTGGATTTTTAAAGTATGGGGAATGTTAATTTCAGCCAACTTACTATGCATTTTTCCTATACATTCATCGCCTCCACTTTAATTTTAAGCACTTCGTCTGCAAGGCAGTATGGACATGTGTATACTGTGTAATAGCTATTTGGTAAGTAAGGCACCTAGGAAGGCCTCGGAAATTATAGACAGCCTATAAATATAAATAAATAAATAAGTCTAACAAATTGCTATTTTTGGCATGTACTCTACCAAATTGTATCTTTAAAATGCTAAACACTGGTGCTTTTTTGTTTGTTTGTTTTGTTTTTCCATAGCCTCTTCAAAGGATAGAAAACGAAGTAGAGTTGCTTGGAGACCATCTTCCTGTCGGAGGTTTTACTTATCCACCTTCAGCCCATCCACCTACACTGCCTCCCTCAGCCCCTCTCCAATTCTTAGCACATGACCCATTACACCAGGAGGTTTCCTTTGGAGTTGTAAGTGACGATTTTCAGCATTTGTCATGAAAATGCTTTATTGTGCAATAAGCTTTCTGAATTATTATTGTTCTTATTACATTTATACCACCCCATAACCAATGGGGCTCTCTGGGAGGTTTACAGATTTAAAAATATACATAGGAACAACAAAATATTTAGAAATCAATAAAGAACAAATACAACAATAACTCAACAACCCACTGCCAGGAGACCCAGAAAAAGGGTTATGTTTATCTGGTTTATATAATTTTCATTTCCTGATTACATATACCTAATCTCTGCACCCAGGACCACTTTGTCATTAAATCCTGGACTCTGCCTGTATTTTTGAAGCCATGGGTATAAAGTAATGCAGATACACACACCACAGTTCAATATTCCCACACTGTGTGTGCTGCTGTACCTAACCTGTGTATTATTTGCACTGGAACATGCTGTTCTTCTCAAATGGTTTTTAAGTAGGATCAGTAAATAAATGGGACTGCATCCAATGATTCCATATCTCTGATGGGAAGACTTCCTCCTCCTGAAAGAGGGAAGCTTTGGAACAGCTTTGAATCTGTTGTCTCGTTTTTCTTAAAAAAACCGACCAAACAAACTACAGTGATTAGAATTAAGAATGCTAACATGTGGTACTATTGAGAACACGAAACAAGTTAGCCATATCTCTTATGGCATTAGGGCAAGTTTATCTAACCATCTTCATCAATTTTTGAAACTCAGGAATTGCACTGCGGAGACAAGGGAAAATATACTGTGGTAGAAACTCTTTTGAAACTGAGAAACTTTTCTAATGTCACACTGGCCCTCGTTGTAACTATAACATTTCTGCCTTGCTGATTTTAGCCTTATCCACCCTTTATGCCGCGAAGACTCACAGGACGCAGCCGGTATCGATCCCAGCAGCCAATCCCGCCACCCCCTTACCATCCCAGCCTGTTGCCATATGTGCTGTAAGTCTTCCTTTGTTTAGCAGCATTTTCCATAGCTTTAGAAAGAATAGTCCTGGTGCGCTGTGGTGGTTGGGGTCTTGGACTGGGACTAGTTTCCACTCAGCCATGAAGCTCACAGGGAGATTTGGGGCCCTTCATTGACTCTCAGCCTAACCAACCTCACAGGGTCGTTGCTATGAGCATTGACTGTACAAGCAACCCTGGGTTCTTCACAAGTGGGGGGGAAAGGTGGGATATAAATGCAGTGTAATACTAATCATGCCAAAATGACAGGCATAGTCTGTCAATGGCCACATGCTGCTTTAATACAAAAGGAAGTTGCCCTTTAAACTGTGTGTAACTGCTATTTTAGGCCCTGTGAGAGTAACAAAGGAAGGGCACAACCCTTTGGAGAGTTCTTCTGGTCATGCTGCATGCAGCAATCGGAGCCATAAGAGGGCAACACTGACGCTTGCACTTCTATGCTTTGAAGTGAGATTTGTATCAGAGGAAAACAAAGAGCTGCAGGTCCTTTTTAAATGGAAGGATAAACTAGCAGTTGTCTGCAGTCTTCTCTAGCCATTGAAGGTGCTGCTGTTATTGGGTGAAAGCAGCTAGAGAGGACGGAATGGAAGCAGCTGGAAATATGCCTGAGGACCACACAGTGATGTTTCAGAAAGATCTGGCAGATGCAGACGACACTTAGGCGAGACCTAAAGATGACAGGGTTTCCATGGTGTTATCTTCCCCAACTGTGCATATTTTTTTTAGACTTTCTCTTAAAATGTTCTTTGTTTGGGTGCTTCCCTAACAAATTCAAACAAAAGCTTTTTGGCATACATTAACCATTTTAAGTATTTTGTTATCCTGTTAATCTATTAAATAGTCTAACAGTGCAGTAGAGATCAGTCCAGTCCATAGATTAGTTTTTGCTATGTGTCATTTTCTCTGTTTGCCTTAAAAAATTAAGTCAGTAAACTTGCTGAGTAGGCATTATTTTGCAGTTTTAATCCAGATCAAATGGCGTACTCATCCCATTCAGTTCCAGGGTCTCTTCTAAAGGCTGAGCTGGATTGCTGCCATACTTGGTTTTGAACGTGGAGAACCAAGGAGCAATAAATGTTCCCTCATGCCATCAGATACATAGTCCCTGTTTCCTTTCTCAGGGATCTCTTGCCACTTGTCTTTGCACTTACATTTTGTGAATGAACAAGTATGTAGCTGCCCTTAGCTGCATCTTATTCTTGGTTGAGGATCTTCCACAAATCCATTTGTCAGGAGCACATCCCTGTGCACATCTTGGAGCTTGTACTTCTTCTGCAGATTGAAGAAAGTGAGCAACAGCAGAGTTTGTATCCGGCTCTTCTTATCTCTTCCATACCAGTCACTTTCTGCTAAGCCCTCGGTGCATGGCAGAGGATTTAGAGAAGGCTGGTGGCAAGCACAAACAACGGCTGGCAAGTAGACCAAGCCAACTAGGTATAGAACCTCTTTCATAGAAGTACAGGCTCTGCCATGGAGATGTGCCACCCCTCCAGGATACTCTTATGTAGCGTTCAGGTGATTTTCTCATCTCAGTCTATATAATGGGTGACTCTGCATGTTACAGAGCAGCTTCACTGCTTCTCGGAAGGAATTTCTGTTTGAGAGGTGCTTTTCCCTCTGCTGCTCAAACCCACTTCAGACCACCTGAGCTGTGGCAGGGTCTTCCTGGTGGTGGCACAGTCCTCCTGGAAGCTCATATTTTAAAGATCTTAGTTTCCCAGCCTTTAAATTATGCTATTTTGGTATTTGGGTTAATTCCACTGACTGCTTTTACATTGTTTCGTATCATGCCATGCTAATTTTTGTTATTAAAATTGGTGTTATTACAATTTTAACTTTGTTACATGTGGAAAAGCGGGGTATAACCCAAACAAATGCATAGGAATTTAAATGAAACATTTCTTTTTGAAAACTTAAATTCACAGTTCTAAAATGGAATATAACTGGAAAGCAGAAACAGGTGTTGCATAACATTTGCAGTGGCAGGGGAACCAGTGTCATTTTAGATTTGTACCATCATGACTTGCTCGAATTAGAACAGAATGCAAATTCTTGATCAGTCATAAAGGGCTGCAGGCCATTTGGCTTGTACTAAATTATAATGCTCACTCTCTCCACAGATCCATGCTTCCAGTGCCACCTGCGGTTGGGCCAGCCTTCAGTTTTGAGCTGGATGTAGAAGATGGTGAAGTGGAAAACTATGAGGTGGGTCAATGCTGTATCAATATGTGAAGAAGCATAGTTCATGAGGCTTGATTACGTTTCCTAATGTTTGAAATTTATTCTTGAAATGTGGTGGATTGTATACAGTGGTTGTGTGAGCGGATTGCAGCTCACACAGCTTAATCTTTCCCTTCCCCTCCTCCCAGCCCCTGAAAGCTGTCTCCTGCATTGTAGAGGGCTGCAAGTGGCGGTGGGTAGAAGGATCGGAAGCTGAGTAGAAGGATCTTGTACCCACAGTTCCAAGTGACAAAGCCCCTCTTGCTCCATGTGGAGTCCCATATATCACAGCACCAATTGTTCAGGAGGAAACCTTGACCCTCATGTGAAGGTTTCTGTAGGTTCAGGAGGCTGCAAAGGTGAAGAAGAGGAAGAAAAGAGCATTGGTTGCATGATTTGCTTTTCACTCAGCCTCGTATTGTCACTTGATACCGGTTGAGGATTGCTAGACATAAGCAGCAAAATGTTGGGGGTTTTTTTTTTCGAAACAACAAACAACAAGAAGAAGAAGAAATACAATTTTTTCACCAGTATAATTATGCCTGAGGAATGACAGTATTTTCTCTATGCCTTACCACAACTTTAAATGTTCCTGCATGCAGGAACTCTGTGTATTCCTGGACAACTTAAATTCTGCACCAAGAAGTGCTAAGTTCAGTGTCTTCCATAATGTCTTTCATACAACAATGCAAATATGATTGTTTCTCAGTTTGCATAATTCTTGTTGCTGTTCATGCCATAATTATATGAACAGTGTAACATGAAATGAACCACTTGAACCACATGGGTTTAAAAAGAGTGGATTTCTTCTATAGGCACTGCTGAACTTGGCAGAAAGACTGGGAGAGGCTAAACCAAGAGGACTGACAAAAGCGGATATTGAGCAACTTCCGTCTTACAGGTTCAACCCAAATAACCACCAGTCAGAACAGACTTTGTAAGTATTTCTTCCTCTTGTTTAGGTTTTCATATGCATTTATTTTCTTTATTGACTGGAGTCTAGCATAGCAAACAACTGTTAATTCAATCACTTTACTTTCTTAAAATTACTACCCAGTGTAGATGTGTGTTACCCTACAGTATAAAATAGGTGTGTGTTTTTAAGCTTATGGATATAATTATTAACAATGAAGCCGAAATCTTAAAACACACATATTCCAACTCTTTGATATTTAGACTCAGATGAAGATTTCTTGCACAGGTAAAGATCATTTTGGGCACTAGAGGTAATAAAGGTGCCATTCCTCCCTTGCCCTATCCAAAATTTAATGGTGTTGCGTTGGAACAGTGGAGAATTGGTGCAGAAGCTGCACCATTTCCCTTAATGTGAAAACTAACCCTGCAGAGCTGAGTTGGCCATTGAACACCCTCCCTTACATGCCACGGGAGTATCTGCTTTGGAACTGTAGAAGTGGTAAAATCAAGGTGGGTGGTGCTGTGGGACACTGCTTTCTGCAGAGAGAAAAATAAAAGCCCCAAGAAGTTCATAGAAAACAAAGAGCTTGTCTGAATTGTGGCCACTTTCCACAGAAAACTGGGCCACAAAAAGTAGTTTTCCAAATATTATCTGTGTTGAGACATGACTGGTAAAGCATTGAAGAAATCAGCATTTAAACAAAAAGAAAAATGTAGCATGATTCTTACTTATTTATACATACATACATACATACATACATGTATTTATAGGCCACCTATAACTGCCAAGACATTCCTATGAGGTTCATAAATAGACTATAAAAAAGGATTGGTGGGAGAAGATGCTTTTGGTTGTTTTGACAGCAATAATTCTGGATGTGGAAGGCAACTGGCAAGTATTGGGTTCTCTCTCACCTGAGCAATTGTCTTTGAGGGGACAGGGTGAAGGCAGTCGAGCTGCATTAATCCCCCACCAGCAGCACCTTGCTCTTACGTGCTGAATGCCACCTCATCACTTGGAGAATAGTCAGATAACGTTTACCTCATGGAATTGGTTTGGTTGAGTCATCCCTCCCAACTTTACCAGTTCTGAAATAATTTAAAAAATGGGCCTTATCTGAGAAAAAAATCATGCTCTTCCTTTTCCTAGCCCTAGGATGACCCACCTTCCAGTCTGGACCCAAGGATTTCTGCCACTTTCTTTCCCTTGCCAAACACTGTCATGTACTCTCAAGTGGCTGGTAGATTTGGCTCTGCAAAAAGGAACATACCTGCCTTGCTGGTAGAAATGGTACTGATGTGAGGACTGTAAGTGGTTTGCTGGGACATAGCCATTCTCATGTCGTCTTGGTCTCACCAAGTGGTCTTTGGCAGGCCTTTCTATCTCATCCATGATGCTTCACCTACCTTCTTTGTCATGGTCTCCGTGCATCACACCTATATGGGTGCTGCACCTGCACAGTGCCTGTTGCCGGGAAGATTTAAGAGCTTTAACAGTTTTTGGCAAGAACTCCGTGCCCTCCCCCGCATAGTATAAATGGTTGGAGTGGCCACCCTCTCACCAGTCTGCTTGCGATTGCCTTCGCCGTGCCTCAGGCCTTTTTCGCTTATCTCCTCGTCTCCTTTTTTTGCATTGTTACTTCTATAAATCTTAAACTTCTTACTTCACTTTTCCATCTCCTCTATCTAAACCCTACCCATTGTTCACCTTTTCTGAACCCCTCACTTTATTCTCTTTTCCCCTTCTCCCCTGCTTCCCCTTCCAAAAAAAAAATTTAAAAAACCCTTCTATCATTTTTACCTGTTATAACCTATCTCCATTCGTTGTATTTCCTCTCTTTCTTCTTGATGACACAGCGGGCAGCTTTTCGTAAGTGCGCTCAGTGTGGAGCCAAAATGTCTCCCACTGACCCTTATACTCTGTGTCTTCTCTGCCTCAGAGAGGGACACAGGACTGATAAATGCAGCCACTGCCAATCTTTTACAAGGCAGGTACGCAAAACTGTGAAAACCGTTGCGCAAGATGTTGTGGGACCAAGCTCTGGTCGCCATGAAGCATGTCTTGGTTGAGACCAGCTTTTCCGTGACTCCGGGACCTTCAAAAAGTATCCCCTCTCGTCCATTCAAAGGGGATTCGGTCAGCATGGGTGGAAGGCATTCCTCCAAATCTCCACTTAAACATAAGGAGAAGAGGAGGGTACCTTACACATGGTAGGAATGACTGCTGAAATGAAATGACTTGATTACTCAGAGCACCATAGAGAAGCATTATTTTGCAGAGAGTTTTATATTTATATTTCAATATTTTATATTAACTATCAGCATAAAAAGTGTTACATTTTCACATAGTTGAATTAACATTGCTGCTGCTTCCACAGAATGAGGTATTCTGCAATCTCTCTTCTAGGTGTGTCGTGTGCATGTGTGATTTTGAGTCGAGGCAACTACTTAGAGTGTTACCATGTAACCACGAGTTCCATGCCAAGTGCGTTGATAAATGGCTTAAGGTAAATACTCTGTTTTAAGAAAGAAACTGCAGTGACTGAAATGCATGTTTGTATTGCATGCCCTCACTTCTCAATGGGGCAAGGAAGTACTCTTCATTTCTACAGAAATATTTCTCACTATAGCAGCATGTTAAAAATAGTCTGAATGGATAAGAGTAGGGAACTGTCCATCCTACTTCTTATGATAATTTATTATTGAACAGGCAGCCTTTAGCTGTAGTGTTCCTTGCGATCTGTGTTTTGAAGAATGTTATGCGCACACACGCACCCTAATTTGTTTGAAGGTTAAGAAGGAGCCAGTAGATTCAAGTGGTATTAGTGTAATGGTATAAACAAGGCACAAAATATGAAAGCCTAAATGAAGTAGGGAATTAATTATGACTTTTGGAGAAGGGGCAGATTCCGTTGTGTCACTCCAGTAGTAAATCTTCAGTAATCCATAAGACCGCCCTGAGTGGATGGTATACAAAGTTTTGAATAGATAAATAAACTGGAGAACTCACTGACATCCTGCATGGTGAAGCCTATTGCACCATGACTTTGGTTGCTCGTAAGTCATAGGCTTGTGACAGTTCTGTGCATATGCTTCATACTTAAATATGGCCACTAGATGCCACCGTTTATTTCTACATAGCAAAGTGCATCCAGTAGCAGGGAACCATAATTATAATGACGAGTGCTTTGCAATGGTTTCCATGTCAATTTTGTGCACTAACTTAGAACCAAAGTACACTCTGCAAGCAGAAAGACGTTTCCATTAGTGAATGGGGAGATCTCCCTTATTTTGGTCGATTACTCCTTTTTCTTACAGCCCATCACACCATGTCACAGGCTTTTCCCGAGGGTTTCTCAACCTCAGGAACAAATTTTTAAGAGGCTGCCAGGGGTGAGGGGAGGAGCTTGATTTTGTGGTTAGGAAGTCTGCTTGTGGAAGTTAGGATCCAAGCCACTATTTCGGAAGAATGCAAAGTGAAAATAAAGAGTTGCATACTTTAGAAGACATGACTATAATTTATCTGTATTGGTACATACTGTATGCATATGAAATATCCCACTGTAGCCATGTCGAGGTTGAACACTTAAGCTAGTCTAGCGTGGTAATCACTAGACAACTCTACTAGTATTGGTAAATCAAACATTGCAGGAGTGTGCTGCTTTCCAGTTCCACTTTTCTGTTATTTGTAGGATCTGATTAATACATAGAAGCGGCAGCTTTTAATGTTCAAAGTCCAGTGGCTAGATGGATATTGACAGAGAGTCTTGTAGGTTTGTGATTGAACTTGAAATGTGGGCCACATATTCCGTATGGCTGGCAGCCGAATGTGTGCATTGGAAATAATTGAATTCAAGTTTTTAGTGAAAGTCACATGTAAATCATGTGAAGAGGGCTGCACACCATCACAGAGCCGAGCTGGTTCCTTACCCCTGCAGTGGATGTCTGCAAGAGGGAAACCCAAATGCACAGACTGTGAAGCGTTCCCCAATCTGGTAGCTGCTGAAGTTGTTGGGCTACAACTCCCATAGTGCCCTATTTGCCTGTTTCTTGTTGATGATGGGGTACTGTAGTCCAACCCTCAGGGAGGGTGCTGGGTGGGAAAGGCTGGCTTATGAGTTGAAAAACCCTATGCAGCCAGTGTTACTGATCCCAATGAAATGTATGGGCCTAGAGGTCTATTCATACACACTTCCCTTTTGTGGCTTTGTTCACATAAGCAAGTTACCACTTTGGGAGCTATGCTCAACTGAACATGTTTGCCAAGAGTCATCTTCTCCCATTTTATGATGGTATGGAAAGCAATGCCTGTTGTCCATCATGAGAAAGTAGTTCAATTGATAATCACATTGCTTCATCGTTCAGTGCATTGTCTTGAACTTTTTTGCCATGTTAAAACCAATTCCCCATTAAGAGGCTGGTTTCATCTTACTGATTTTGGGAGAGCAGTTCCAGCTGCTTACGTTCACTTCATTATTTAATCACCTTTATAATTATGTCAAAAGGAAAAGCACGGCTGAGATGCTGTCTATTAAAAAAAGACAGGATGGAAGTCACATTGTTGAGCCTTTTAGACAGAACCAGTTAAAGTTGGGTAGCTAAGTCCTGTTAATTTTTCGGTAATGCTGTTGAGGTTTGGTGTGGCTTTTTCCCTGTCCTGCAGTTAGTTTTATTTTAGTGGCATGTAGTTGAGTGCATAGTGAAACTGAGTGCATGCTTTTTTCTACCTCACTCTGTATGCAGTGCTTTGTGGTTGTATCTCTGGCAATTCCATAAAAGCTGTTCTTCTTTTCTAGGCCAATCGTACCTGCCCTATCTGCAGAGCCGATGCTTCGGAAGTGCATCGTGATTCAGAATGACCAGTCTCAGAGCACAAGTCTACTTTGGGTGTTCCTATTCACGTGTGTGTGCGTTTGAGTGTGTATATATATATATCTCCATATATATATACATATATATATATATGAACTCTCCATTGAACTTAACCCGTGTGGCTTCCAGCCTTCCCTTTACACAAAAGGGTCAATGGACCTTTCTTTGCACTGTGTGATTTAATCAACTATAAAGCTTATAATTAGTCTTCACAATTATGGGATTGTTATACTAACTGTGTGATTGGAACTCCAAAGATTTTTTTTTTCTTTTAGCTTAATTTCGTGTGTGCACTAACATTCCCTGGTTTTTGTGTGATCATTCCGAGTGTTGCTGCGAGATTACAGTGGAACGTGATCTTCTAGCATGTGCTTTTATATTAAAAAAGAACCGTGGTAGCTCCAAACAATATAGCAATCTACCTTATATAGAGCCTTCAAATACTGTGAGTGGGAAGAAACTGTGTGGATGGTTGCGTTGATCGCAGGGTGTGTGTGCGTGTGTGTGGGCAAGTAAATGTTTGAATGGTTGTGTGCAAGAGGACTTATATACCAGCATGTACTGAGGATGTATGTGTGTAGTATTAATTATGCTGCAATGTATAATCTTGTGTGTTATTTAAACAGTACTAGTACTGTACACTGGTTTCTTTCCTTGCGTTTGCAGTTGCACACTGAATGCTAAGGGTGCAGCAATTATAGACATTTGGTATTTCATCCCCCTGCCATGCATTTAACGGTATAAAAGGGCCCTTTTGCTTTTATTCAGAGAATTATTATGCTTCCCATTAAATGGAGATACTATGTCTGCCATTATAGAACATATTGACTTCTCAGTTACTATGAATAATTAGCCCTGTATTTATAGACTGCTGAAAATATCCCCCTTTTTAAAATTTGCAGTTCGTTGCTAACTTTGAGCCACCCCGAGGCTTGTGGCAAGGGGCGGCCTATAAATTTCCAAACAAACAAACAAGGAGTTGCCGCATTTGCACGGTCAGGAAGCAATATTGAAAGTTTTCAGCTGGTAATTGACAATGTCCTCTCTTTCTTTTTAAAATCTTCTAGCTGATGATAGTTCTTTTCTTTTGAACTTTGAGACAAGTTTTTATGAAAATGTCATTCAGTACTTCCCCCCCCCCCCCCATTGCGGTCCATAAAGATGAAATTGAGAGGAACTTGGAAAGCCTTGTGCAAATGTTTCTTGTATTGTTGGCAACGTAACTGCTTCAGTGGGTGATTTAGCTTAGAAACTTTGGCTCACCAACTCAGATTCCTTGCAATACACAAGCAAACATGTGCAATTGAACAACTGTAAAGAGAAATACCCAATTCACACTTAATGGTGGCATGTCTAGTGTTAATTTAACCTACAGTTTGCCCTGGTATGTGCCATGAGCATTCCACGGCCATTTTATATTCAATCTGTGATCAGGCTATATGATGCCCAGTGGAGGAGCCACATACTGTAAATGTCAGATATTTTGAGAGCCAAAAGCAGGCATTTGTGGGCAGCGAGCAGCAAGCAGGTGCCCGCGGGCGGTGGCCATGAGCAGCAAGTGGGCATCAGCGGGTGGTGGCTGTAAGTGGCAAGCAGCTAGTGGGCACCTAGAGCAGCAGGCCACAAGCCACAAAATAAATTCAAAGAGCCAGACACATGGGGCTCCCGAGCCTCAGTTTGGCCACCCCTGACCTCCATGAGTATCCATGTTTTGACATCACGTGGCAACCCCTAGTTGGGGGTTGAATATTCCAAATGACTGTGATACAAGCCTGGCACACATTATGGCAAATTGGTCAAATAATCCACAATTTGCAGCCATTACATGGGAACAACCCTGGAAAGAGAGAGAGAGAGAGAACCTTCTTTTTCTTTTCAAAAACTTTCAACCTTGTGAACAAAACCAGACTTTCAGCACTTAGAGCTAGAACATGTGGCTTTCCTTCACCCAGCCATGATACCGATATTTTACTTCCTGGCAAAAATGTCACAGGATAGTTTCCAGCCTGTGGTATTAGCAGGCTTGTGTGCGATGTCAAGGCATCCTGCGTATTGTCTGGGTAATACGAAAAATATTCAACAATGGGCTGTTATATGAAATCAAGGGGGAGCTACTAAACGATGTGAATCTAGAGTTGACCTCCTTTCAACTGCCTTCTGTTGGGAAAAATTGGCATCCCTTAACATTTCAGGCTTGCATTTTTCACTCCTTTCAATACACAGCTGTCTGTGCATGGCTCCCATGCATCTCTTGGAGAAAAAACATGTGGATTCTTTTGCTTTTCTCCCATGTTTTAAGAACTGTAATTTTTGGCTGCAACAGCACAAGCCCTGCAGCTAGCAATATGGCTGAAACGTGTTGCTGCTTGGCTTTCAGTTCCTGCTGTGTCTTTTCTAATGCTCTCGTATGCTGCGGTGTGCCAAGTCCGTTTCTCCCTCCAGGACAGTGTTGGTTGTGAATCATTCTTCCTTTTGAAGGTTCTGCTGACCAATTATAGATAGTGATTCTGCAAAATTAAAAAGCACAATTCCCATCCCGCCCCACTTTATTTCAGATGCTGTTGACCTCTATCCTAGCTTAGGCACCCTGGTCTGTCCACCATGACAAGAACTTCAGGCTAATGAAGCAGCGGAACATACCCTGGCTGACAGATTTACAGGTGTTACCATTTTCCCCTCAATGTGCGCTAAGGAATTGTCTCAACATGTCAAAAGGGTTAAATTGCACATAGTAAATTTTATTTTTTTAAGCAACAACATTGTGGGGGGAAAGCCACACATGTTTTTACAGTACTTTGGATCTTTTGATATTGAGAAATTTTTACCTGTACAAATCTAAACATAGTATTTCCCCAGTCAGTGTCCTCTGTCAAAGCATAGCAGTCAGGCGCTTGCTTACAGTAGAGCAACAAGGAACATGATACCTAATTCTGCAACGTGGCTCCCCAGCCCTGAATCTGGATCCACAGGTGAGCATCTATCCCTTGATACCAAATTTCAGTTGCACAAAACTGTCAGTGGCTGGAGACCGCCAAAGAAGGGACCACTTGTCACACTTGTGTAATCGATCTCTTCTTTGAACAGCTTTTGTTCACATGGGATCCTTGCACATATATGCTCAACCATGAACTGCCATGGGTTATGCACATTTGTGCATCTAATTCAGGGGTCAACCGCTTTTGTTGGCAGGCCGGTATCATTTCTGACCCCCTGTAGGTTTCACTCCAGAGGGCACTGGAGGAAAAAAATCACCGTGGTCGGCTGCTGAAATTCACCAGTGCACCACTACAGTATGCGAAAGGGTCCCATTTATCTTGGAAAAAGGCTAAATTTGATCTTTTAATGCGTGGTAGCACTAAAACCACCAGTCCCCCCCCCCCCCGCTGCTGCCAGATGTGGCAGTGCAAGGGCTGCACTTGCCCTGGACCTTGCCCAGCCCTTGAGTCAACCCACAGCCCCCATTGGTGCCCTGACAGCACTGGATTATGCTGGGCAGCCTTTTCCCTTCTTATCCCTACCTCTCCCAGTAAAGGAAGGAAAAAAAAGTTGGCTTTATCATGTTGGCACTGCTATGGTTTTATTTGCATGAACTGTCGACTTAATTTGAGTGTCTCCTGGCCTTGAAAAAAAGGGTATAAAGACCTTATGGATATCTAAGGTCTCACTTAGTGGCTTTCTTTACAGATTATTTTGTGCAAAGTACTTTCTTTTGTATAGACTTTTTTGTACAGTCTCCAGAATGTGATATTTTGCCAGCTGTTAGCATTTCCAGTTCTTGTAACATTTGGGATTTACCAGCTCCTGCATTTTGCTTTCCAAAAACTAATCACAAACTTGGTGACTGGTAGACCGATCTAGGAGAGCTGCAGTCCCCTCTCACCCTCTGTCCCTTTGGTACCTTCAGTTACCTCATTTTGCTATTTTGTGTTACAAATTTGCTAATGATTATGGAAGCTTTGGGGTTTTGTTGGAATCCTATTTGTCAAGTGTTTCTTTCAAATCATACTCCATTGTATCATTTAACATGTAGTTTTAAATGTATTATATCTGTAACCAAATCATTTGAAGGCTTGATAAATTTTTAACAAAATTTGTACATTTTTTATGAGAGTTACTAGTAATGCTTTACTAAGTAGTGCAATGAATTTTTATTTTTAATCCCTGTGCCCAATTTTGGAGTTGAGAGGGTTGTTCAGTAATAAATGTATGATGTACACTTACACAAGATCGTGTTGCTTCTTTTCACACCTGAATATGGCACTAGCTCTCTGTCACTATTTAGGGTATGTATGTATGTATCATGCCAGTTAATAGAATATCCTGCAGAGCAGGATAATTTATGTACCCTCATAATTCTTAATAGGAATATTGCACTTCTGTAATGGATTTTCCCATCCAGCCCACTGGCAAAGCTGCTAGACCAGGCCCCAGCAATCTTCATTGCCCACCCACCTCTGTTCTGTGCTACTGTGCATATGCAGCAAGGCCGTGCCCAGCCCTTACGCCTGCCCCCATCCTGGCTCTGCCTCCCTCCTTGGATGGTCTGATGCGGACTGGTGCCAAAGATGCAGAGTTTTGGCACTCCTGTTGAAGGGTGGCTAGAACGTCTCATTGACTCCCAGTTCTGTCTCAGGCAGGTGGCAGAGCTGCCTTTATGCCCAATGGAGGGCCCACCACTTCTCTGGCCTCACTGATAGCAGCTGGAAGAAAGGGGGCTGCGTGTTTGGTCCCAGCTGCTTTGTTTCAGAAAAACACTGTGACACCAGTAGTTTGGAGTTCTTAGCCTGTTTTCTTGCTCTGAAATTGTATTTGCAATTCTGTTCCAGCTGTTTTTAAACCTCCGGTTGCAGTTGATAGAAAGGAAATTGTAGAATGCCGTCGTAAGATTATGTTAGTTCTCTGCATATGACGAATTAGAATATTAGAAAGTTACTGTCACTCTCTTGCGGGACCTTTTAATATGACAGAGAGTATCTAGATGCACTCTGAAGTTGTATGGTCAGGAATTTGCCTGGTTCAATTCTTGTGCATGATAAAATAGCTTTGATTTCTGCCATGTATGTACCCTAGACTGAATCTAAGTTGCATGATTGAATAGGTTGCATTAGGCATTGATTTATCTGAAAATATTAAAAGGATCTAGAGAAATGCATGCTCTTCGCTAGCTGCTTTGGGCATGAAGTTATTTCTGAAGCTGAGGACATGTTGATTTGGACAGGTTTTCTTCCTGCCCCACAAGAGATAGCTAACCCTGTTTTACTCTGGAATTTATGAAATGCATTTTTATCTTGCCCAAAACCCAAATCTCTCTGGACAGTTAACAAAATCAAATACATAAAACAGAACAGTAAAACCAATAAAATCACTAAACAAGCAATAACAAACAAGACCATCTCCCTTAACTGAGAGCACTAGAACCAAGGATGTCTTCCTAGGCAGTTTCCCAGTATGAAAAATAAAACCTCCCTGCTTATAGAGAAATTGGCAACCTCACTGAATGATGGTGTGTCTTGTTTTGCTGGGATGAATGTAATTCCTCCTCATTAGTCCTCTCATGGGCCCCCATCTCTGCTACCACAAGTTCTGTGAGCCTTCAGGAACCCCTTGGGTCCGGAGGGTTTAAAAACCCCCAGATACGGTGGTACCTTGGCTCATGAACTTAATCCGTTCCGGGACTCTGGTCGTGACCCAAATTGGTTGTGAGTCAAGTTAAATTTCCCCATACGGTTCAATGTAAATAAGGTTAATCTGTTCTGTAACTTTTTTTTTTTTTAAATCAGAAAAATGTGAAGCAAAGTGACAAAGAACAACAAAGATTGTGGCCATCTCCCCACCCCCCAGTACAACCTATGCCTGTCATCCCTGCACATGCCCATGAACCCAGTGTGCTGGGGGGGCGGAGACGGGTGCGAACGCGAGCATGAGAGATGGGCGTGAATGCAGGCACGCTTGTGGGGTGGAGACAGGCGTGCTCGTGCTGGGTGGGGGGGTGGAGATGGCTGACATTTGGTTGCGCTCGTGCAGGAAACACGAGTGCACTCTCTGCCATCTCCCCCCCCCCCCACCGCCCCCAGCATGATCGTGGCCATCTCCCCACTCAGGGTGGCGGGTGGGGAGATGGCTGCAATCATGGTCGCCACCCAATGTGGAGTTCGCGACCTGAGTCAAAACGTTTATGAAATTTTTGTTTGCGACCTGATTTGGTCATGAACTGAGGCGTTCGTGAGCCTAGGTACCACTGTATGGTGAGGCAGGTTGCAGTGACACCCTCTGCCCATGTTCAGAGGCACCTTTCCCCATATATGCCAGACCCCAAATACAATGCAGATAAGCTCCTGTAACGCTTCACAGGCCTCTCCTGTACTCTTTATAGCTGGTGTCCCTGGGGTGAGTGCGTATCTCCTTTGAGTTCACTTTCCTATGACCCAGTGGATGGTTCCTCATTCTGCCCTCTTCCTGTTTGTGCCCATGGAGTGGCGGGAACAGGACAAGGCTGGAGATGGTGCCTAGTTAATCTAGTTAAGGTAAAGGAGAACGGACAATGTCATTATTGGCACTAAAAATAATGTGCATTGTGGGAGTGGGGGGAGGGGAAGAGAGGGAGAGAGAGCACTTAGAAAGCTTCATTGCCAGCGTGAGAGACAAAGGGCTGTGTATCCAGCATTAGTCATACCTGGAGCAGACCCATGGAAGGAAGGATGCTTCAGTTAGACTAACATTGGATGCAAACCAGTGAGTGAGAATGCACCTTTTCAGTCATTTCATGGCATCCTCTGCATTTTCCTGAAAGGCAATCTTGGCATGGTGCTTCTACTGTACATGAGTCCCTCATGGCTGTTGTCAGTGGGAAGCCATCTTCTTTCACGCCTTTTGACCAATCAGTGCCTCTCCCATAAGGGTTGCTTCACACATGACAGCATATGCCGAGCCTGCTTTGCCTAAAAGAGCTTTGGGTAAAGTGGTTAACCCCTCGCTGTGGCGGCTTGCCATGCCAGTGTTGCTCTGGTTGCCACAGGGAGCAAAAAAGCAGCCTGAGGTGTGTGTTCCATGAAATTCAGATCTCCTGGCATGGTGCAGGAGGATCGCATGAGCCACGATGGCTTCCACTTTGGAACGAGACACGTGGCCTGCCTCTTAGTGGCCTGCTAGCATTTTGGTAGGTTGTGCTCATTGGGTGGTTTTTTTCCGGGGAGGGGCGGGGGTTCACTATAGCTTTTCCTCTTTGGTCACCTGCTTTTCAGGGAAGTAGAAACTTAGCTGATTTTTGCGGAGGATATCAGAAATCTTTACTTTGCTACAAAGAGCAGCCTAATTGGGCTAAGCTGCCTTTTCTCTCCACCTCTGGCAAGCTTGCAAGAGGAGGAGGACGGAGACGCAGAAAAGTTAAGGAACGACAGGTGTTTTCCCCTCTCCGCTTCAGTATGTCTCTATCAGTCTCTAAGTTCTCTATGCTGTTCCATTGCCAAAGGCAATCTCAGGGTGGTATATACATACATGAGAGGGATTCCTATCCAGCTCCAAAGGCTTCTGTGATTGCCAAGGGAATTTGCATCTGGGAGCAGGCTGATGGGTGCGCCTGGCATTCCACGGTCTGAGGAAGGTGTCCCAGAGCTGTGGCTCACCTTGAGCACTGGGTGTGAATGGCCAAAGCTGAGGACCAAAAAGACACTGATTTCCCTACACTAGTTTATAATGTGTGGCTGCACATTTAGAAATGAATATTATTTAAATGACACTGAAGACTGACTGGGTCACCTGTGTGTCTTGATCGGCCTTGGGATCCAAGTGCTGCTGGCGGGCCCAGCACGTCCTTCTGGTGGGTCTTCATCTTTAAACTGGATGTGGACTGGGCAGCCCTTCAAATAGAGGACACCTTCCAACAGAGGGCAGTCCTCTGGAAATTGTTTGAGTGGAGTTATGTGCTCCGTAAAAAGGGGAACAGCTGGCTACCCTACGTTCAATCTCAATTCCTAAACCGAAAGTAACATAAGAAGAGTCATGCTGCATCAGACTCGGGGTCCAGCTACTTCTGTTCACACATTGGCCAAACGATGGGATTCCACAAACAGGATGTAAGTTCAACAGCACCTTCTTGCCTAGGTTCCCCAGCAGCTGGTGTACATAGGTACCCTGCCTCTGATCTGGAGGTAGCATGTAGCCAGGAGGTCTACTAGCCACCGATCACTATCTCCTCCATGAATTTGGCCAATCCTGGCCACATCTTAATGGACATTGGTGGCCGTCTCTGCAGCTTGTGGAGTAAGGACTCCCAGCGGATCTCTTTGCTCAGTGAGTTCCATATGAGAGTTGGCATTCCCAGCAAAACTGGGCCTCAGCCAATTATGAAACAATCTTAGTAACCTTAATTAATCTCAGGAGGAACCTGGGAGCCCTTGTAGGGACTGCATTTGTGACAATGGTGCATGTGGGCTTACCAAAAGCTTGGCAGCAGTGGCAGAGGAGAGGAAGTTAAGGCTAATTCCCCCACCCCAAAAGACCAACTCCCACCCATGCACACACAATTTATAGTTACACCCATTCTCAAAATTTCCACTCAAATGAATTGTGCTGCTTCCAAAGCAGGCCTCTGGAAAAAATGAAGAGAACCCTTCTGTGCCCCTCCTTTTCCTGTGGACCAAAAGGGAGGGAAGCCATCGGCAAGCAGCTTGACCTGCCTTGTTTATATTGGCAGCATTCCCCACTGCCCTTTAGCTTCAGATGGGTTATGAGCTGAGGGAAAGCAACCTTTTGGGGTCCAGGCCAAATGACACTTGCAGGCATGTTTTCTTCTTTTGTAGAGTGCGATCCGACAGGCCACCCTCAGCAACAGAAGGGTCTCCTAGTGCGGATGTGTGAGCTTCTTGCTTCTTTCCCCTATCCAGTAGAAATGGCCTTTCCTCACTCGAGGGGCTTTCTTTCCCATCTGCCAGCCTGTGGAAAAGATACAGCTGCCTGGGATTATCCTAATAGCTCACACATTTAGCCCCTATTTAGCTTTTTAAAAATCTATTAAACTTTTCAGTCTTCAGCCAAAATAAGCTCCCAGCGTGGCTAACAAAGATTAATAGCAAGGTGGACTCTGTCCCCAGACTAAAACTCTAAAAGGTACAATACAGAAGGAGAAAATGAAAGGGCAAGACTTCAGGGCTCCTTAGAGGTATTCCCTCTGGCAGGGAGGTCAAAACAAACTCTGCAGCTGTTCCTTCTCTGGCCCATGTATGGATCTAAGTTGGTGCCCCCCGGGCCGTGAGGTCTGCCCTGGGAGTGGGGTACAGCTTCTGGCTTTCTGGCCGGTGGATGAGGGCAGAGTCTGCCGTCCCAGGGAGCTGTCAATATGCATGCGGCATTCTTCCCTGGCATGCAGTGATGTTCCAGCCAGCAGGTCTGTATCTCCATATTTTAGTAGCAATCGCTTTCTTGCTTAGCTGCAAGCCATAACAAAACAGGAGGAATGTTGAGAAGTGAGCCACCAAGTTAGCTCTAGATTTCCTGCATAGCCGTGCAAATACAGCCAACTTAATTTTCCTTAGCAGAGAACAGAAAAAGCGCCGATTCACTGGGTGTAGCGATTTTCCCCCAAGTTGAACCTCAGACAGACCTTTTTTGCATGAGTTCTTACACAGAGGACCCTGGGGGACATGGTGGACAGCATCATCAGGGATGCTGTTAGAAAATATCCCAGAACCTGCTCCCAGTGGTCATTTCCTGTAATGGCCTTGTAAGAAACCAGGGGGTGTAATATTAAATCCTAACTGCAGAAGCATTCCTATGCGGAGTTAGGGTTGTAAGTAGGTGATGTTTTGGTCACCTGCCAGGATGCACGGATGCCATCTAGAACCTTGTCTCGATCCAGACAAGATGGAGGTCCTGTTGGTAGGTGGTTCGGGCTCCGGGGTGGGGGACCTGGACCTTGTCCTGAATGGGGTAGCACTCACTCTAAAGGACAGGATCCGCAGCTTGGGAGTGCTCCTTGACCCGGAGCTGACTTTGGAAGCTCAAGTGTCGGTGGTGGTGAGGAGAGCTTTCCACCAGCTTCGGCTAATCCATCAGCTGTGTCCCTACCTGGAGAATGACTGCCTAGCGACTGTGATGCATGCATTGGTTACTTCCCGATTAGACTTCTGTAACACGCTCTACGTGGGGCTGCCCTTGAAGATGGTCCAGATACTTCAGATGGTGCAAAATAGAGCTGCCAGGTTGCTGACGGGGACTGGGCATTGTTCTTATATAGCCCCTGTCCTTCATCAGCTTCACTGGCTCCCCATTGAAGTCCAGGCCCAATTCAAGGTGTTGGTTATGACCTATAAAGCCCTGAACGGCTTGGGTCCTGGTTACCTGAAGGAGTGCTTACTTCCGTACTTGCCCGCTCACCCCTTGAGATCAGCAGGAGAGGCCCTTCTCCGGGAACCCTCCGTGAAGGAAATTAGGAGGGTAAATACTCGGAGGAGGGCTTTCTCTGCGGTTGCGCCCAATCTATGGAATGCGCTCCCCAGAGAGGTCCACCTGGCGCCGTCGTTATTTGTTTTTTGGCGCCAGGCCAAGACCTTTTTATTTAAACATTTTAATTAATTGTTAATTTATTTATTGGTTTTATTTATTGCCTGGATGTATCCAATTTTTATATTTTTGTATTGTTATTTATTTGCTGGAAGCCGCCCCGAGGCTTATGCGAATGGGGCGGCATACAAGTTTCCCTAATAAATAAATAAACCTTTGCAGTTGGGCATTCATAGGCCTCGGGGAGACCAGTGCATGTCCCCCCGCCCCCGCCCCAAAGGGTAACAGAGACCAACAGGGGAATGGGCACTGAGTGCCACTGCTGGAGCTCTTGGGGGTTTAGCAGAGCCTCATGAGGAAAGGGAAAGCCCACGGAGCCCCACTGCGCAGGTGTCCATGGAGTCAGGGCTGGGCTCCTGCAGGACACAAATTTGCACAAAATGTGCATGTGCTGAGTTGGAGCTATATATGCAGATTGAGAAATTATTGCTGGGATTTATTTAAATTCCACAGAAGACAAAGGCAGCCAGTTAACTACCTACCTTAAATTACCCCAATTAAGTGCCGTGTGTGTGTGTGAGAGAGGGAGAGGAGTGGGGAGGGAGAGATGGATGGGGGGCAGGCCTAGGGATTAATGCTTTCCTCCCAGACTATCCCCCATGGCAATTAATTAAACCCTTTAATAGCACCTATTTAAATGCCTTCCGAGGCTTCACTGCGGCATTGTGGGGAGAGCTGACCTGGGAAAGGGAGGATTAACCTTTCCCTTCTCAGCTGCCCCCATGGCATTGTCTCCCTCCCACTCCCGGCACTGAAGCATGGAAACAACTTTCCGTTCATACCAGTGGACACTCACTGCTCCTGGACATAAATATTGGCTGTTGCCGTGCGCTGCCAAGTCATCTCCGACTCAGGGCGACCCTAGGAAGGAAAGCCCTCCAAAATGTCCCGTCCTTGACAGCCCTGCCCAGGTCTTGTAACCCAGGGCTGTGGCTTCCTTTCTGGAATCAGCCCATCTCACTGTTGGTCTTCCTCCTGTTCTTCTGCGACTTTCCAGAGGATGATTGTCTTCTCCAGGGAATGTTGCCCTCTTACGGTAAGTCCTATATAACATAGATACAGGGCCCTGAAGAACAAGGTCGTGGCTAGGCCTGGACGGGCCGGGGGCCAGCAACTCCCTGCATGCCAGGAGTGGGCATGGATGCTGAAGGCAAGAAAACAGTCAGGAGATGGGAGAGGCGGGTGGGAGCCAGGCCTGGGCATCTAGGGCAATGTGTCAAATGCCCATCCTGAAACAGAATCCAAACAGTTTCAGGGGCTGAGTGGCTGGGAGGACGGCTTGCCTGCTAGGAACGGTGCAGCTCCTCTCCAAAGAGCACTTCCCCCAGTAGAAGCCTGTGTCCTTTCTTTTGAGGGGAGGGGAAAAAAGGGAGGGGAACAACAGGAAGGGACTGTGCTACCCACCCTTCTATCCACGGCTGTTCTGCCCTTGATTCAAGCACCAATGCATCATCCTGGACAGTGCCCGTCTTTCATCCTTGTACTTCTGTCAACCTGCCTCAAGTGCCCTCCTGATGGGAATGGCTGGGAATGATGGGAGTTGCTGTCCCAACACAATGACTGTCTTTCACACAACATGCTGAGATACCTGGGTTTACATTGGTAAGATATCTGGGCTCCAATCTTATCCAAAAAGGGATGCAGCCCTTCAGCCAAAAGAGGTTCTGCAGCCCAGCCTTAAGGTGACCTTGCTGTGGTGGTTTTTAGTGCAGAGTATTTACCAATGTAGCTTGGAAATATCAGGAGGAATCGGAGCCGCCCTCATACTTATTATGTGGAAGATGTTGCGAGTGGGTCACCTCTCAGCCCTGAGAACCAGCGTGACTCACTGATTCAGGATGCTGAATGTGTCGGGAGAATGCAAACCCCTACGGCCTCGCTGAGGAACTGGGCATTGATGTGCACTTTGGTGTCTGTGCCCTGCTTTCTACCCCTTCAGTGGAAACTACAGCCTGTCACACAGATGTCATGAAGGGCAGCCATGTAAGCAGGGTAAGTGCTTGGCCCTTTAAAAGGGCAGAAACCCTCTTTGACTTTTGAGGTGGAAAACTTCAAACAGCCTTTGAAATACTGGGGTGATGGAGGGAGGGTTTCTGTTGCTCGTATTTAATTTTTTGGTGAGGGGTTTGATCTTTGGGCTATACACCTTGGTCTGCACAGGGGTGGCTATCAGGATTTGAATGGAACTCCTGCACTAAGCAAAGGGCGTTTGCCTTTAACTGCAAAGTCATCCCGTGCCTTAGAAAATGCAAAACATCTGCATAGTAAGCAAAAAGATCTCTTTGATCTGGTGACTTCCACAGCCTGCTTCAGAGCCATGCAAAGTCTCTTTGCTTTGCTTCAGTGACTGGAGAATTGGCATGGGAGCAATTTGAATGAACAAGGATGTAAGCCTCAGCTTTGAGTGAGCAGCGATAAAGCTGTCCAGGCGCAGTGTCTGAAACAGCTGGAAGCGACCTTTTCAGGAGACTGCAGAGGAGGGGTGGACATAGTCTCAGGGCAGGCGGCCGCTCCTGGCCCAGGTCATTCTCCATGGGGCCCGAGTGTGGCTCCCCATAGGCCTTGCAGGGCCAGGAGGCACCAACTGCCCATTGTCCCTGGGCCAGGGCCGCCATTTCTGTCCCTGGGTCTTGCTCACCTCGTCTTCTTCTCACTCTTACATCTGAGATCCTAGGCAAGAGGAGGCAATGGGAAAAGGACCACAAGCCCATAGTGCCAAGCAGGTGTTTTGGACTGCACCTTCTGTCATCCCTAATTATGGGCCACTCTGGCTTGAGGAGAGTGGAGACATGAGGTGGGACACTCAGTGGCAGCTCCTCATTTGTGCAGCTTTATCCCAGAAGAGGTGTAGTCAGTCTCTCCTGTGAGTACTTGTAAGTGTAAATCCCACTTCCAAATCCTGCGAAGTACTACTTCCCCTTCGCTCAGCACAGGTTAGGCCCCATCTGGAGTACCGCATCCAGTTCTGGGTTCCCCCTTTTAAGAAAGATGCATACCAGCTGGAAAGGCTTCAAAGGACGGCAGCAAGCACGGTCCAGGGACTGGTAGCAAAGCTCTGTCAGGGGAGACTGAAAGGACTGACCATGTTTAGCCTCAAGAAGTTTGAGGGGAGATATGATGATAGCACTCAGCAAGTATTTGAAAGGCCATTACAAAGAGGAAGGGCAGGATCTCTTCTGGATCATCCCAGAACGCAGGACATGGCATAATGGGCTCAAGTTACTGGAAGCCAGTTTCTGACTAAATATCAGGGAACATTCCTGACTGTTAGAGCAGTACAACAATGGGACCAATGACCCAGGCAAGTCACGGCCTCTCCCACACTAGAACCATCTGGACACCCATCTGAGTGGGGTGGTGTAACTTGGAGTCCTGCGCTGAGCAGCAGGTTGGACCCGATGGGCGTCTGGCCTATTCCAACTCTACTATTCTATGATTCTGTGATAAAATAATGACCTTGTTCACACAAACATTGGCTTCAGATCTATTGGTTTTGATGTTTTTAGGGTAGATAATTACTTAAAACAGTTTTATTCTGGCAGCAGGGTTTCAGATTTTTACTGTTACTGATTTCAGATTTTTACTGTTTTTGTTGAGTGATACTGTAAGCCACTCTGTGCTCCTTTCTGGAGAAAGGACAGAAGAATCTTAAATATACACAGAAATATAATGGGAACTGTAGTGCAAAACATCTGTACAAGACCAGGTTGGGGAAGGCTACCTGTGGGAGACCTGTTTTAAGATTCTTAACTGCTCCAGGCAGTTTTGGGCTCCCGGTGCCAACCAAGATAAGCTTCTGGGCCACAGTCCTTGCCAAGCCCTGCTCCTTACATGCATCTCCCCACTGCAACCCCCAGGACTCCTCCAGCAGTGTTTTAGCAGCTGGCGGGGGGCTCACATTCTTTTTACCAGTCTTTCAACTCAAGCTGCCTGCACCCAGTATTTCCCCATGTAAAGAAAAGGGAACACGAAAAACAATTCTCTGACAAAACTTTATTTATTTCAATTTAACTCCCCCCACCACCAGTCATTATTTTGCAACATTAAGACAAACATTAACAGAATGGCAGGGTCATGACTCATGAGTCCTGTGCAGCCGTGGGGTTAAGATACTTGATCCCCCCCGAGGGATCAGAATCGTTGCAACTCACCCTGCCTCCCTGCTCCTGGGGCACAGGCACCCTGGGACTGCAGAGAGTCCAAAGCACCTGGGGGCAAGCCGTACTCTCCGATTTTATGCAGCGAGGCAGCCAGACGGACGCCGGGGCCATCTGTGCATGGCTCACGCCAAAGGAATGCCTGATGCGCAGGCATCACGGGCTCAGGGATGATGCCACACAAGACTGATTGTAGTTTAGGGCTGACTTTAAAGCACAGGAATCATGAGTGATCGCATGCTGAACATTCTTCATCATCAGAATGGTGGGAGTGTCTAAACATCATTAAAGCAATGGATGGCCTAAAACTCGA
The DNA here is from genome assembly GCA_023646645.1 of Varanus salvator macromaculatus. Classification (NCBI taxonomy): domain Eukaryota; kingdom Metazoa; phylum Chordata; class Lepidosauria; order Squamata; family Varanidae; genus Varanus; species Varanus salvator. The sequence continues at coordinate 11,564,690 of JAIXND010000001.1, read as the reverse complement.
GGTGCTTACAAGAAATCTGGATGGTCATCATCCACTGTTTGGCAATGCAGAAAAATGACAAAATGTGGAACTGTTCTAATTCGCATTCCAACCCTAAGCATGTCTGCCCAGTGGTAAATCCACTGAGCAAAGTGGGATTACTTTAAGTAATTATGCTTGTCTGCAGGTATAATTTTCTTTCTCAGAAAGCTACATTTCTAGCCCTTGTGGAGACAGATTTAAAGATGTGTAGGTGGTGTGTGCTAAAGGTCCAGCGAGCAGAACGGCAGCACATGGTTGGATACAAGAATTCATTCTCTGTACCTTTGTATGGGCCCTCCTTCTGCTTCTGTATTACTGCAAGGCTGCCCCCAAATTGCTACAGCACCTCCCCAAGTTTGAACAGCTTAAACTGGAGGCATACATCTCCCTAAGGCTTGAAAAGAATTACTGGATCAAGCTGGAATGGGAGACTCAACACCAGTAAAAGGAAGGCCTTCTTCACCCAGTGCACAAACTACGGAATTCACTGTCACAAGATGCAGTAGTGATGCTGCCAATGTGAATGGTTTTAAAAGAGGAACAGATGCATTCATGGAGAATGAGACTGTCAGCTGCTTCTCATCCCAAAGGCCGTATGCTACTGCCGGTAATCAGAGGCAGCATGCTGGGGAACATGGGCAGGAGGGTGCTGTTGCACTCATGTCCTGCTTGAGGGTTCCCCGCGGGCAGCTGGCTGGCTGTGTGGACAGAGTGATGGTCTAGATGGACCCTTAGTCTGAACCAGCGCAGCTCCTCTTCCATTCTTGCCCTGGGTTCTCAACACTACAACAGTCTCGCCGAATGGAAGACAAAGCGGGACTGCGTCACGCAGTGCTTAGAGCTTGCCGCCGCTAGCACTCATCCTGCCTATTTTCCAAAGCGCCACATTGCTTATTCAAGTAGTCCTCCTGGAAAGCGAAGCGTGCCATGCCAGATCGGGAGGTTTTCAGCAATGCAAAAGATTTGAGCACCCTTCAAGAAAAGCTAGGCTGACCCACTTTGATGAAAGCCCCTTGTTCAGACAGACACAACGTGCCGTGCTGGCTTTGCTGCCCACGCGAAATTAAAATCCCACGAAGTCTGCCCTCACCCGAACTTAAAATGATCATTTCAACACATTGCCACAGTGCTTCCTGAGTCCGCCTCCCATTGCAAACATTCTCAATCAGCATTTCACCTTTTTCCCATGGTTTTCGATGGCCTCTTCCACCACAGTGTCGTCTTCTTCAATAGTCACCTTGACCTTCTTACCGACCAAGTCAAAGATCTCTTCAGGTGCGCATCCTTTGGGTTCACCCACCTTGACCGTGAGCATGTCCAGCGTGAGAGTGCTCCCTGCGGGGATCCGGACTTTGGCAACAATGGACTTTCCCAGCTACAAAAGGAGAAGTTGATGGAAATTCCATTGAGAAGGAGCAATCCTGCGTTGTGTGACAAGTGATTTACACAATGGGGACTTTGGAACATTCATGGTCAGGACCAGAAGCCCTGTAGGGCCAGGTATGACCTTCCTGGCTCTGTTTCTTGTATTATGTTAGACATGAGGCAAAGCCTAGGAGGCTGAATATATGCCTTAACATGCATTCAAGCCATGTTAGCAAACAAGCATGCCTGCTAGCAAAATCTGGGGTTCCCCAGTTGGCCACAGCCCCTTCCTCTGATCATTTCTTGGCACCCCAGATTTGGGGCAGGCTTCTTCCCTTGCTGAAAATTTGACACTGTATTCATTTCTTTTAAATTGAAAGTCTCCCAAGGCTTATCCATCAGCAGCAAGAACATCAACTTTCATTTTTTGGCTTCACCACTTTTGCCTTTGGAAGAGGTTCTCTGGCAATACATTTTCCTCTAGGTTTGAAAGCGACTCCCCACCCACTAAGCTGACATTTCAGGTCCTTTGGCCACAAGCATAGCAAAAGAAAGTCGGAGCCTTGCTGGATAGGCCAAAGTGGCTACCAGCAGCTTCATCCCACTGCTTGTCCCTTCACATGCGATATTCAGAGCTGAGCCACCCTGGACAGAGCTGAAGTACCTCTCAACCAAATGCTACTCCTAAACACTCGCCAAGTATTGTTTCCAAATGGGATCGTCTCACCTGGGGGCTGCTGCTCCCAAAACAAAACAAAACAAAACAAAACAAAACAAAACAAAACAAAAGGCTTTTTGCAGACTCTTTGGGCACATTCAAGTCTTACCAACTAGGGAGACAAATTACAGAGAACACAGTCCTGTGTGTATTTTATTTATATTTAAAAAATGGGAGCAATTGCTCCAGTGCTCCTATGGGACAAAGGTAACCCTTCTTACAAGCAAGCACAGCATCCAGGAGCATCTTGTAGGATCCCTTCCATGCCAGCATTAGGGATCCCCAGTGAAGGGAAGGTCTTGGTGTGGGGAATATCGCACGCCGGCACTCAAGAGGACAGAATCTACCCTGTTAAAAAATGCTACTGCAACCCCTGCACCAAACTGTCAATGGTTTTTTGGTGGTAACCATACAGCAGTGGTAATGTGAAAATGAGGCCATGCTGGATTACAAACTTGCATGCTTACCAGCCACTGCAAAGACGGAACCAGCAGAAAATTGAGATGATGGAAGACGTACAGTGGCTGACCAGAAAAGAGCCTTCCCCTTGGGTTGTACTTACTGATTGCTTGCCTTTCTTCCATTGAGTTCAAAAATGGTACATGTGGGGCTCTCACGTGGTCTCCCATCCAAACACTAGCCAGACCTACACATACTTAGCTTTAGCAAGATGGCTGCCATTTGCCTTCAGGCCATGCCCTAGGACTCCTTATGTTCTTAAGGCTTTGGATAGTTAATCTATGATCACAGCTGGCAGCCCTACTAACAACATTACATACCTTGGTATGCATATGCTTGGACAGGGTTATACAACCACTCTGACCCCAAGGGCCACAAGTCTGGGGTTTCTCATGCAAGCCCTAGCACAGGGCCCCCTTCCTTTATCTCTTGATCGGCCATCAGAGAAAGAAGAGATGCCCTTGCAAGCTCTAGCAGGGCAGCCAGTGCTCCAGGCAGCCCTGCTGTGGAAGAAGATGCAGAGAGAGCTTGTGGACCACCCGGAATGGCTTGCTGGGCCACACTTGTTGCTTCGTCGTGCTACAAGCCCATCTCTGTTACATAGCAAGAGCTATGCAAATGCTGCTGCCATCAGTAACCAAAACAGCAAAACAACAACCCACAATGGAAATTAATTCAAGGTAAGCGACTGTGCAGGATTACCTTTTCATTGCAAGCCATTTCACAGGGCAAGAGCTGCTTGACGGGAGAGCCCATGGCTGCCTCCACCAGCCGGATGCTCCTTACCAGCTCTGCCAGCTCTTTTGGCTCCAGGGATGCCTGATGATCATTTCCCTTCCAGGTCTTGTCCAGTGTGATGTGGCGTTCCAGGACCTTCGCACCCATAGCGACGGCAGCGACAGAAATGGCTATGCCGGTTTCATGACCGGAATAGCCAACAGGAATATCTGGGAAGACAGAGCGATATTCCTAGAAGAACAGAAATGTGGATGTAATTAACCAAGACGTCTATCTTCGTGACATGCAGGATATGGGACAGCTAATCAGGCTCAAGCTCCGACGTGACATGAAAGAGTTCAGCTGCACTTGTTGCACAGGTTCCTCTGGCCAGCAGCCCACATACTTCGGCGTTCTGAAGCCCACTGGAAAGAATCAGTAGGTTGCCGCAGGCTTGGCTTTGTGTGCCTCTACTTAAGGCTGGAATGAATTCCTCGTTACTCATCTTTGGTTGTCTTCAATGAATGGGATTAGCAAGCAAGCAAATTTATCGAATGAATCAACATCCAGCATAAGTATTAACAACACAAACTGGAAACAAAATAATTATATCTACCTTACAGCATACAACTAGCACAAAGCATGGGATGTTTTAAAAGTTTATAAAGCCTTTAAAACCTTGTGTAGTTTACAACTATTACTTAATTTAATCAGACAAGTTTACTTTCTTTTTCTGTTTGCCTTGACTGCAAAGAGAGCTAACTGATCAGAGCCTTGAAGGAAAAATTTGTTTTAGTGTTGGATGCCCAATTTCTCATGCATCCAATGCTAAAACGAATCTCCATTTCTCATCTCAAGAAATGGAGATAAACGATGTTCCCTACCACCGGGATGGAGCTGATACTCCAACAGAGTGTGCCAGATCTTCCACTGCAGGTGTACCACGGATGTACAATCTATCCTGTGCTGGAATGTCTCCAAGTCTTCCTTGTTGCATCATCAGGTCCATTTGCTCATGTCAGAAAACAAAGGATGAGCCCCTTTGCATTAAAAAGACAAGATAGCTGTCTTACTGCAATTGGGTTTTGCCCTTGCCAGCCATCTCATAGACCGCTCATAGGTCCATTTGTGCTCCAAGATCTTAGACTGTGCTTAAAGGCCTATCTTACATTAAAAGTAAGATCACTAAAGGCTCCACACTGAAGCTCTAATTTAAAGGTTATTTGGAAAAAAGCAGACCACCAGAATTTTCCATATTTAAGACATTCATCAAGAATTAAACAACCTGAGATGAAACTGGCTTCTAATTCAAATTCTGAGCTAATTATATGAGCCAGAGAGGCTCTTGATGCTCCTAGGATCAGGCATAAAGCCCAATTCTGAACCCTTGCTATGTTCGCAACATAGGCAAAGTCAAGGGATTCTGTACTGAAGATTAACCCTGATGGTGTCTTTGCCTTATGCACCCTCATTGATCCAGCATTCCTATAATTTAGAAGTCCAGTTGGGGACAATGCACATATAGTTGCTTTCAACTCTTTTCTCCCGGTTTTAGATGACCAGGATCCCCTGGAAGAAGAAAAAACTAAGCCCAAATGAAGAAATGAATCCACTCATGCTGTTTCCACAGACTCCAAAATCTTCACACAGACACACACAAGTCATTTTCTGTCTGCAGACACTAAACATTCTCTGTTGTCTATACAGGCCCACCTGCATTGCTGGTAACAGATTCATATCTGCATATAAGAAAATGTTTAACCAACCTATGGAAACCTTGATGCTGTAATGGTGAAACTATATCATTAAAATAAAAATTAAAAAGAAATGGTGCAAGGGTACAATCTTGCTGGAATCCTTTCTCTCTAAATTTTATTTGCGAAAGCATGATTCACACCAGTTTCAACCTTCATTCATTCAATGTCTGTATAAATGTTCTTTATGAGAATGAGAAATTTCCAATCTATACTTGCTTTCAACAGTTTTCCCAAAGGAGTTTTCTATTTATGGAATTAAAAGCAGCACTAAGATCAATGAATGCAGCAAAGAGCTGTCCACCCTTCACAGTTTATTGGATATCAAATGGAAAAAATAAAACAACTGCCAATGCCAGGCCTTCCCTGCCTAAAGATGACCTGCTCTTTTGAGCATTTCCTTCTGCTCAGAACACTAATTTTTGAAAAAGAAACACAGCACACATTTTTGCAGGCATTTCAATTGAACCAACAGGCCTATGATTTTTGAGATCGCCTCACTCTGCTTTCTGAATAACAAAACTACACTTCTAAGACTACCTGTCAGGGTTACATCCTGTATTAATTATGGGGGTAAGCAGGTCAGCTAAGAAGGCAGTGCACCAGTCTGCATTCTCCTTGAAGAGCTCAGGGGGCATAAATTCATCACTCAGTACTTTATTTTTCCTTAATGACTGTATAAGGAGCTTAATTTCCTGCAAAGTAATAGGAGCCCACATAGGGAAGTTACTGACATTCCCAAAATGTTTTCCGCGTATGATGCTTTTACCTTCGTTTAGGTCGTGTTTCTTAAATAAATCAACATAAAAAAACTTCTCAAATGAAAGTATAGGTATTTCAATAGTATGACTAGATTCACGTAATTTAGCAGAGACCAGATGCCAGAAATGGCTGAATTTTTATCCTGGGTCTTCAGTTTCAAACCTGTCCACCTTTTAGCAGCATAAGTGCCTTTCTTGTGTGAGTTTTTTATAATTTTGCCTGAGATTAATCATGAGGATAAACCTTTGTCATCCAGAGTGTTATGTACTTTTCTCATTTGTTTTCTCAAACACTGAGTTCTCCGCACTCCATAACAAACCACAGAAAATTTAGATTCATTGAACTGTTTGATCTTGCCCTGGTTAATAGCAAGCAACTGATTATGGGCACAGGTGACCTGGTAACTGGGCAAGACAACCTCTATTCACTTCATAGGAACAGACTTCACTTCCCAGGTCTCTGGCGACATTTGAGTTCAAATTCGGTGCACCCACTTGTGGCCGCCTCAGTCTTTTGTCAGACCCTGACGCCAAGCCCTCTGCCACCCACTTCTCTACCCAGGTCACCAATCTGAAATCAGATTCCAAAGTTAGCTGTACTGATACGAGTTGATGATCACTATCTTCTCTGATATTTACTGTGAGGCCAGAGAGCTCATGCACATCTTGTCTTGCCGCACAAATATAATCAGTAACGCTGCCTTCACCGCAAGTGGAATCTGTGCAGGCATGGAGGGGTCTGGGGCCATCAGGACCCAACATCCAAAGCCCAGTTGTATTCAATGGCCTTAGAAGACCTCCGCTAGCGTCTTTCTTTTGAATCACCAGACAGCTAAGAGTAGATCTCTTAAAATTCATCCTGGAATCCCCACTGCTGTGTAAATGTTGCAGGTGTTGATCCAGTCCTGGCACTGAAATCACTCTCATGATTCTAAGTATGTTTGGGAATTTTATACTTAAATCCTCCATGAGAAGGTAAACCTCAGGGTTATAATGCTGAGAATTTACCAGAGAAATACAGATATTTACCAAGGTTAAGACTGAACCTGGGGTACTTAGCTTAATTATTGTACAGTTTGATGCTAATGTCAGTCACCCTTTCCCCTTCTCATCCTAAATCTTCCTTACCCAAAGTCACCAAGCTATCTATTCCACCCTCGAAGGCTCGCTGTGACGATTTTGCCCAGCATTTCAGGGAGAAAATTGCTCAGATTCGTCGTGAGCTCGACTCCACTAATGATTCAGAGGCTTCTGGGAAGACACCAGTGCTGCTGTCTGGTCCACAATTAATGGATAAATTTCAGTTACTGCGGCCTGATGATGTGGACAAGGTGCTTGGACGAGTACGTTCCACCACTTGCTTATTGGACCCTTGCCCATCTTGGCTAATTAACAACGCCAAGCACGGGATTGGGACCTGGATCTTGGAAGTGGTTAACGCTTCTCTGAGGGAGGGTCAGGTACCTGGCCCTTTGAAAGAGGCGGTAGTCCGACCGGTCCTGAAGGCGTCACTGGATCCAGGGATGGCCTCTAATTATAGACCGGTGGCCAATATTCCGTTTCTGGGCAAGGTGTTGGAGCAGGTGGTGGCGGGACAACTCCAAGCACTCTTGGATGAAACTGATTATCTGGACCCATTTCAGTCTGGCTTCAGACCCGGGTATGGTACTGAATCTGCCTTGGTCGCCCTGTACGATGATCTGTGCAGGGAGAGGGACAGGGGGAGTGCGTCCCTGTTGGTTCTCCTGGACCTCTCAGCGGCTTTCGATACCATTGACCATGGTATCCTTCTGGATAGGCTGGCAGGATTGGGGGTTGGAGGCACTGCTTTGCAATGGTTCCGCTCCTATCTCAATGGCCGTTTCCAGAAGGTGGTGCTGGGGGACTATGGCTCTGCACCAGGGCAGCTATGCCATGGAGTTCCACAGGGATCCATTTTGTCCCCTTTGCTGTTTAACATCTACATGAAACAGCTGGGAGAGGTCATCAGGAGGTGTGGGCTGAGGAATCATCAGTACACTGATGATACCCAGCTCTACCTCTTGTTTTCCACCAATCCAGGTGAGGCAGTGGCTGTACTGAACTGGTGCCTGGCTGAGGTAATGGGCTGGATGAGGGCCAATAAACTGAAGCTCAATCCAGACAAGACGGAGGTCCTGCTGGTTGGTGGATCGGGCTTCGGGGAAGGTGAATTGAACTTAGTCCTGAATGGGGTTGCACTCCCCCCTAGGGACAAAGTCCACAGCTTGGGAGTGCTCCTCAACCCAGAGCTTTCATTGGAAGCTCAGGTGACAGCAGTGGCGAGGAGCGCTTTCTTTCAGCTTTGGCTGATCTATCAGCTGCGCCTCTACCTGGAGAATGACTGCCTAGCGACAGTGACACATGCATTGGTGACTTCCCGACTTGACTTCTGCAACGCTCTCTATGTGGGGCTGCCCTTGAAGACAGTCCGGATACTTCAATTGGTTCAAAATAGAGCTGCCAGGCTGCTGATGGGGACTGGGCGTTATGCTCATATGACCCCAGGTCTCCGTCAGCTACACTGGCTTCCCATTGAAGTCCAGGCCCAATTCAAGGTATTGGTTATGACCTATAAAGCCCTGAACGGCTTGGGCCTGCTTACCTGAAGGAGCGCTTACGTCCGTACTTGCCTGCCCGCCCCTTGAGATCAGCGGGAGAGGCCCTTCTCCGAGAACCCTCCGTGAAGGAAATTAGGAGGGTGAGTACCCAGAGGAGGGCTTTCTCTGCGGTGGCGCCCAATCTATGGAATGTGCTCCCCAGAGAGGTCCGCCTGGCGCCATCGTTATTTGCTTTTCGGCGCCAGGCGATGACTTTTTTATTTAAACGTTATTTTAACAGTTAATATTATTTATCTATTTTAATTTTCTGGCCAGGGCGACTCAAATTATATTTAATTATACTGTATTATTTATTTATGAATGTGAGACATCCCAAGGCTTCGGCAAATGGGGCGGGATAGACGTCTTCTGAATGAATGAATGAATGAATGAATGAATGATAGATAGATAGATAGATAGATAGATAGATAGCTCTTCCCTTCCGTTTTCTAGGCCAAATCACTCTAGGCCAAGTTAGATAAAAATTCAGTCAGATCATTACTAAGGTCACAGCTCTTCCAGCCAGTTCTATTCCAAGAAAGGATTTTGACTGCAAAATTATGGTAAACAATAATTTTGTTGTTTATATTATATCCATAATGTTTGATGGAAATTGTGATTATTTTTCTTTGCCATTCTCTATCTGGGAAATGAAGGGGAAAACTGATAGCAGAGACCTGGCTCCCTACACAATGTAACCCAGTATCTCAGTGGGATCAGAATCCAAGAGGGCACCTCAGGGCAGCTCCCACACCTCTCCTAGTTTCGTCCAGTCCACCCAACACCTCACTGACCGTTATGACTCGAAGGTTGACATCTTCAGGCTGAAGGGGGTACGCACTGGTGCACTGGAGGAAGCAAAAGTTCGGGTTGATGGGCTTCACCAACTTGTAAACTTGCTGCATTGTGCTCATCGACTGCATCCCGCTGGATATCACCATTGGGCGACCTAGAAGAAAGTCCACAGAAAGCCCTTGCCATTTCACTGTGGTTGCAGTGTCGTTTCAAAGTATTCAGTTTTATCCTCAGATGGATTATTTGCCAATGAATTTCTGTCATTTACAGCCCTTCCTCCTAAATTGGAGCAAAACCAATACATTTTTGTATCACTGAATCCATAGTGTTTGAGAGCCAGTATGGTGTCAATGCTATAGGACTGTTATAGGACCTGAGAAATATGGATACCAGTCCCTGCTCAGCCATGGAGCCAACTGGGTGACTGTGGACCAGTCACTGAGTCTCAGCCCAACCTACCTCATAGGCTTGTTGTGCTGATACAATGGGGAGGAGAAGCATTCAGGTCATTTTTAGGCTACTTGCAAGAGGAATAAAGGCAGGATATACATTTAATAGCAAATACATTGGTGTGTATTTGCATACCCTTTGCAGTTCATGTCATGCATACTTAAGGAAACATATTTGCATATCTGCTCCACCTCAGTCCTCTGTGATTTTTATTTATTTATTTATTTATTTATTTATTTAAATATTTCTATGCTGCCCCTTGCAGCAGCCTCTGATCCCTTTGCTGTCTTATAACGAAGACAGGATGGTGTGTAGCCGGGTCTGGTGGTGGCCCTAGAAGCCTTCTCCAACCTTCAATTTACTGTTAAGTAAAGGTAAAGGTAAAGGTTTCCCCTTGACGTTACGTCCAGTCATGCCTGACTCTAGGGGGCGGTGCTCATCTCCGTTTCCTAGCCGAGGGAGCCAGCGTTTGTCCGCAGACAGTCTCCGTGGTCATGTGGCCGGCATGACTAAACACCAAAGTGCACGGAACGCTGTTACCTGCCCACCGGAGTGGTACCTTTTCATCTACTTGCATTTGCATGCTTTCGAACTGCAAGGTTGGCAGGAGCTGGGACGGAGCATGGGAGCTCACTCCATGTGCAGATTCGAACCGGCGACCTTTCGATCAACCAGCCCAGCAGCACAGCGGTTTAAACCACTGCGCCACCTGCAGTCCCCTCAATTTACTGTTAGACCTCACTAAAAGACAGAAACAATGGCATGAATCCAGCCAGAGTGGAGTTTCTATCCCTTCTGCAGCAATCCCCCATCTGCTCTTGAGGGGTGAGGTGCCTGCAGTTCCCATCATCCCTGGCCTGTATAGCCAATGGGAGCTGTACGTTAATACAGCTGGAGGGCTCCAACCTGTCCACCCTGGTCCTAGACAAAGTGGGAGGGGAGGGGAGGGGAGGAGCTGAGACACCTTTGGTGGTGGCTGCCATTTCTAATTAGATTCTAATAGAGGAAGTAGAAGGGGGCTTGAATTCAGAGAGTCCCCATCCAGCATGACGTGATGACTCGGTCCTGTGGAACTTGGTCCGGAGGTACAAATAGAAACAACGGTCACAACATGCAGCAATTGTTATTTGTGCTACTCCAAAATAAAAATAAAATATTACCTTTTTTGGCTGTCTTTTCCAAATAAGGGAAATTGTTGGTGTCTCCTGATCCTACTTTGAAAAACGGAACATCCAGTTCATGCAGAAACTCTACAGCCATCTATGAAGAGACATTTTTTAAATGCAAAATTTACGACCCATTCCTCAATAAATACCCCTGTTTGGATTAATGGACTTATTCCCCCCAAATGTCAAGCAACTACAGCCAAACCTAAGGAATACAAATGGATGTTCATAATCTACCCACATGCATACAGAATGGGGTGACCCACAAAACCAAGCCACAAGTTCCCAGTTCTCCTTGCGATTATTTACCTCTGTTAATAAATGCCGCTCATGCAGAGATTCTGACTTGGCAACCTCTGATTTGTTCCATCAGTCATGTTTAGTTTTAGATATTCTTCCCATCGGTTTTATAAAATAAATAATGAACAAATCATCTTTTGGGTAGCTGGAATGGGGGCCATGCCCGCCAAAAACCTACAGGCCATGTTGTTCTATCTGACGTTTGTGCAGACAAACCTCCCTAGGAAGTGCATGTCCCGGGCCTGCCAGCACTAGCGAGGGGCAGAGCAAGAGGGGTGGGGAGAGAACTGAAGGCCGAGGGCTGACCATATCCCAAGTGCTGCTAGGCTCATCCCAGCAGAGCAGAAGGGAGGATGCAGAGTCTCCCCCAGTGTCGTCCCCGCAAACCCAGTCCAGGTTCCCTCGCACTGCTTCCAACAGGGGGAAGTCCATCTGCGGCAGATCCAGGACAGGCATAAATGAGCTACTCATTTGGGGGCATGCTGGGGGTGGCGGGATGGGCAGGGATCGGGTCCTCCACTGACATTCAACACAGGGCAGTGCCTATTTGCCTCTACTGATGTCACAGTGTTAATGTTGGTGAGGCAAAGGCCGGGAGGGGGTTCTTACAGGCAGATCCCCACTCCAGGTCAGATCTCTCCCTACTGCCCTTGGAGAGGAATGGAGTCAGGGAGGGCTGCAGAGATCGAGTCCAGTCCCCTGCACCATGCAGGCTCTGTACAGCAGCTGGCTGCTACAGCATCCCTGACAGAGTCCACCCGACTTTTGCTTCAATTCCACTGGCAAACAAGATGCCCCCTCCCAAGGCAACCTGTTCCACTGCTGGACAGCTCTTATTGCTATGAACCTTCTCCAATGTTTAGCACACATCTGCTTCCCTGTAATCGCCCTGCCTGTGGGAGCAAGAGAGGATTCATCTGCTCCACCTCCTGCACAATACAGAAGTCATTATACTCGGAGGCGACTATCAGGTTCCCTGTCGTCTGCTCTTCCCCAGACTGAACACCCCAAACTCTTTCTACAGATCACCTTAGGACTTGGCTCCCAGACCAGCTTGGCATCCTAGCTGCTCTTCTCTGGATGCTCTCCAGCTTGTCAAGGGCCTTTAAGAAGGCCACTTTAAGAACAACCAGAACTGGGCACAGTACTCTAAATGCCACCCGACAAACACAGACCAGAGTGGGCAGATTACTTCCCATGATCCGGACATTCTGCTGCACTTCATGCAAGCCAAGGCTGCACATGCTTTCTTGGCTGCCGCATCACACGACGGGCTCACATGCAGCGTGTGAGCTTCTAAAACGCTCAGCTCCGTTTCATGCACACTGTGGCCAAGTTAGGCCTCTTCACTGTGTATTTGTGCCTTTGTAGAAACCTAAATGCAAGACGTGACCCTTATCTGTGCTGAATCTCGCCTGTTTGGTTTGGCCTGGTGTCCCACCCTGTCAGGAACCTTCTGGACGCTGGTCCTGTCTTCTATGGTGCTCCTAGCTTGGTGCGCTTTGCTATGCAGCCCCTCATCTCCCTAGTGGTGGTGGGGAGGACAGAAAGCATTGCCTGGCTCCTGGGCAACACTGCAGTCTTAGACTGGAAGGCTTTTCCTGCTTACCCTGGAAGGGAGTCTGCAGAACACAATTCTTCTGAGCAGACATATGGAGAATTGTTCTGCTAATGGCCTCCAATGCTTTCACTGTTTTTCTTAAAAACTAGTAATTATAAGCAAAGTATATGCAATTCAACTGTCATGCATTAGCATATTTTAAAGTATTCCATTAGGATGAAGCTTTCACTGCAACATTTAAACCTCACAAAGGGTAGTTTATTGATTTCCCCTGTCAATTATTTCAGTTCAACTACTTCTGCATATTGGAAAAGCCATTTAGATATTTATGCATCATGAAAAATTCACAGGACGTGTTCCTTAAAAGTTTGTTTATTAAATGCAGGTCAAATCGACATGTGAGGCCCGATCTCAACTGCTTGAAGTCAGTAAGGGTGCAATCCGATGGCTTCCCGATGTTAATTGGAGTCCTAACTTGAAGATCCTGCAGGGACTCAGAGCTGGGACCCTGGCGGCGGAGCCCCTGCGCCACCCCTCTTGCAACCCATGTGGAAGGAACCATGCCGGCTTGCCTCCCCTACGGCTGTGTGCGCGCCCCAGTAGAAAGAAAAGTGTGTGCGGAGGGAGGGAGGGAATGAGAGTGTAGCTAAGGATTTATGCTGATTCTTCCTGGCACCCTTCCCTTCCTTTTCACTCCATGGTGCTTTATAACTAAATGGGGGTCTAGCTAAAAATTGGGGCATGAGGCACAGCAGTGGAGATAATCACGACCATGCCTTTTTCAGGGTACCTGCACCAAGGACTGCACTGTAAAACATTTTCCGGTTCAAAATTTCCCAGGAAAACTGCTACTATATAAACTGGAGTGGGAAGTTAGCATGTTTGACTTTACAAGCACAGAGTAAGTGATGCTACTGAATACCAAAACTCTCTCCTGGGGCTGGGAGGAACAGGCTCTGAGAAAGGCCACGACTTGGGAAAAGACATTGTTCCAAAAAAACCTTAATTCATTAGAGCCGATGTCTTTTCTACTCTTTAGAGTGGGACCGAGAACATGTTGGGAAAAGGGGATCTCATTTTGTGTGATTTGTGTGAAGAGACAGGAGAGCATGCTCTATGCCTAAAATCCACTGTACAACAAAGACAGCACAAAGTGAAGCAGATTACACACCTACTCTGTGTGTAATCAAATGCCCTGTGGAAAAGAAGGAAGAGAGGGGGAGACAGAAGCAAGCAAAGAGAACATCAGGGCCTGCTCCCATTGGACTGCCAGCTCATCCAGCTGGGAGATGAGAGAGATGCAGCAAAGATCTCAGGATGTAGGGAGGGGTTGACTCAATTTTAAGCAGTTTGGGAGAAGTTCCAACTATCAGCAATCTGTGCTCTCAGGCTTATCACAGAAGATGGGCCCGAGGACATCTGACTAGAGCCCTTCAGCGATGGGCAATAATGCTGAGAATTGTCAGCAGCTGGGAAAGGTGGGGCCACATGGGTTGGCTTGCTGGCATCACTCCATCCCCAGGTGAGTGGGACTGAAAAACCCTGACTTTGGAGAGCCCTTTGTCTCCTGCTGGATCTTGATCTGGTGAGAGATGCTACTCCCTGACCCAAAGCCAAAGTCTTGGCGGCAGCAGGGCCTGCGTTAGGTAACTTTTAGGTAAGGGTTAGCTTTCTTGTTTTATTCCTGTAGAGCGACAAGGAGTCTGTGTGCTTGGGATCGGGATGTTATATATTTCTGACACTTTGTAATATTGCTGCTATCCACCTGCCCCTTCCCCTTTCTTTTCTGTTGCCCAGTCCCCTCTCCTACTGTCTTAATAACCTCTTCTTTAACATGATCTGGCATTTGCATGAGTTGTGGTGCTAAAATCTGCTGTCCTGACTGAGGAGGGTGATCTTGGTTATACAGCAGGTTTTGGTCCAGCAGTGGTGAGCCAGAGAGGGGACATGCCATTACAAGGGGAACTAGGGCCATCCCAGCAGTAAGGCCTACTTAATTTTTTTCCTCTTCCTTCAGCATCCCTTTTTCCTTGTGTGCTGTTTCTTTTTGACTAGAAGCCTGCAGGCAGCCTTTCTGTTCTGATGAGTGATTGCAAGCCATTTGCCAAGGCATAAGGGATGGCATACAAAAGTTTTATATAAATAAATAAATTATATGCCTTCCCGCCCTTATATGCCCTCCCGCTCTTTAAGATCTGCAATGGCGGCCCTCCTCCGGGAACCCTCTGTGAGGGAGATTAAGTGGGTAAGTACTCAGAGGAGGGCTTTCTCGGCGGTGGCGCCCCAACTATGGAATGCGCTCCCTGGAGAGGTTCGCCTGGTGCCGTCGTTATTTGTTTTTCGGCGCCAGGCGAAGACCTTTTTATTCAAGACGTGTTTTAATTGTTAGTTTGTTGATTTTGGTTATAGTTTATTATGTATTTATGTACTTGAGTATTGTTTAATGTGGGTTGTATTAGTATTTGGGTTTAGAGGTGGATTGTGTTTATTTATTTAATTTACTTGGTTTTCCTTTGTATTTAAGTTGGCTGTATTTAAGTTGCCGAGATGCACCAAGGGGGGAGGGATAAATTAATATGTGTTATGATTTTATTGTATTTTAAAATTGTTGTGAACCGCCCCGAGGCTTTGTTGCGATGGGGCGGCATATAAATGTTTTAATTAATTAATTAATTAAGACATTTGATGAGCGTTTTCTGGCTGAAGAGAGGAATATGATGCAGAGGAAGGGCTCTGAAGGTTGGCCAACCAGCAGGAACCCATGACCATGGAGAGATGGAACCTCTTTTCCGTCTCCAACTCCTTTGACCAGTTATTCTGAGGGAATTCCCATATAGGAGCTCCCTCTCCTCATCAGGACATCAGCCAGTTGGAACTGAAAGAGGAGCAATAACCAAGCCAGGGAAGTTTTTTTTAGAAGTCCAGAAGTTATTTGAAAGGCATTTAGATGAACAGCCTGCCTGCAAAATAGCATGTGGGTGATGTCAAAACTGGTGATTTCTTCTGAATTCAGGGCCCTCCATCTCACCTCATCCATGCCTGATGCTGTGAAGAAAATGCCGATCTCCTTTGCGTACCGCTGCAGCTCTCGGTACTGGTCATGGCTGAACTCCAGGTGGCGCTTGTGCTCTCCGTAGGTTTTCCCCCAAGAGTGTTTGGAGGTGTACGGCCTCTCCAGTGCTCTCTTATTGAATTTGTACTCCAGTTCACTCTTCTGGAACTTGGCACAATCTACTCCACATTCCTAGAGAAACAAAATTGTTACTATGGCTACCAAAAGATCACTACTAGACCATGCCACATGCATCCTGTGTGTTCACACCACCTGAATTTCTCACACTAGTGAAAAATGTCAGAGTCCTGTGTCACCCTACAGATGAACGGATTTCTTGTGGGAAGTACTCTCCCTGACTCAGTCGTATTTAATGCAAATAGACTTACTGCCAAATATGCATAGGAAAGAAGGGTCTCAGTGGTTCCCTGTACATATTTTATTTAGCAAATTCCGAATAGATCTACTCCCATGCATGCATTCATGGATTCCGTATCAGACTTGGCATTTCCAGGCCTGCTTTAAAAACAGGTTATGCCTCCATGGCCAATTTTCTTCAGGGTCAATTGCGAATAAAACAGCCAAGGGCCATCTAGGTTCAAACCCATACTCAGATAATAAAAACTCACTATGTCTCACCGTACAGCAAAAGGGAGTTTCTCCCAATAACGCAACATGAGCCATGCTGGGCTCTTTAAGGGAAAAGTGATGGAATGTGGTTCATAGAATCATTTCAGCAATGCAGTTTAAAAAGGTGAGATCCAAATGCTCCATAACGGGCTTGTGGCTAACAACCTATCTGCCTCATGATTTACAGTGTACTTTCCTGAAAGATGAAACACCTTGCTGTTAGCTCAGCCGGTATTTTTCCATGCACCTAATCGCAGGACGTGCAAGGAGGAAGTACAGTCGGCAGGATCGCTGCTCGCTTAGAGACCCCACACCTCGCGAACGCTTCTAAAGCATTTTCCATCTCCCAACCCTGTAGTAACAGACCTACTAACGTTCCATGTAATAAAATGGAAATATTTTGTTTCTCTCTCGTCCCCGCTCCCTGGCCCTGGTTTCAAGTTGTACAATGAAAAAATAAGTGAAAACTAATCATAACAAAGACGGACCTGGGGAGACACGGGAATAGATGTCCTTAAGAGGCACCGCCTTGGCAACTACAGGTGTTGGCTTATCTGCCAAGGCTAGAATATTATCATCTATTAGACTATTATCGATTCGACCATTATAATCAGCAGCAGTATTTTGGCAATCGAGCATTACAGGGACATTATCATGTCCCATTGCTCCCATGCAACTTCTACCCACTCAACCGCAAGGCTACATTACTTAAAAACAAGGAAGAGAATAGGGGAGAAGCGGACATGCTGCTCTTCCGCTATAACCCTCGCCCAGCCTGGGCTCAATTTCTGGCGCCCAAATTCCCACTGCCGGGGGTCGCCCGAAGCCACGCCCACCAATCGAAGCCACGCCCCAAGCCGCCCCCGGCACCACCTTGGCCACTCGGATCATCTGCTTGGCGATCTCGAGGTCTCCCTGATGATTCTGGCCAATCTCGGCAATAATAAAGCACGGGTGGTCCCCGCCGATGGGCCGGCCGGGGCAGAGCTCAAACTGCAACGGCATCGCGGCGACCTTGCGTAGGAAACGGCGAGCACGCCCGCGCCTCTGGGAGATACGGGCTGGCAGCAACCTCACCGCTGGCTCGCCTGGCCACACAAGCCCTTCCCTGCGCGCATGCGCCCCGTGCTAGCGTCGCCGAAGAGTAAAGAGACACGTCCCCTAACCATCTGGTGACGCAGAAACGTTCTGCGCGCCTCTTCCAATCGCCGAGAACCAGTTCGTAGCCTCCGGGGCCAATCAAACGCTCGCACTCTCACGGAACTCCCGACAGGAGCCAGGGGGTGGCGCACGCGCTCCAGCCTCGGCCCCGAGGCGAGGCGCTGGAACCGGCGGCGTGAAAGCCTCCGTGGCTCATGGCTGGCTTTTCGCAAGGCGCTTCCGTTATGCACGATCCTGGATCACCGCCAGCCCGGATTCTTAAGGCAGTTATTTCTTGTTGCCAAACAGACCTGTCTTTTCCGTTTAGAAACGTGGCATAGGATTTCTAGGCGTGCGCTTTCCGTACTGTAAGCAAGAAGAAAGGGCAAACTGGAGTACATGCACTCGACTTGTTAACCGTGTTTACTCTGGGATCAGTCCTGACGACTTCGGTGGGCCTAACTTCTGAGAAAGCACACTTGTCGTCACAGCCAAACAGGCCTTTCCTGAGCGTGCTAATTAAAGACAAGAACCCATCGATTTATTGGAGATTTTGAGGTATGCTAGGATTGCAACCTAACTTGGCAAGCCTAGCCATGCTTTAAGTGTGACCATAGTGGGAGAGGACTGAGATCTTGCACAGACCTAGAGGGGTGTTTCTTTGAACTCCTCAGGCAGGGTAGCTCCTAGGTGACTGAAGAACTGTACTGCATAGTTCCGCAGGCGACTCCAGGTTGTTGAGAGACCCTGAAGGGCCTTCTCCCTGAGAACCCAGGAGCCATGCTGGATCACACCAAGGGGCTGCCTAATCCAGCACTCTTCACACAGTGCCCGCCCACCCACTGGAAACCCACAAGCAGGCCATGAGGGCAACAGCACCTTTCCTTGATGTGTCAGCCTTTGCTCCGTGGCTGTTGTTCCTCGCCCTCTTTCTCTGCACTGCTACCAGGGTGCAAGCAGGCAGGGGCATCCCATCACCACCACCACCACGTTGTCTGGGCCAGAGCGAGAGGGTGCTGGACGGGTTGGCTGCAAGGGGTGGGCTTGGTTAGGGAGCCCCTGCTGGGGTCTAGGCCCACAGGTGCCAAGCGCCCCTGCCTCCGACCCAGCCCAGATTTGGGAATAAAACGGCTGGCAGTTGCCTGCTGAGTACAAAGGAGGTGTTGGAGTGGAAACTGCATGTTCCAATGATGAGTTCTCTGAGGAGGAGACCCACCGTTGGAAGCCAGGGGGCATGGGCACTGGGCTAGTTTTGAGGCAGAAGAGCTGCATGAATCCGCTGCCATGGGGCTTTTGCTTATTGACAGTAGTAGACAGTGTAAGGTGCAGATTGGATGAGATAGTGAAGAGCACCAAAGATTATTAGAAGAACCAAAGTCTGAGCAGGAGTGAATTTGGGGAAGTGCCTATTTGGATAGTGGAGTCATCTTTTGATTCTGAAGAAATGAGAAGTTTATGGAGAAACGTTTGTGCTTATTGCACCTTCGTTTGCCGGGCACAGTAGCAGGATGCTTAAGGAAAAGCTGGGGTGGTTCCACGTTTTTCTGGAATTAGTTAAAAGGTCAATAGTGATGGTTTCGGAGGGAGGCACTTAAAGAGCTTAAATGAAACTTGATCATGTCATAATAACCAATGAGTGAGTTCAAAGGGAACTGGTTTGTTATTAGACATGGAGCTGATGTAAGAGATCTGAACAGAAGGGTGTGTTCCTGCCTACAGTCTCAATTCTAATAGAACTTATTTGGCGGGGTAGGGGACCTTTTCTTCTGTTGCTTATTCACCCACCTGTGATGTCAAAGTGAGATGTTTGACTAATCTCAGTTGTCATAGTCACCAAGTGGGTGTTGCTATTTGAGAGTGGAGGAACACAGGCTGGTGTGGAACAGGTTTCAGAATCAAGAAAAACCATTTTTCTGGCCACCTGTGTCAACGTGGAATGAGTTGTGTGTGTCAAACAACCTCTTTGAGTTGCGCAGAAACGTTGGTAAAACAATGGAATAAACACCAGGGCAAAGGCAAACCTCAGCATGCTTATGTGAATGTGTATTTAACTGAATTCAATGGGACGTCACTGTAAGTCCTCTGTACCAAACAAGGCTGCATTTGTGATATTCCTTAGATGCACATCATGTGCTCTACAGGCACAATACCATGCAAGTTTAGACAAACTGCAGCTTCCAGCAATCTCCACAAACTTTTTCTATCTAAACTTGCATAGGATTTGCACCTTACGATGTGGAAAAGTTTGTAATGCACTTATATGTATTTCTATTGTTAGGTAGAGGACAGGAGAGCCTGGAGGAATGTTGTCCGTGGGGTTTTGATGGGTCAGGCATGACTTTGCGACTAAACAAACAAATGGTTAGGTAGTTCCTTCCTTGGAAGCCAAGCATCTACCACCCTGCCTGGATGCCGCTGGCCAGGAAGAGCAACAGGGCTGACTTTTGCTTCTCCATCCACTGTTTACAAAATTCTCCTAAGTGGGCCTTTAAGCCTACCTAGAAGAGGTGCACTGCCCCAGGTTGAGCCAGGGCTGGAAAGGCCAACGTGCAGGCAATCCCCTTTTCTCTTCCTCCAAGGCTGCATCTGCGACCTCAGGAAGCAGACAGCACAGTGGTGCTGTGAGGGGGCAGAGGATCCAAACTTGGACTCCCCTCCCAAGCTGACAGCCGTGTCTAAGGCCTTACGAGGGGTACTGCAAGCAATCCAGTCTTTCCCGGGATGGTTAGGTGTATTTATTATTATGTGTTCTTTAGCAGCTTTCTAACTCACTCCATTAGCCATATGGGTCCGTGCGCAGGTTACAACAACAAAATACAACATAAAATAAATACAGAGTAAAATACAATATAAAACAGCAATTACAAATTAAAAAAAACATTAAAACCAATATCAGATGCACACAACTATTGACATATCCTCAGTTAAAATGCCACTTAAAACAAATTGTTAAAGTACTGTTGAAATAAAACAGTATGGGCCTATAAGAATGCAGAGAAGGCACCAAGGAAACCTATCTGGGGAGCTTGTTCCAGAACCGAGGTGCCACTGCAGAAAAGGCCCTTCTTCATGTTGCCACCCTCATTTCCTGAGGAGGGGGCTCCTTCAGGAGGGCTTTGGATGCAGATCTAAGGTGTTGGGTAGGTTTGCACGGAAAGAGGTACCCTGACCCAAAGCTATTTAGGGCTTTCAACACACATGATAACATCTTGAATTGGGTCCAGACCACAACTGGGAGTCAGTGATGATGGTAGAAGACTGGCTTTATATAAGATCGTATCTGCCAGTCCTCATTAATAATCTGGCCACCCTATTCTGGACCAATTGACGTTTCTGGACCATCTTACAGTGTGTTGCAATAATCCAGATGAGAGGCTACCAGTGAGTGGGTAACTATTCCAGGTCTGTCCAGATATGGCCACAGCTGGTATATCAGCTTAAGCCAATAGAAGGCATTCCTGGCCACCAAATCCACCTGGAATTCCAGGGACAATTCAGGCTCCAGAAGCACCCCCAAGCTGCAAACCCTGTCCTTTAGATGTTAAGGAGCATGGGGGATAAAATAGAGCCCTGCAGGACTCCATGCCATGGCGCAGAGCAATAATCCCCCAGCACCGCCTCCTGGACATGGCCAGTCGAGGAGGAGTGGAACCACTGCAAAGCAGTGCCCCCTAGTCCCAACTTGACTAGCTTGTCCAGAAGGTTCCCATGGTCAATGTATCAAAGCTGCTGAGAGGTCCAGGAGAACCAAGAAGGTCGCGCTCCCCCTGTCTCTTTACTGGCATTGGTCATCCTACAGGGCAGCCAAGGCAGTTTCTGTTCCAAATCCAGGCCTGAATCTCCATTGAAATGGATCAAGGTGGTCCGTTTCATCCAAGGGAGCTGGGGCATTGGGTGCGACGGGCCACATTTGGGTCTGGTTCTTGCCAGCGTTGGCTGCTATGGTCTTTGCCTTTCACGCCTTGAGCCCTCCTCAGGTGGGGGGTCCTCACCGAGGCTCAGAGCCCGCACAATTTGCCTGCCTGAACAAGATCACCAGAACACAAAAGAAAAGGTCTGCCCCTCCCAACGATCCCCTCCAGTCTGGAGTTGCCCCCCCCCCCTGCTCAAACACCTTGCCCAGGAAGGGGATATTAGCGACTGCTCTATAATTGCTCGCATCTCCTGGGTCCAAATTGGCCTTTCTCGGGAGTGGTCTAATAACAGCCTCTTCCAAGAAGGCTGGGACCACTCCCTCTCTTAATGAGGCATTCACAGCCTCCAGGACCCAGGGGCACAACCCCCCTCTGCACTTTGGACAACCAGCCATGATGGGCAAGGGTCAAGCATACCAGTAGTAGACCAAACCGATCCAAGCATCTTGTCCACATCCTCATGGCTCAACAGCTGAAACTCATCCCATAAACTTGCACCAGACAGAACATTGGACACCTCAGCTAGAGGAACTGCATCAACCATGGAGTCCAACTCCTGACAGATCCAAGTAATTTTATCTTCAAAGTGCTGTGCAAATTCCTCCCAGTGGACGGGCCACTGTGGGTTCCACCTTTCTTTCACAGGGCTGGTTTGTAAGAGCCCCTGAATCACTTGGAACAGCTCTGCAGGATGGCACAGAGAGGATGCAATGGAGGTGGAAAAATAAGCTTTCTTTGCTGCCTTCACCACCATGGCGTAGGTTCAGTAATGAGCTCTAAGCTGTGCTTGGTCGGATTCATCATGAGTTTTTTTCCATCTGCACTCCAGCTGTCTTCCCACCCATTTCATCGATCTCAGCTGTGGTGTATACCATGGGGCTGTATGGGCTGCACATAAGGGAAAAGGGACACTTGAGTGTGATCAAGTCAACTGCCTGGGTCATCTCTGTATTCCACAGAGTGGCTTGGGCTTCGACAGGAGCACCAGTCACATCATCTGGAAACACCCCCAGAGCCCTCTGGAAACCATCTGGATCCATCAGCCTCTGGGGGTGGACCATTCTAATAGGGCCCCCACCCTTGCAAAGGGGAAAGGTGGGGGAGAAACCCTAAACCTCAAAAGGAAGTGATCTGATGATGACAAAGGGATTGATGTTAGTCCCTCCACTTCCAGATCACCATCTCCCTGTCCAGTTGGACAAATCAGATCTAGAGTGTGACCTTTGGTATGTGTTGGGCCAGTGACATGTTCCCCCCACCTTTTTTATTTTTTTTAGACAGAAAAAACCCCAGAAATACAATCCTTCACAATGATAATATCACACAAGAACACAATAATTAAAACAGAATAAATGATAAAGTGCCCCCACCACCCTGGAGACCAATACTACCACCATTCACATACTATAACAATTAATAATATATAATACACTTCAATTATATCCATAACCCCTCCAGAAATTCATATAATCTTGATTGGGTTTACAGCCTTTGCTTTCTATCAGTACTGCTTTCACTAAATCTTCCCAAATTTCATTATATTTGCTTTCAGTAACCCTTTTAAAACTTTTATTTCTGTCATCAGTTTATTATTAATTACCATATTCCATATTTCATTATACCATTCATGCCTTTGCAAAACCCAATTCTGTTTCCAATGGGCTAGTGACATGTTGAGACAGCCCCATGATTGTCTCGGTGGCCATGAAGTCCTGAGCCCCAGCATGGAAGTTGAGGTCTCCCAGGTTTATCGCACTTTCCATCCAGAGCTCCTGGACTGACTTACAAAAAGCAATAGTTAATTGCCCCCTTTGGGCTTGTAACTTAAAAGACTTGCAACCCAAGGAATTGGGCTGGGTAGGAGGAGGGGAAAGCATGATGCTGATGCGCCAATTGACTGACAGCTATCCTACAGCTAACTGCACTGAGGTTTGCATATTATCTATTGTCCTTCTGGGCCAGCCTGTTCTTCCCGGCTTGTTCCGCTTGTCTGTCTTCTCTTCCACCATTTTTCATCTTCAGATTAATATTAGCTGTACAGAGTAACATAATCCCCTTTCGGATCTTATTCTAGTGGCATAGGATGGAGACCGGGGGGGGGGGGGACTGCATGTCCCTCCCCTCCAGGCTTAGAGTCAGAAAAAGCTTCCACATGAAGACCTCCTTTTCAGGCCACTGCTGTATGGCAGCAGTAAAGGCCCGGAGGAAGTGGTGACAGTGGGATAAACATATAGCTTTGTGTATTTAGCTTATGCATGGAAGCAACTCTGAAACTGGGTGGAAGTTGAATTGCGTTGATAAGGGTGGCCTTGAAAATCCCCTGAAGGGGGCAGAATGGCAGGAATGTGTTCAATTAAATTAGTTACGCAAAAAGACAGTCTTCTGCCTCAAGTTCCTTGCAATGTGAACTACATTATGGGGGAAGGAGGCAAATGAAGGACAAGGCAGACAAAGGAAACAAGGGAAGAATGCACCCAGTGCAGCGACATGCCTTTGGACTTTGCTTCATACAGAATGACAGCAAGAGTCCAACAAGAGGAGACATCTGAGAGAAGAGACTGAATTGGTGCTATCCAGATATTCTGGAAGGCAGCAGAGGTGTAATTAGCAGAGGAGATGATAATTGGAATCTTTGAAGTACTGGGCATTTGAGCAATATAAATATCACAGGAAACAAGAGTGGCAGAAACATTGTTTGTGTGTGCCCAGTATCAAATGACAGTTACACTTCCTGTAAAAGGTGAGAGCTGGCCTGATTAGCGTACCAGACTAGAACTGTGGACACGACACCCAGGTTCAAATCCCTGCTGAGCCATGTCACTCCCTGGGGGAATTTGGGCCAGTCACCAGCTCTCAGCCTGAGCCAGCCAGTCTTGTTGTGAAGAGGAAATGGGAGGGCACCATTTGCTAGTTCCTGTGTGCGATCGCACGTAATTGCAGTGTGCATCCAGCCAGGGAGGGCCCACACCAAGCACCAAGAGTGAAATGCCATAAGGCGGCACTGGAGCCAGTGAGGCTACTCTTAAGGACACTGGGACAGGTCCAGTAGAAAGCAGACAAGCAGAATCCGGCTTTTTCTGGCAAGAAGAAAAAGCGAATGATCAAAATTTCACAGCAGGCTATGTGGCAGACTGGGCTTAAAAGCATGCCAGTAAGAGGTGGCAACGGGAGATATTCTTTCTATGCGTTTTAATCAGAGATGGGAAATGTGTGGCTTTCCAGATGTTCACTGCAATTCCCATGATCCCTCATCACTGCCTACGCTGGCTGGGCTGATTGGAGTTGCTCTCCAACAACATTTGGAGTGGTATGTGTTCCCCACCACTGATTTAAATGACTAACAGATTGATGTGGCTTAGCAAGTGGAATCAGATGCAGCGAACAGGGATCTTTCAATAACTGTGTAGAAGGGGAGGTTCTACAGATATGGCTTTTTTTAGGTCATGCAAATAAAGCTGCGTACCTGCCAAAATGCAAACAGGAGCCTTGTTCTCATGTGCATCTGTTCATCCTACTTGGGTTTCTCCTATGATGATTCCATCTGATTTTCAGACTCCTTGGTAGCAGTCCTTTGTCCAGTGGCCTGAAATTAGGCACCATTTAATGTATTGGGACTTATTGCTGAATAGTCATGTATACAATTGCACTGTGGGATATTAATTTAATATTAATTAATATTACTGTTGAATAGTCATGTACACAATTGCACTGTAGGATTTTAATTTGAAATTCTTTCGCCTGCATTTGCAGGCAGAGTTGCCAACTTTACCCCTCATCCTTTGCTCCTGTGCCTTTTAAGAACAGCTTGATCAGCAGACATTTCAAGTGCCCTGTTCAGGCATTCAGAAATGTAGAGTGCTGCCAGCCAGTAGACTTGGTTCCCTAGTCTTAACTTGCAAAAGGGATTATATGGCTATTCCATCTTTTTCCCCTAACAAGTTTTTTTTCCTGGTAAGAAAGAAGAGGGAGAAAGTGCTGGGAAAACATGGACTGGCTACAAATTGAAGATGACATTGGACTTATGAACAAGGCCGGGGGGCAGGGGGCGCTGCATGGAAAAAAGTCTTGTCTGGATGCACCCTTATTTACACCAGTGAGGGAGGGAGAGCAAGAGTGAGCAAGTGCTGCAGCTTTGTATTCAGGCCAAACTCTGGGGCAGGGATCCTGTCCCACTGGTAGCAGCTCTCCGAGGAAAATCAGGGTTGTACAATATGTGGACAGCCTCCACGGGAGTGAGGAGCTGAGGAAAAGAAAAGCCTTCCCACCTCAGTTCCTCCTGAAATGAAGGTGAGAGCAGAGATGGAGAGGGGCAGAGCTGGCATGCCCGCTTCAGCCCATCCTTGTGTGCCAGCCTCAGAACAGTTCCAATGGCTGAGGTTGGTGTCAGTGCTGTAAGAGGCTTCAGCTGCTAGCCTTGGTAGAGCAAGGAGTTCTTAAATGCACAGGTGCTGGCCCGGCCATTTGTTTCTGGTCACTTGGCAGCTTGACAGGCATGGGAGATAAGACCTTTATTCCAGGCAAGAGTATTTCTGATATAGACTAGTTGCTCTTCTGTCCTTTCAACACAAATATCAACCGGCACGCTTAATAATCACCCTTTTGTACTGCATTACAGTGATCAGAAAATGAGAACATCTGGAGGGTGACTCAGCCACAGGAGCAGTCACCCTTCTCCCACGGCATTCGAGTTGCGTCTGCGGGAATTCAGGAAGCTGAAACTCAGCCTGCCACAGAGAACAAAGGCATGACTTCGGAAAAGAGAGGCTGCTATGGGTGCAATCCCATAGGCAGGGGACTGCAGATTTACCCAATGCCGTGGAGTGAGCTACAATGCAGGTCTTAGGTTCATTCCCCAGCATCTCCTGCTGGATACCTTGTGGAGCCCGGGCTGCTCAGTGTAAACAATACTGGGCTGATTTGGTATGAAGGATCTCCCTAGGTTATTGACTTCCAGCATTTCTGGCCACTGACCACAGTGCCCGGAGCTGATGATGAGAAGCCTAAATATCTGGACGGCACCAGGCTAGGCAGAACTGCTTTACAGGGACCGAACCCCATTGTCATTCGGAGGTCTTGCACTACTTGCTGAATAATTGTGCATTGGACTGACTGCGTATAATTTTCCACATAGGAGAAAAGTAACTAAGAGCACAATGCAGAAGGGATGCCCATAGCGGAGGATGGCAGAGTGGAAGAAGTGTAGAGGCAAAGGTAATCTTGGCATTCCTGCCCTGCAAAGCTCTAGATGGCTGAACATGGCCATCTAACGGTGGAGCTTTGCAGATGGATGGAAGCTCAGGCACCACCAGGAGACATTCCATCCTCGTGGCTCTTGGTCTCCTCCTCTCTTCCTATCACTGAAGCTGCTTATGACCTCAGAAAACCAGCCAGCATGGTTATTCCTATGTCAGCTGTGAGGGGGATTGGCAGGTCTCTCCAAGCACAGGAGCTCCAGCTTTGAGGCTGGAGCTGGAACTCCAGAAAAAAACATCCTATGGCCCTGCAGACACTGTCTAGGGCCACAGAACTGATCTGCCCATTAATCAACAGCTTAGAGCACCTTCTGTTCTGGAAGCTTATTTCTTTAGCAAAAGAAAACTAGAGGAGGGGGCACGATAGAGGTTTATAACATTATGAATGGTGCAAATATGAGGCACTCCAGACATTGTGGAACGCCATCTTCCAGCATGCTTCACCACTGGCATTGCCAGTTAAGGCTGATGGGAGCTGCAGTCCAAGGAATTTAAGGAATGAATAGATATTAATAAACAATACTCTCCAGCTGAGAAACAATGACATAAATGGCACTAGGTGGGATGCAGTGGTAAGGAGGCAGTGGGTTCTAAATGAACATGTCGCCTCTGAGCTTTTCAGGAGCCTCAGGAAGGTCCTCATCAGCAGAGCACACCATGCAGAAAGTCCCTGGTGAAATAGCCAGCATATCCACAGTACAAGATTTCTGCCTGAGACTTTAGGGGGCTGTTGTCTATTAGAATAGTTACCACTGGAGTAGAGGACGGCTTGGTGGTGAGACACAACATGCTTTCAAATTAGGCTTTTCTGTGGCCTCATCCTGCCTTATTCAGATAATTTTACTTAAGGGGAGTCTGAGCAATGTCACCTTCCATTTCTTTTTTGTTCCCCAAAATTGTATTTATACAAATACAAATGAATAAACAGAGCAAAAAAGAAAATTACTTCCAAGTCATGTCTGGTTAATGACAGAGTAGCGCATTTAGCATGTGCACTCACAAACATACACTCCTACCTTCCCTTTACAAGTGAAAATATAAGTGGTTCCCTGCAGATTTTTTTTATGGTTCTTCATAACAGCAAATATTTAGTCCCTTTTCCATAATCTTAGGGAAGATTTTGACAGATGTTTTTGCACATGCACACACATGCATATATATCTCCCTGGTCTGTATGAAATAAAGTCATGCCATGTTGCATAAAATCAGGTATTTTGACTTTGCCCTTTTCTAATTTCAGTTGATATGCCAATTTTTACGCCATGGGCAGTCACCACAGCAGTATGCAAAGGAGTTTCGGTGTGAAAAGTTCTGCAGTATTCCAGCTATCAGCTATTATCCTGTGAGCTGCCATCAACATGAACATGATTAATTCCTTAGATGTCACTCTTCCCTTGTGTTCTTCCCATACTGTTGATAGTCAGTGCTGGTGTGACAAATACAGTTAGATGTGTAATATTTGCCATTTCTGAAAAGATCATATTCCAGAGCCATAACACCAGCAGGCACACGGCTGTATAACCCTTCTTGATTAGCTTCTCCAGCAAATTGAGTTTGCTGGGTGGGAAGTCAGCCAATTCAATAGGGGTGAGGAATTCTTAGGCTACTTCAGTTTTCCGTAGGAAGAGGCAAGGTGGAGAAGAGATTTTAGTCTTTGGGGAGGGAAATTCTCAACATGATTAAAACTAGATATTCAATATATTCAAGAATAAAACAAAGAGAGAAAGGCGTAACATTTTAAAAGCATTTGTTACAGTTTTAATTTCTCATAGCAACATAGTCAACAGAGGTCAAAGTGACCTATGTTTTAAGCAAAGGGATACCAGCCATTGGCAAGCTTATCTAACACATTTAATAACTGTTTATAACAATGAGCAGTTGGGTCTAAACAACACGATAAATTCATGTACAAAGGAGAAAATGTTCCCGTTGAGCACCACATTCCTTGGGGGAGAATTTGTTAAGGCGCCCGTGTAGGTGGTGGGTGGCACCATTTCCTCTCTGTCTGTCTTCGACACAGCCTTCTCCCTTGTCCTTCCACACAGCAGGCCGCCAAGCGGGGCAATTTTTTTCCCTACCAGGAGCTGCTAATTACCCACTTACAGAGAGTTTCTGAAAGTAGACAGAGGCCTAGGGCCACCAAGTGCCTGTCCCTGTATTCGATGAGCGTGTGCTTGGGATGTGCTTTGAATGAAGCCTGAAGCCCAAGCGGTATCGAGCCCCTTTGGACCACTGGGGTGCTTCTCAGGGGGGAGCAGGCCGCCCCCCAAAGCCATCAGAATTTGTTACTGCTTGTGCAGACACTCTGTTCTCTCCCCTACTCAAATAGTGTCTTCTGCTTTCATTTCTCCAAAACACTGATGTAGGAGGCAGAGAGAACGGACAGGCCAACTTTCAGTCCCAGGGAGTGTTTCGGCAGGAGCTCCAATCACTGTGCCCAGGGGGAAGGCAAGGGTGGCACTGCCAGACAGCCATTCTTCCAAAGCCACCAGGCAAAAACTGTGCAAAAACTGCATTCAATTGATTTTCAACTATCACAATTCCCTAGCCTTTCAGTCCTTTTTGAAACCGCCTGGGGATAGCTTTATGAAGTGTGCCTTTTTATTTAAGAAATATTTTAATTGTTAATTTATTTATTAATTTATTAGTGTATTGTGAATTTTAGTTTTTGTTAGGTTTATTTATAGTTTTAATTGGGGACTATGAGATGGGCCAATTTTAGTCTTTATAACTTGTAACGGTAGGTCGATTTGTGTTTTAATTTTATATTGTATTTGTTTTGTATGGACCTGCCGTGAGTCGCCCCGAGGCTAGTTGGCAAGGGGCGGCATAGAAATTTTTCTAATAAATAAATAAATAATTTTAATTAAAATTCACCCCCAAAACTAAGGCAGGAAGGAAGGGGAGGCAAATCACTTGCTCCCCAAAGGGTGAGGCCTCCCCTTCTATATTAATGAGTGTACCTTAACTCTGAAACTTTGCAGGTTTCTTATAGATCTTCGTTGTCTGTCATTTTCAGTGGAGTGGTTGAGAAGGAACATGGGGGGAGCCTTCTCTGGAATATCCTCTAAATGTCAAGGCTGCCCCTGTGCCTATTCATCTCAGCAAACTTGATACTCTCAGATGGGGCAAGTAATCCTCCAAATTCCCATTTAAAATTATTTCCATTACTGTATAAACAGAAGGATAAAAATGCATGCACTGAAAAATACCTGCACCTTTAAAAAAAACTTCTGGTGGGTCCAATGAAAGCTTAGATGTCCAAAACTTGGCATCAATTCAAAACCTGAGTTTAAACAGACAATCTCTGAACTGGCCTGAGCTGATATGGATTGCTTTCCAAAGCACTGAAATGGCATATGAGTTAACCCTCAAGTTTGGAGCACTTAATATATGCATTTAAGATGTGTTTTTTTAACTAAAATAAGTAGCAGCTGTGGGTGGAGAGGGATCATTATCAAGATGGTGTATGGTAACGGGGATTAACCCTTTCTCTTTCTGACCTCTGTCTTTGTTCACAGTTATTAGATTTATATCCAGCTTTTTTCTTATGAACATGGAGTAGACCCTAAGGAATTCAATCGGAATATATTTCTATATGAGCATTGCCAAAGCATGGTGCTTTACCTGCAGTCTTTTCAGTTCCTAGCAGTTTTCTCTGTGGCAGCTTTTCTGTACAAACTCTCTAGGCGATCTTGCATGGTGCACCTTTCTTTTAGAATCACATAGAGCAAGTGCGAGACTCATATTCTCTCAGGGCAAGAAGGGCAACCAGAAAATGCTGTGTCCAGCAGATGTCACAGCTAATTGTGACCTGGCAACTATAACTGATGACATCACTCCTCTTTATCTAGTGGGGTTTTCAACAACTGGGCAAGAGTCCTCTATACTTAAATCATCATCCTACATTCCAGACAAGCTTGGCTCCAAAAATGAGGATGCAATTTACAGAGAAGAACCACAACAGTTTTATAATGCAGGCTCTCAACAAACAGAGAAAGAACAAGGAGTTTTGTGATGTGGCCCTCAGTGTGGACCAGAATATCTTCTATGCCCACCTCAACATCTTAGCAGCCGTGTCATCTCATATAAAGAATCTGATCTCCAGCAATGACATGAAAGCCGACGATGAGCTCTTTATTATCATTGACAGCAAGTTCCTGAGCCCTTCCCTGGTGGAGGAGCTGCTTGACTACTTCTACACTGGGAAGGTCATGATTTCAGAAAAGAACGTGGAGGACCTGCTGAAGGGAGCCAAGTACTTCAGTTCCCAGACTCTGAAAAGTCACTGCTCTGACTTCCTCCTCAGGTCCCTCAAGAAGGACAACTGCCTCTATTACATGCTCCTGGCCAACACATATGACCTGAAGGAGGTGGGCAACGCTGCCTATGACGTTATCCGAGACAACTTCCATTACTGGGCGGGCCCTGAGGGCGTTGCCGAGTTTGTGCACTGCCCTCCTCATGTTTTCAGCCGGCTCATTAAAGATGAAAATCTTCACGTACATAACGAAGACCAGACATTCCTGACTCTCATTCAGTGGGTGAAATACAAAAAGAGTGAGAGGGAAAAGTATTTTAAGAAGTATTTTGCCCATATACATCTGTCCGCTGTCTCTACCAAGACGCTGCTTGCCGGCTGCCGGGAAGTGTTGCTCTTTCCAGACCATTCTGGGCCCCTGTCTCGGATAGAGGGTGTTCTGAGTGAACGCAAACAGGGAAATACGCAAAGCCTGACACTTTACCAGAGGAAAGGGGCCATGATAGACTCTGTGGTGATTTTAGGAGGACAAAAAGAGAAGGGTAAGTTCAACAATGGGGTTTTTGCGTACATCATTGGAGAGAACATCTGGCTGAAGCTCACAGAGATGCCTTACAGAGCAGCAGCTCTTAGTGCAACATCATTAGGGAAATACATTTATGTGTCAGGAGGAACAACAGAGCAGATCACTGGGTTGAAGACAGCCTGGAAATATGATATGGATACCAACTCCTGGGTCAAGCTTCCAGACCTGCCCATCGGTTTGGTCTTCCACACCATGGTGACTTGTGGGGGAGCAGTATACTCTGTAGGAGGAAGCACGGCCCCAAGAAAATACATCTCAAGTATCTACAAGTATGATGATGGGAAAGAGAAGTGGGTTCTTGCTGGGAAGATGAGCATTCCCATGGATGCCACTGCGCTGATCACCAAGGGAGACAAGACTATTTACATTGTGACGGGGAGATGCCTGGTGAATGGGCGCTTCTCCCGCGTGGGGGTGCTGGATTGCTTCGACACTCAGACGCGGAATGTGGTGCAATACATCACATTTCCCATCCAGTTCAACCACAAGCCCTTGCTGTCCTTTCCCCAGGAGAATGTCTTGAGCATACAGAGCCACAAAGAAAGCATGGAGATAAATCTGCAAAAGATTAAAATGAGCAAAACCACCAAACTTGTGCCTCTCTTACCGAATAACTACAGCTTGGATCTGTCCCATGCAGTGTGCTCTGTCGGGAATAACAAAGTGTTTGTGTGTGGTGGCCTCATCTGTCCAGGTGACACACGTCCAGAGGAATATTCCATCAACCGGCAAGCATATATGCTAGATCAAAACACTGGGGAATGGAGGATTTTGGCAGAGCCTCCAGAAGCCCTGGATTGTCCTGCTTGCTGTACAGCTAAGTTGCCATGCAAGGTTCTCCAAAAAACTGTAGTCAATTAATTTGGGAAGACAAGCACAAACAGAATTTCTAGCAATAAAGAATGACTGAATTGCAGATCACAGGTAAACATAAGGCTGCTTTCCTGTCTCTTTATCAGGTACTTTGATTCAGTCATATCTAGGGTTGGATGTTATGACCATCTGCCTTGGGTGAGGGGCATAAAATGGGCATCCATGTATCATGTAATATATTGATAATTAAAATGTTAGATTGTCTAATGGTTTCTTTTCAGCGTGGTATACTTAAGCATGTATTTAAAATGGCAGATCACTGTTCACCAACTCATGCCCTCTGGATTTATCAGCCAACATCATTACCAGCTAGTAGAATCCTCACTGGCTGGGGGTGCAGGGTTGATAGGAGTTAAGTCAGTGATGCAGGGTGGAAAGTCTAATGTGTTCATGGCAGTATTTTAAGTTCCTAAGTTCATAAGTAGCAATGAAACGTACACTATTAAGCAAGCTTAGCGCTTTCAACTTCTTGATGTTTTTCAGGGGATTATCCCTAGCAAGTGTGTGAGAGAATGCACCTGTGTCCTATGTCTTAAACTGAAAGACACCCTAACAACCTCAGTGGAAGAAAGTTGAGCTTTATTGAAATAAATGGGTGGTTGTCAGTGTATTATGTACACTTATTTGGATTGCTAAAATTGTTTTGTCTATCAAAAGTTTTCAATATCTTTGAGTTTCTTAAATAATGTAAGGGGAACATAGCATTTAATTTTAAAAAATGTCAATCCTATTCATGTTTAGGCAAAAAGAAGTTCTACGAATTCTAGTATTTCCAGCCAGTGCGGTTGGCTAAGGGCTACTGTGAATTTAGGGCTTTTTTCCCAGTCTAAACATGCATAGGATTGCACCCCAATTCTTTTTGTTGAAATATTTCAGGATAAATACTTGCAGAGTAATGGGACAAAAAAATCAAGGTTTTTTTATTCAATATCAGTAAAATAAACATGCTAAATTGAATCACATTCTAGGGCAATGGAAAATTTCTGATGCAAATTTTCCTAATTTACATAGGAAAAAATTCCAGTTTGGAATGTTCTAGAAAACTCACATCATTATTTGAAATCCAATACATCCCGAGGGTACCAGGTTGGAGAAAGCTGTGGCACATGGGAACCTGGGGCCAACTTCCTCAGAGGGCAGTATGGGAGTCAATTTACCCCCACTGCAGCTTCTCACTGGCTTCTGTGCCCATAGCCTACTTAAGTCCTCCAGCCACTAAGTCCTGCTGGTGCTTGATGAGAAAGAGCAGGGTCTTGCCACATTGCATGGCACCACATTTTTGGGCAGCTACCAGGAAGAAACATTCATCCAAGCAGTGAGACTTTGGAATTGCAGCCGTAAGAGCAGCTGACAAAGTTTACAACAACTCCTAGATAGCTTGCTGCTGATTCTTAGGGCAGGGGTTACACTGCCTGCCCGCCAGGTCTAAAAATGCATCAGCTCACATTTAGATGGGCTTAGACGGTCCTGCAGTACCAGGACACAGAACCACTGTCAGGATCTTGCCTCCTTCCCTACCATACCCCTTAGGAAACATGGCATTCTTCCGGATGATCTTGGAAATGCAGAGGGTTTTAGAAAGGAATACAGGGTGACTTCTTCAATGTACTGTTAGAATGTGACCCCATGTTGAATGTGTATTCAGCCTTCCAAGGCTGCATTTCTTAGGCATGGGTTAAGCAACAAGTGCGCAACTTAAGGCCCTCCAAATGTTCTGACCTACAATTCCCATCAGCCCTAGACAATAGTGGGGAATCGAGGATATTGCAGACCGAAATATTTAGTGGGCCAGAAATTACCCAATCTTGAGTTATAGCTTGCCTTGGGTTCTACCCTTGTAATCAGAATAAATGTTGCAATGATCCTCCTCTACAGCCCCATAAGAGCAAAGCTAGTGAATATGTGTCAGCCCAAGGGCCAGATTACTCTCAGAAGAAGCTCTGAGGAAGGGTTGGTGGGTAGAGCTAAAGGCTAATAGGGCTGGGCCCAACATGCAAAGATTATCAGCAGATTTTCCTCCTGTAACTAAGGCATAACAGAGGCACTGCAACTCTTTAAAATCAAGGAGTAGGGAGGGCAAGGAGGCTGCAAAAACCGAGAAATCACTGAAGGACTGTCAGCCAGGGAAAAAAACACGAGGGCAGGGAAGAGACGAAAGGTTTCCTGGGGGACTTAGGAAGCCCAGACTTGGATTTCAAGGCTGATGGTGTGCACCCATCTCAGAGGAAAGAAAACAGGTGTGTCTGGTCCACAGACTGAGGCAGCAATTCGATACTGATTTGCCTGGGAATAAGTCCCACTGAACACAATGCAGGAGATTGTACTGTGAGAGACTGGAGTCACTCTCATTGCAGCAGGTCCTGGCCAGGATTTGGGGCGCTTGCTCCTGCTGTTTGCCAACAGCAACTTCCCTTTCCAGAACAAATAGAAGTTTTTGAGGAAGGTATGGGTCTCAGTCCTATGGTGCAGGGGGAAAGAGTTAATCAATGCATGTGAGGCTGAGGAACAAGCTGCAGCTGGTGGGGCTTGCAAAAACAGATCTTATAGGACAGCGATGGCAAAACTTTTAGAGACCGGGTGCCCAAACTGAAACCCAGAACCCACTTCTTATCACAAAGTGCCAACACTGCAATAAAACCTGGATACTGAGGTTTTACTTTAGAAAAAAACAATTCATACATTAACATCTTTTGTCTTAAAAGAAAAACACAATAACAGAGAGAAGGAGCCACGTTCACGTTCAGCGCCCCCAAGTTGGGGGACGCCGGGCTTGCTTGCGCTGCAGGAGCTTCAGCGGTGCTTGAAAGTTTACCAGAGGGGCGGAATTGGTGGGAGAGAGACCTAAACTAAAGGTGAGGAGAAGCTATTGCTGATCCCTGCCACGCTTCCGTTGGGATCTTCCTTGAGGCACCCCCACTGTGCTGCCAAGCCTTGGCGAGTGGGGTTGGGTGAGGAGTGGGGTCCCCACCATGCGCCCACTCCTCTCGCTTTGCAGCAGTCCCAG
The DNA here is from genome assembly GCA_023646645.1 of Varanus salvator macromaculatus. Classification (NCBI taxonomy): domain Eukaryota; kingdom Metazoa; phylum Chordata; class Lepidosauria; order Squamata; family Varanidae; genus Varanus; species Varanus salvator. Next base: position 11,529,293 of record JAIXND010000001.1, on the reverse strand, counting down.
CCTCCACTTTTCCTCATGTTGACCTCCATCCCCAGGAAGCGCCATATCAATCCTGGGTGCCCGCCCTCTCTCTCCTCCTCCCCCTCCTCGCTCCAGCTGATGCTCCACCGCCTCAACCCGGTCGCTCTCTCCCTGCACCCAGCTCCCCTCCCCTCGTGTCCACTGGTGCAGGAGCCCAGCAGCTGTTCACATGCTGTGGGCCAGGAAGAGGAGGAGGCAGTGCTCAGCATGCCCGCTCGCTGCCTGCCTGTTCTTTTCCTGGCGCACCTACTGTGGCTGTTGCACCTGCCTCTGGCCACCTGTTCAATGACACCTCTTGTGGTGAGACACAGCTGAGTGATGTCATCACCTGGCACTGTTACTCTTTCCAAAAATGTGCATGGCTATTGGGGCAATGCTGGAATGACTTGGTTCACATGCCCACTGTAGCACGCGTGCCATAGGTTTGCCATCACTGTTATAGGAGATCACACACTGAATATAACATTTACTCCTGGTTGCTGATACTTTCAATGGGCATCCTAGATATAGCAGAGTTGGGGACAATGCAGAAAAGCTTCACCTTTCAGAGCTTCTTGTGACATTCCTTGGCTAAAACTGTTTATGATCCATGAATGTCCTCTCCTGCCCCTCCACATTTCTTGGAGTTTTGAAATTAAATCTGCCTCTGGGGGTGGGGGGTACAATCCTAAGCAAATCTCCCTTTGCTTTCCTTGTTGTGTGGCGCAGTATACCGCTTATTTCTGGCCTACTTGAGGGTTGAGAGCCTCTTAGCTTCTCACCTCTTAGAAATTTCAGCTCTGCTCCTTTGAAGCACACTTCACAGCCGGCTCCAGTGCTTAAGGGATGAGGTGCCCTTGCCTCTCCTCTTGATTGGTTTATTGCAAGTTGAAGACAAGTTAATTGCCTGTTCAATTCTTAAACCTTTCTGGCAATGCACTCCCATGGCTTGAAGTGTTTTTCTTGTATACAGCTTGAGACATGTATTGTTGGGATGATTTTCTTAATTGATTCTTTAAATGCCCTTCAACAGAACAATAGGAAACTGGGGTTTCGTGGAATTTCTTAACACTTCAACAGCTGCTCCTTAATAATAGTAGTAAAATTTAAAGCATATACATTGCTAGCCACTGCAAATGGTTGAAATCCAAGACAGGCCTTACTAATAGGTTTACAGCACTTGTTAAACTAATATTTTTGGATTAATCTGATTCAGTTCCATTATGTGAAGTGCACCTAAATCCAAAATCCAATGTTAACTGCAATCCTTAACCCATTTACTGAAGAGCATATACCACTGAATTTAGGATTGCAAGTTCTTAAGTTGTAGCCTTCTATCAGATGTAAACAAAATGTGTGTGGTGGGGGGGTAAGTGGGTGGGAAACAACTGCATCAATAGATTTAAATTGTGGTTTCAAAAAATATAATTGCCTGGCGACTGCGATGGCAGCACTGTGGCTTGGAGGAATGTGCCAGACCAAGGGGCAAAGGTACAGTCAGGATGAAAAGATTGGTTAGAAGCCTAACCAGATGGAAGCTAGTAGATTAAAAGCAGAGCCTAGGCATGTCTGGCTTTTTAAGACCCTGATACTGATTAGTACACAAGACCATTTGAACAGCTGGATTGATAGAAGTGCTAGCTGGTTGGCAATGCCATTGATCACCCAAGACTAAATAACCATGGTTAACTTAGGCATTTTACTTGTCTATATGTAACTAGATCAGAGATGGGATTTAGGATTCCTTTTAAAAAACTGTTTTAGTACTGTTGGCACCATTCTTTCTTTCTTTACACAGATTAAACAAGACTTTTGGAGAGAAGTTGGGGTGTTTGTGTATCAATCAAGTGGATTAATTGCATATTATGGCCCTTTAGTGTTGTTGACTCATTACTTCTCAATAATCTGCTGGAAGTGGAATAACAGTGGTTCCACATGGTTCATAATTAACACAGAGCTCTATTTTCCAGCACTGTGTTTCAGTGACCAAGGTGTGTATCACTCTGTGTGTGTTTTTTTTACTAAACATTAGTTGCACTTAACAAATGTCCACTGCAATTTTAATTATAAACTTCCTCCTTGCTACATCTCCCTTTAATATATTCCTGTTCCTGTTAGGTCCTGCTTCACAAACTTGGCAGGAGAAAGAGGCCTTCCTTAGGGGCTCATTATTGTTATTTTCATTTTAGTTGTGAAATGTTATATTGATATTCCATCTCTCCACTAAATAGAGCTCAAAGCAGCTAACAGCAATATAAATGCAATAAAATGTATGAGAAAAAAATGAAACAAAAAGGTAAGACTTAAATAAAACTAGTAAAACCTGTCAGTAAAAGCAATTGTCCCCAGTTTATGCACCAAAGGACTATCTAAATAAAAATCTCTCTGCTTGCTGGTGGAAAGGCCTCAGAGACAGGGCAAGAAGTTCTAGACTTGGAGACAGCTACTGAAAAAATGATTTGTGATAAATGCTTTTCCAAACAAAAAAATAAATGATGCATGGAAACACTTGAAACAGTTTTCCTCTTCCACCTTTCAAGGACCTGTATTAATTTAAAAAAATAACAATGAAAGGTATAGTGACCCTAAAACTATTGTTGCAATTGCATTTTAAGGTTTCTTCTTAAAACACTCACTGAATCTCAAAGAAGGAAAGCTAACAGAAAACACTGGGCAACAATGGTGCCTGAATTCTCCATAAACAGTTAATGAAAGATGGCAATTCCAGATTAAAGATTCCTGTGGTGCTATACAGTTGCATTGGCTGTATGCATATGGGGCCAGAGCTACTTGTGTGGGTCTCTCCCACCCAGCAAGTGACCTGCCTGAAAACTGTTGACTGGGTGGGAAGCAGAATTCCATGCATCTATCAGAGCTCATGGAGAAATGGCTCAGCATAAAATAGGGACAGGACCAGGGGATTCTGCCTGGCCATGCCAAACTGAAGAGTAAAATAACTTATTGTAACACATTTTCTTTTCATTGAAAACAGACTGGCTTCAAGGTAGCTGATGAATAACCACATGTCAGCTTGCTGTATGAATTTGAGTATGTGGCTTTTGCAGGCCAGGCAAAAGAGGGGCCTTGCAGTTTTTCATTGACCCCTTGTGTTTTGCAAACAGATGAAGACATTTATTTTCAACTGGAAATTCAGCGGTGAAAGAGCTGTGTAAAGAGTAGATCTTTCTGATGGGTCTTGTGGAGGGATGAAGTCAAGTGCTGTGGCTCTTCAGTTTCCTTTCAGTGTGACCTTCCAGCCGAGCTAGCTGCCTGCCATGATAACCACTCTGCTGGAGCAAGGAACTAATGTTCTACTCATGATTACACAATAATTTACAGAGAAATGCAGAAAAAGCTGACCCAGCAGAAAGAGGAGGAAAAGCAAAGCAGGAAAGCTTGTCACCAGAAATGGCTAAGCGGATGTTCAGGATTCTGGCAAGTTCTTGGTAAATCTCTGAAGGCAATACAGTTCTAGCAATGATCTGCAGAAATTGAGCAGCCCCTCACTCCCCGCTTTCTTGCTCAGTCCCTGTGCTTTTCACAGCAGCCTGCAATACTGTGATATAGCAGGTGAAATCTTTCACAATACCTATTTCTGTGCCAGGAAATGATTCACTTCTGCATATTAAATAGCTATAAAATGAAAAGCAGTGGACAAATGCCTCTAAAATAGTTGACGATTTCCCCCAGTCGACCTGAAAAGGCAGTTTCACATTACAAGAACCATTAACAATTATCCTTCAGTGGTCTTCAGAAACTACAGGGAAAGTGGTGTTAGATAACTGAATAACGTGTAATTTATGTCTCATTATATATACCCAGGGTTAGGCTATAAATGGTGTAATCCTACATAGCTGGGACTATGACCCTTTGAACACAATGAAACATGCATAGGATCAGATTGTACAGGGATCTTTAGCACAAGCCTCATGAATGGCTTAAGCCATCGTTTGAACATCCTACTGCTGATTTCAGTAGGGCTTACTCTGTAGGAAGTTTGCAATCTTCCCGGGAGAAACAGTCCCCGTATAATTCGACGAGATTTACCTATTTTAGGTGCGGCCAAAGGCTTAGAAGAAAATTCACCAACTCAGTGGGATTGCTAAACAGACCTGCGTAAGATCGCCCTGTTCGTGCTTAGGAGCACTTCCTCAGTGTGCATTATTGTACATGTGTCGTGCGATCCTCTGCAGAAGGGAACCATTCCGTGCGAAAGGATCCCAAGCAAGGACTAGTTTTAGGACCGACCGGAAAGCAAGCGACTGGCATCAGGACACCGTGACTGGACTCGTTCGGCTCCAGCCTCGGCGGGCGAGCTCACCGGGAAACACGGTTCGGGGAGCTCGCGCGGCTCGCTCCTTCGGCAGCGCAGCAAGCCCCGCCGGCCACGAAGGGGACGCCTCCCGCTCCCTCGGAAGGACCCCGCGGAGGGCTCGGACAGGCCACGCCCCCGCCAGCCGACCGGGGGATCACCCAGCACAGCGGGGACGGAGTGCGTGCAGATTGGTCGCACCGCCCGCTCGACGGTCACGTGAAGTTTTCCAGGCCTCCCCGGCCTTCTCGGCGCGCGGATTGGCCTACGTTTTCTCCTTCCTCTTAGTCGATTGGCAGGTTTGAGCCGTCACTCTAGGAGCTTTCCGGATAAGGAGCGGGAGGAGGAAGAGGAGCGGAGGGTGCTGACTGCGTGACTGAGTAGCCCCAGGAGGCCGGAAGTAGTAGCTGGCGCTCCTGCTGAGCCGTTAAACGGCCGAGTCTGTCTCAAGCGCGCTCTGCTTCTCGTGCCTCGCGGCCGTTGTTTCTCTTGGCTCCTCCCCCCCCTTCGTGTCCATGGCCGAGTTCGATCTCTTCGGCGCCCCTCAGCCGGCGGCGGGAAACGGAGCGCTGGGCGGCGGCGAGGAGGATCCGGCCGCCGCCTTCCTGGCCCAGCAGGAGAACGAGATCGCGGGCATCGAGAACGACGTGGGCTACAGCATCCTCGAGAACGGCGAGGTGCCGGCGGGGATGCAAGGCCAGGAGGGGCTGCTCGCTGGTAAGCGGGCTGCTGGGGGACCGCGAGAGGGTGGAGCCACACGTGCATGCTTGTCACGTGAGGACTGACACGTGTGATCGGGCTGTCGTGGGGATGGTGTCCTGGTTCGAACTCTCGCGGTGCTGCTCTTTCCTACAGGGCTCGAGGGTCCTCCTGGGCTGCGAGTTGGGAAGCACCCCAGCTCCGCCCCTGCCACGGACTCGCGAAAGTGGCTTTAAGGAAATCTATCTCTTTCTAGTTCCGCTCCCGATCCGCCCACTCACCCACCCTAGCCTAGATTCTGCGAAGCTGCACATCCCGATTTCTGCAGGTGTTCGGCGTGTCTGAGCTCTTCAGATCTGTTTTGTGCCAACTTCATGTCAAAGAGTAATTTTAGATCAATGTCGCAACTGTCTTGTGGTTTCCTGTCGGCTGCTTTCAGTGTCCTGTTTGGTGTGGTTTGTCACAGCCGAAGTTCTGTGCAGTTAGACACGCATACAATGTTTTGAATAGGGAGCTGTAATCTTAGAGGAGCTGCAAAAGATTTTGTCTGCAAAATGTATTTGATCTTATTTCCGAAAATCATTTTGTGTCATCTTTCAGCCCTCAAAGAGGTAAAATGTGCAGGTCAGGAAAATAGTGCTCTCTTGGGTGCTATTCCACCCATGTTTTACTATTTATTTAATTTCCATGCCACCTCACAGCTGAAGCTCTCTGTAGCAAGCTAGTTGTGTGAACTAGCTTTTTCAGGAGGGGCCATTGTTCTTGGCATCAAAGCAATAGATGAGCTTGCAGAACGCTAGAAAGGTTTGGATGGGCCAGTGAAGGTCCAGTGAGTTGGGTTAATATATTTCAGATATGTGGAAGAAACACATTTGGTTTCCTTCTGAAGTTGCCTTAAATGGATAGCTCCATCCCTGTATGGACTCTAATTCCAAATTGTCCTAAGTTGATTTCAGGAGAAATTAGTTGTGTCAATGCTAAGTGTTTTGATGTTTTTTCAATGGGTGCACAGCCCATGACCCTTGAGCTGTCTGTAGCCCTTAGCCTTTAAAAGCCCTCTGCAAACAAGAGCAATCATGGAGGAAGGCAAAGATAAGAGGGGCAACTTTATGGTCGGTGACCCCCTTCAGACCACTTGTGCAGTAATGTGACCACAGGAAAAAAAATTTCCTGTGGCACTTGAAACATCTTAAGGCAGGATGCCTTTGTGACCCCCCCCCCCTCACCTCACCCTGGAGTAAATTGATAATTTTACTGAAAAATGCCATTGACCTTGCAGCCTTTCTCACATATTTTGTCCTCTGATACTTTATCATTTATTTAATTTCTTAGTTAGCGGTCTCTTGAGGGGAACCCCCTCTGCAAAAGGAACAACTTACTGGGGACAGACTTGGGAGAGGTGAGACACAAATGGAAGAGCATCGAGACTATCTCAGACAATGTTATTGTTTATCTTTTGAAAAGCCCCCACCCCCTTTTTTAATATATGTTTTGGGCAGATTCAGGTTTTGCACAGAGATCTCTTGCTGGCACACACAGCTGCAAATTGGGAGTACAGACTACATTTCCAGCCATGGGCTAGCTTGTCTGTTGTTATCTCAGGTAACCTATGGTAGACTCTAGATGCTTAAACTATGAAACTCGATCTTGTAGCTTGTTATCTTAGGAAAGTGATCAGTCCCCCGTGGACTGATGCACACTCAAGAGGCAGAAATTGGGAAAAGCAGGCCTTAAGGTGTCATCTTAAAGCCAAGTATGTTCATAATGTACAATTCTCAACTTCATAGTCAGAATGAAATATGACTATCAGACTCTGATCAAAGGAATGCTGAGCTCCACTGAGATCAGTAATGGCAGTGTGCTTGCCCACCCAGTACAGAACAAGTTATCGAGAGTTTTGGCTCTAAATTGTGTTCCTGTTTTATGTAGTGAGGACCCAAAAGGACTGGCTTATGCCATACATGAACTGAGAGTGCCCCCATAAATTTCCTGCAGCATGCTAGAGTTCTTGCAGCAGGTTTCCTGGGAACAGAAGTGGCTTCCTGAAGGTACACCTTAGAAAAAAGCCACTGCTATACTCCTTTTTTGAAGATCACAGTGTTATATATCACACGTGTGTACACTATATATCTCACATATATACAATCTACATATACTCACAGAGAGTATTATACATTAAACCACTTAGAGTCCTGTGGGACTTGTACAGTGGTATACAAGTTTAATAATAAATATAAATAAATTAAACCAAGTTTTGGCTGTTACCTTGAAAACCCTAAATAGCCTAGGATCGGGATATTTTTAGGAATTGGTGCTTCCTTCCAAATGATCCTGCCTATTAATATCATCCTGGGCTGGCCTTCTGCATATTCCACCTCTCTCTCCTAAATTGGTATAGGCCAGCACAAAAGTGCTTCCTTCTTTGGGAAACTCCCAAGCCTTCCTAAGGCCACTTTCCATTGTGAAGATGTTCCTTTTTTTTTTTTTTAGCAAGCAGTGCACCTGACTGGATGCACTTTGTGCTTTTTCATCTGTTCCTGGTTTTTAGATTTTTAATTTGGACTGTATGCTGTTTGAATAAGGTAATATCCAATCTCAGCAGTGTATTTGCTGTAAGAACTTAAGAGTGTGCTGCTGACTAGCATATTTTGCCTTTTGACCAAATGATCCCTTCACTCAACAGTTTATTTAAAACCAGGAAATGGTGGTATCGAAACATTAGTCTGCTACTCTTTGCTGAGAAAATATTTTTTATGCTAATGTCTGCATTTTGTGACAGTATACACTGCAGACTTGCTGACATGATGTTTCCCTTGGATTTATCTACTATTTTGAATTGTTTGACCAAATCTTAAGAAATGGGTTTGCCATAAAATCCAGAAATGCTGTTTCATGAGTTTACTATAGTTGATGAATAGGAATGGAGTATAGTTGAGCAACTAGCATTCTGTGCATGCACACTTAGAGCTAAGTCTCACTGAGCTTGGGGGAACATGCTTTAGAGTAAACATTTTTACTCTTTAAAAAATATTTAAAAAAGTAAAAAAATGGATAAAATTGAGTAGTAGGTATTCTCTTTTAAAAATACTCACATTTGGAATAGGTTTTCATGTATATATTTTATTATTTGAGTTTTTACAATTATAGACTACTCTGAGGACAGTATATCAGATGAAGTGGTAAAGCTTCATTTGTTCAAGAAATGTTAGTTTATTTGCACTCTCTAAATTAGTATTCCAGGGACGATTGGATTTCTCAGGAAAGACCCTTCTGAGGTTGGAGATATTGATCCCTGCAACATGAAGTTGGAGATCTGGTGCTGTGTAGCAGGTTTCAAAAGAACTGCATTGTATACCCTCTCAAGGCAGAAAACAACCTTAGAAAAAGAGGAAAGGGCATGTTCCAGGGAGTGGGGAGGAGGAGGACCACAGGACTCAGGATCTGCGAGATCCTTAGTCTCCTTCTGTCCCCTTCCAAAGTGTTCCCGCTAGATGAGCTAAATTTTAGCTAAATTTCCCGTAAGAGACTGAGGATAGGGATGTGAAGATCATTGCGACTCTCCCTGCCCTACTGGCTTCAGCATGGAAGGACGTAGGAATTTTGGAAGCCTCCAATTTCAGAGGGTTCTGAAGAGAGAGGGAAAACTGATAGGCTTGCACCCTGAAAGGTAATGTGCAAAATGTTGTTGTTGCCATGTGCCATCAAGTTGTCTGAAAGCCCTCCAAAATGTTCCTGTTCATGACAGTTCTATTCAGCTCTTCCAAGTTCAAGGCTGTGGCTTCCTTCACAGATTCAGTCCATCACATATTGGGTCTTCCCTTTCATCTGCCTTTGACTTTCTCTAACATGATTGCCTTCTCTAGGGACTCTTGCTTTCTCATGATGTGTCTGATATATGACAGCCTCAGTTTTGTCATTTTTGCTTTTAGGGAAAACTCTGGCTTAATTTGATCTAGGACCAAGCTGAAGTGAAAAAAGGATGGGAGTTCTAAAAGAATAGCCCGAAACTCAAGTTTAATAAGACTCCCTCCATCTCTTGCTTAGGGTCTTAGCCTCTTATTTAATTTTGATGTTCAGGTAAACATCCAGGGGGGCGGGTGGGTTTTTAAATGAAGTTATATGGTTTTTAATTTTACTGTTGTAAACCGCCCCGAGGCTTTATTGTGATGGGGCAGCATACAAATGTTTTAATAAATAAACAGACAAAAATATGATGGCAAAAATTGTTGGAACTGTGGTTCAGCTACTTTAAGAACAGCCATCCAGTGTATTTCTTGATGCAGAACACAGTTAACTAGCTGCATGCAGAACAAACTGCTTTTTTGCACCCTTGTTAATTTTAAGTACTTAAGTAGGGAGAGCAGCTGGGGATTTGTGGATTTACTTTTTATAACTCTAGCCCTCTAAACTATCTTATTCAATTTGGTGTTCTTAAAATGTGTTGCTTATGTCAGTGAGATACGGTATTCTGGTGGTGGTCGCATCATGGAAATAAGTACAGTGCGAGTCAAATTGCATAGTAAAAATGACTGGTTTAAGAGTGGGAGACTATGAAAAGATGCTCTGGAGTGTCCTGAAAGAGTGCTGATTACTCATTCTTGGTAGTTTAGCTGAATTACTCAGAATTGTAAAAAGAGTAATATGGAGATTCATTGGAACTAGGATGCTAGTTTTGCTGGCATTGGAAGTAACATTACACCCAAGGTAACATAATATGGTCCACATAGGGTTGTGTAGCTTACATAGAAACAGAGCAAGTCAGAAGGTGCCTCCTGGGCCATCTAGTCTGACCCCCGGCTCCAGCCAGCTCCGCTCACTACATGTCCACCATGTGCATGTCCAGCCTGTCTTTGAACACCCTCACCGATGGGGCCTCAACGACCTACGCTTACCTGCTTTTTCCCAAATACTAGAGCAAACCAAGCAGAGTACATTAAATGGTAAAGCTTTAGTCTTTGTACACTGCCTTTGACATGGGGGTGGGGGGGGGGGAATGCTTTTTTTTGTTTTGTTTTTTGAAGCAGTTCAAGTTGGAACAGCTAGATTGGAGGGGAGCTGTCATATTTGAGCATAAGCACCCTTAACATGTTGCATTCCTTGTGCCATAAATTCTGGCCTTCCTTACTTGATAACTGCTGCTTCCTAGAATGCAAGTCCTGCCAGTTGCACATCCAGTCAATATCAGTTTGTTTTATATAACTGTATTTTAGGCTTATCTTTCCCAGTGCAGTCAAACTCAACTAGAACTTTTTGGCTATCTTAATGGATGGCTCAGAGCCAAAAAGTTTGGAGTGGGGTATTCCAGTCTCCTTTGTTTGAGACCCCATGTGATAATTTTTGATTAAAATAAAAGAAACATCTTTATATACATGGCCTAAACATTTCCAAAGAGGCAGTGAGTCTTCTAATGTTTTCTTTTTTAGTGCTTAGGGCGAGCTATGTCAGAAATATTGAGCAGAATCCAGTGTGAGACTACTGCTAGTATAGATGATGTGGTGTTGTTGTGAATTATTTCTGGTGCAATGCCAATAGTACTTGCTGGATGATGGGTATCCTTGGGGAACTTGGCCTGCTGGAAAGCACTGTTGGAATTGCAATAGCTGGTTCCCACTAGCTTAACATAATTTTTGTTAGCAGTAGTATTGCTTTGGATATTGCCCAGTGTGAATGGGCAAGTCATAGATCATCATGCTTTAGCTAATTGCATTTAACAATTTTCACTGGTATGAAAATGAGAAAATATTGCCCTTAGTCTGATTTTTACATATAGACCAACCTAAGCTATTCCTCAAGCATTTGGTATGGTAGGGATCTGGAGATAGTGGCTTTGTTTGGACAAAACACAGTAAACCAAAATGTACATTTAACTTACATTCCCACATCATAGCATGTTGCAGTTAAAGGCTTCCTGGGTTAATTAACCATAGGCTAGTTGTTTTGTTAATTAGATTTGTTACACTAGAATTGGAATTCTGTTGTCACCAGCATCAGAACAAACCAAAACCTGAAATGATGTCTGAAGTTGTTTTTGGAATCCAGTTTATTCTGATCCTGGTAGCCATTCAGATGCAATGGAATGATAATTAACGCAGGCAGCCTTCATTTGCAGCCTACTCATTGGGAAGGGGGTGTTGCATGCACGGTGCTCCTGAACATGTTGGTTTAATAAGCCAAGATGTTTCTGCAGCAGGCCAATTGGTTTGTGTTTCTTGCTTATCTCTTTTCCACTACTTTGAATTGTTGGTCATTGGATTTCCAGTCTTGATTTATTGAAGCCAGAAGCATTTTTAAGTGACAGATGAGATTTCTGGATGTAGAGCCAAGTGATACATGTGCTTTCATGTTGGCCCTTGTTGACACTGAAAATAGTGGTGTGTTGCTTGGCAGCTCTTCCTTGCTAATCTGTGTAAGAGAAGAGAATGACAGATAAAATTATTCTGTCCTTCCCTTTGAGCTTGAAATTTCATTTTTTGCCACCTCACATCCACCCATCAGTATCACATAAGCATGCATTGCGTTTGGGGTTAACACGTGCTGAATGTTGGCGAAGCCTGCGGAATATGGGACCTATGTTTCCCATTCCCCCCATATACAGTAGAGTGAGCTGGCAGACTACAAATGCTTATCTTTGTAGTTCCAGGGAGCAAAACCAGGATGCTCATGAAAGCATACCAGGAGCTTCTTTTATAGCTGCTGGATGGTATTCGGCTTGGGTGGCCACCATTTGTCCAGGCCTGACTTTGACCCTGATGGTACCCGTAAGACAAAGACTAGGTGTCCTGGATGGTGGCATTTTGAAACGCAACGTGACTACCAGTAGCAACTGTTTGTTCCTTCTGGCTGCTCTGACTCCTGCTGGCTTCTGTTTACCCTTAACAGATGGAAATAGGCCTTAAGGACAAATCTATATTTAATGGATCTTTTCCTCAGAAGTAATACTACTTTGGAGACGGCTTCTTATGTCTGATTGCATACCATCTTAGAAACATGACCAGCAACTGGTACTTGGACTGCTAATACTACATAATTTAGACATTTCAGACTATGCCTTTGAAATATGTATGATTTGAGGCATTATATTACTACTGGGTTTTTGTTTTTTTTTAGTAATGCCTTTCCATTCCTAGTCTTATATGGATGTTTCTGTTTTCCTGTGATCATGTGTCTGAGGCAATACAGAGAAGATAATCTCTTGAGCTTGGTTAATATCATTTTGGTAGCTTTTCAGTTTTACATTTTAATACTTTTAAAGTTGCAAAATAGTGCATGCAAATAGGATAGAAAATAGATTGTTTAACTGGAAGATCTTTATCATCTGTCCTGTGTGCGCTAGTGAGCTTTCCAAAAGAACGCCACTTTTTCCTGGAATGTAACTACCTGATTTTCATTCATTCTTAATCTAAAATGATTTTCCCATTATTGCTGTATTCCCATAGCCTGCAATAAACCACAAAGTCTTTATTGTTGGGATTACCGTACAGTTGATGAGAAGTGGTCTGCGAGAAGAGAATTGTTTTGGTTCAGTTCAGCACTAAAGCATTCTAAGTGTGTCAAAACCATTTTTGTGCTGATCTTAACAGCTTATATTAAACTGTAAGATAACCAAAGTACTCATAATCACTGTAGTACTTTGGTTATAGTGACTTTGGGCCAGTCTCAGATTTTCAGCCAACTTACCTCATGGGGTTGTTGTTGTGGGGATAAGATTGAGAACAGGAGGAGAATTACCGTATTTTTTGCTCTATAAGACGCGCCTGACTGTAAGACTCACCTAGTTTTTAGTGGAGGAAAACAAGAAAAAACATATTCTGAATCAAATGGGCACATAATCACAGGCACATTCCCCATCACTTCCCCATGGGCTGCACATCTGACAGACTTACTGCCCACATGTATTCGCTCTATAAGACGCAGACATTTCCCCTTTTGAGGGGAGAAAAAGTGAGTTTTATAGAGCAAAAAATACGGTATGTGCTTTGAGTTTATTGAAAAAAAGTGGGCTAAAAATCTAACAAATATAGGAATTGAAGATGGAGATATGGTTGAAAAATAGCACCTTGCCCAAGATATTCAAGCATACTTTAGATTAAGCTGAGCCTTGAAAACAGGGCTTCCCTCCTCACACTCTTTGCCCTTACAGCAGCCTTCCCCGACTTGGTGCCTTCCAAATGTTCTGACCCGCAGCTGCTATGATTCTGTGCTGGCTGAGAATCATAGGAATTGCAGTCCAGCGCAAGTGGAAGGCACCCTATTGCAGGAAAGCCAGCTTATATCTTCTTTCAGTTCCCTCCTTGCACACTCCTGACTCCTACTGCTTTCTGTAGAAATGCTTTCTTGCAGGGCGAGCACTAAAAGCTGGGACTTCAAGAGGGCCAACTTTGGCCAACTGAAGGCCAGGCTGGGGAAAGTCTCCTGGGATAGGTTACTGGAAGGTAAGCGAGTAGAGGAGGGGTGGATGGCACTCAAAAGGGAGGTTTTGCAGGCGCAAGTCCTGACAATACCTCTAGTCAGTAAGGTGGGGAGGCGGAGGAGAGTGCCGCCATGGATGCGAAAGGAGGTGGTTAGGGGGATTAGACGAAAGAGGAGCCTCCATAGGAAATGGGTACTGGGGGAAATAGACAAAAGGGTATACCAGGAGGAGGAGGCCCGTTGCAGAAGGATTCTTCGCAAGGCTAAGGCTGATTATGAGCTGAGACTTGCCAAGAATATCAAGAGCAACAAAAAGGGCTTCTTCCAGCATGTAAATAGGAAAAGGAAGGGGAGACAAGTGGTGGGACCACTAAATAAGGAGGAAGGAGATCCAGTGACTGACATGAGGGAACAGGCACAGATGCTAAATGAATATTTTGCCTCTGTGTTCTCCCCAAAGCAGGACGGGGGATATCCGTATAGGACATTGGATGAGGCTGGGGACTTAGGGGCAGAGATTAGAGTCACCCCCCTTGAAGTTGAGGGGCTCCTCAGGGCATTGGACATTACAAAGGCGCCAGGCCCTGACGGGTTACACCCGAGAGTACTTAGAGAGTTGGCAGGGGTTCTCTCACGCCCGCTGGCCTCCATTTTTGAGGCCTCGTGGAGAACAGGTGAAGTTCCAGAGGACTGGAGGGTGGCATGGGTGGTCCCAATTTTCAAAAAGGGCAGTAGGAAGGACATGGGGAATTATAGACCGATTAGCCTTACGTCCATTGTAGGAAAAACAATGGAAAGGCTCATAATAGAGAGAGATCTAGTGATGCTAGATAGGGAAGGGAGGCTGACAGCCACACAACATGGCTTCCGCAGAAACAGGTCCTGCCAGACAAACCTTGTGGAATTCTATGACAAGGTTTCAAGATGGCTAGATGGAGGGGATGCAGTGGATGTGGTATACCTGGATTTCAGCAAGGCCTTTGACAAAGTGCCCCATGATATCCTGGTGGAGAAACTGAGGAGTTTTGGGATACACCAAAGCACTGTCCGGTGGATTAGGGCATGGCTGACTGACCGAAAGCAGAAGGTAACCATTAGCGGGGAATCGTCGGGATGGCAGCCAGTGACAAGCGGGGTCCCCCAGGGCTCTGTCCTGGGGCCGATCCTGTTTAATCTTTTCATTAACGACATGGAAGAAGGGGTGAACAGTCTGCTTATCAAATTCGCAGACGACACTAAAACTGGAGCAGTGGCCACAACTGAGGAGCAGATACACCAGATCCAAAAGGATCTGGACAGACTATGGAAGTGGGCAGGAGACAACAGGATGGCGTTCAATGTGGAGAAGTGCAAGGTCTTGCACTTGGGGCATAGGAATAGCTGTCATAAGTACAGGGTAGGGGACAAGTGGCTGGAGAGCAGCACTTGTGAAAGGGACCTCGGGGTACTGGTTGACCGCAGGCTAAACATGAGTCAGCAGTGTGATGCGGTGGTCAAGAGGGCGAATGCCACCCTTGGTTGCATAGCCAGAAGTGTGGCTTCTAGATCAAGAGAGGTATTACTACCACTCTACATGACTCTGGTGCGCCCGCAACTGGAGTATTGTGTTCAGTTTTGGGCCCCTCATTACAGAAAGGATATAGCCAGGTTGGAGTCAGTGCAGCGTAGGGCCACAAGGATGGTGGCTGGTTTGCAGGGGATGGGGTATGAGGCGAGACTGAGGGAACTGGGTCTCTTCAGCCTGGAGAAGAGGAGACTCAGAGGGGATATGTTGGCAACATACAGGTATGTGAGGGGGTGTCACATGGAGATGGGGAGAGGCCTGTTCTCCCCTGCAGAGGAAAGCAGGACGCGCTCCAATGGAGCAAAGCTCAGGGAGCCAAGGTTCAATTTGAATGCCAGGAAGCACTTCCTGACAGTTAGGACCCCGAGGGCGTGGAATGGGCTTCCACGGGAGGTCGTTGAGGCCCCATCGGTGAGGGTGTTCAAAGATAGGCTGGACATGTACATGGTGGGCATGTCATGAGCGGAGCCGGCTGGTGCCGGAGGTCAGACTAGATGGCCCAGGAGGCCCCTTCTGACTCGCTCTGTTTCTATGTTTCTATGTTTCTTGCCAAAAGAAAGGCTAACACAACTCAATTCTTTTTCTACAGATTCGATTGAAGGAGTGACGAATGGTGATCTCTACCAGGTAAATGTGTGAAATGAGCTCTACCACAACAGTAAAAGCACTCTAGTCATTGGATGGCTTGACTGTGTCCTATTTTCCCACGTCCAAAGGTGGCCAAAGGTGATGTAGCCAAGATGTTTGCTGTGTGCATGCTTGAGTTGGCAACTAATTTTCAGGAGGCCCTAATTTGACCAAGTAAGACTTCTCAGAAAATAAAACTTCTAGTGTTCAGAATTGTGCTGGGCTTTCCTTTAAGATAGACTAAATTTTTTTATGACAACAGGGCAAAGTCCCATGACAGTTGCGGGGAAACTTTTGTAATAGCTGATTCTTTTTCCAATCCTTAAAAAAAAAAAAAAAAAAAAAGTTGGAGGAATTATTGGAATCTTGACTTGACACATAAAAACAATCTTATATACTGAATGCTTCTAACACTGGCTTATCTATCAGGAATGGCAAGAGGCAAACAGAGGAAGTCTTGGCCAGCCGGGAGCTGCCTCTTCTCCCAGTACCAGCCAAAGCCCTGGCTTCAGGCATCCTCACTGTTATCCTGGACCTTTGTTCAAGTTGGGATTCCTCCAGGGAACTCTAAGGAAGCTCTGGGTATCAGATGGGGAAGCTCTGCAGGTCATAGTAGGCCCACAGGACCCCATCTCTGCTGTAAACCATGTGATGAGTGAACTTTGCTCTTGGTGCAAATAATTATACAGTCATCTCGGTGATGGGAGTTGCAGTCCAAAATGCCAGGAGGGCCTGTGACTTCATTCCCCACCTCCACTCTATTCCATGTGAATCCTGGGGTGACTCACTAATACAGGCAAGCTTCTTTTCAAGGGCACTTGCCCACCAGCTGCTGAGGAGTGTTGGCAATGTCCTACATTATGACTTTAGTTGATAGGGGTTATAACAGGCCCCTTGTGCCTCCTAGAATATGCCCAAGGTTTCTTTGAAGTGGGATCTTACATGGACAGGCTGATTAGGTTATTTTCGAAACTGGACAGTTTTGAAAACTGCCGTAGGGGAGTATGATGGAGGCAGAGAATGGAGGCAGAGTGGCTTTCATTATGTACACAATTGCAGTATTGCCAGTGATTCTATTGGGATTTTGTACCAGGATTGTACCTTTTTGCCCCATGGAGCTTAAGAAGTATGAGATAACTTTTGCTACTTTGCTTTGCTACAGATTTTGTCACGAGGGCCTTGTGTGGGCTTACCCATCTTTGTGATTTTGCAGTGAAAATAGTATAACTACATGCTGTATTCAGTGGTGATTGAGAGCCCCTTGTTGTATAGCTACAGAATTGGCCACTTTCTGACTTGGAGGAATTTTATCAAAAGCCATATACTGTGAGCTTGTAAGTTAGAGCTCTATTATACACAAACCTCATAGCTCAGTGCTTTTTGGAGTTCTGTTTTCTTTGTGCAGAACAATGAAAAATCCAGTGGAGAGATGGTTGGTGTGATCATACTAATTAAAAGTTTGCTTGAGTTACACAATAGCTAAATTACTCAGTCCTTTTCAATGCCCCCTTGTTTTTCTGTACATGTCAGAGAATTGTACTTAGGGCGGTCAGCTGTTCAAGGACTATTGTGGTTGTAAGGAGGGGAATAAAACTGCTGACAATCCAATTGGACAATGTATCTGGATGCTCCTCCCCACTTGTTTCTATCTACATGTTAATTTTTACAGAGGCCCTGTCTAAGATCCCTTAGTGGAGAAGCATCTTGAAAGCTGCCACTGGGTCTCTCTACTTGTTGTGGCAGCCCACTGTGGATTGTTCAACCTACGGTAACTTTGCAGGATATGAGCAGGGTGTATTTTGAATATACCCTCCCTGCTTGGGCATTTTCATATTCTGTGAACACGGCATGTGTGACTTAAGTGAGGGTTCAATAACCCATCATTTGTTTAAGGTTGTGTGAGGGTTTAACCCTTGTATAACCTGCACTTGCCGGGTTCACATGATGCAACAGCCTCTGAGTTGGCACATCTGCACCCAGTCAGAGACTTGCTTTGGACTTTTTAAGGGGGAATCCAAACTGTGTTTGGAATGGTTCAGGTTGATTTTCTCTTACAGTCCTGACTCTTAGTTGGTTTGAAAGGACCATCCATAAAACTTGCCGTTCTCCTCTAATTGAAAGTTTGGATTGCTTTAAAGCAGGTATCTTACTGACACTTCTGTGTGCTAGGATCTTGTTCAGCCATGGCACAACCACCAAATCTGTAATCCCTGCTTATTTTTAGATGTCAAGCGATAAAAAGTAGTATCCCTTTGGAACTGTGTTTTTTTCCACACCAGATGGTAAAAATGTCTGCATCTTTTTTCTGCTTCAGGAGAGCAATGGCCCCACAGACTGCTATGCTGCTATTTCACAAGCTGATCGTCTGCAGACAGAGCCAGAGAGCATCCGCAAATGGAGAGAAGAGCAACGGGAGCGCCTAGAAGTACTTGGTAAGGGCCAGGACTGTGCATCATCAGCCCAATCGCTCACAGGGGCAGTATTTTGAATGGAACAAAGCCTGGGGAGGCTTTGGAGCTATCCCTGTACCTGACAGTTGCAAGGCAAAGGCTGTTGTTGACTCCTGCACCTGCATGAAGAGCAGTTTGGGCTGGGGTTTCCCTTGGCTGCATGGTGCCTTGTTTACAGACTTTTGGAACTAGAGAGAATTGCTGAGGCATGTAAGGAGAGAAGTCTAGCAGAGCCTCTGTTGCATGACATATTGAGGAAGAGGAGGCTGAAGAACCAACTTGCAGCTCCCACAAAAGTTGCCTGACCATTCCCTGAATTGGAACCCATGCTATAGCTCAGCTGGGAAAGATCCTGGGGACAGGTTTGGTCCCCCTGGACTTTCCGTTCCCTGTCCCATGTGCAAGTTTTAGTGCCTCAACAGTGAATTTTTAGGAGCTTGTGCCACCTTCTGCTGGGCTCAGAGAACCTGGTGCTGGCCTTTGGAAGACAGTGAGTAGCATGTCTGATCCTGCAGCTACTTCTTTATTTGCTAGTGCAGCTCTAGCAGCCATATTACATGGGTGTGGTCGTCTCATGGAAGGGGGGCTGATCCAGTCCTGTCCTGATGTACAGCTTGCTATGTGTTGTGCTTAAAGCTCATAAGAAGGTAGGGTTGCAATGAAGACCTGCAGGATTATCCCTTTGGCATTCACAGACTTCCTCTTCTACTTGGAGAGCAAGCCAAGCTGAAAGGATGTCTGCAAGCATTTGCGGAACGAAGGCTCTGCAACCAGCAGCCGTCTTCCACACCACGTGCCCCATCTCATGCAGAAGAAGCAGAGGCCGCTGTGTGTGAGACACAAAAGAGGGATGCTGCTTGTGCAGCAGTTGCACAAGGCTTGTTGGTTGTCGGCAAGGCCTGCAAATGCTGGAAGCAGCAAGAGGGGCTCATGGCCTCAAGTCAACCAAAGTCTGGGGAGCTGAGGCCAACGCATTTCTCGTACTTCCCTACAGTACATGGAATCCAGTTTCTGGATTCTCACCCCATGTGATGCCAATGCTTGCGTACTTCTCATTTTGTACAATTTTCTTTCAGTTATTCGGTGGGGGTGGCAAAGGAGCATTCATTGCCCTGAATACCCAGCTCCTCAAAATCATAGTGAGCAGTTCTCCTGACTTTAGGTTTCAGTAGGAATTGCTGATACAGTCAAGAATATTTTCACAATTATAATGGTTATGCGTTTCTGTTAAAATAGCAAGAATGAAATCTGAGGTTTTTAAGAAGCTGAGTTACATGGCTAGTATACATACATAAAACTACCACCACTTGCCTGTAGGTGTTGGCCAGCACAGTTTGACATGTGCCAAGAGGAATATGGAGACTGCAGGGGATGGGGAAAGAACTGATGAACTTGTATCACTGAGGTGGAACTGTGGGGGTCGAACTATCGGATGCATCCCTTGCTGCTCCAAGGAGACTGTTTCAGCCAGGAGAATTTCAGGAAGAAGCTGGCTGCTCTCAGTGGCCATTGTTTGCCCTCCAGCCTCTCCAGTTCTTCCAAAGCCTGGATTACTAAGAGTTCAGAATCTTAGCTATATTTAGCTCCCAAGAGATCTTTGTGCGCAAGCCCCATTCGTGTGTCTGTGTTCCTTTTTCGAAGATGCGAACTCTCGAAAGCAAGAAGCAGAATGGAAAGAAAAGGCAATAAAAGAGTTGGAAGAATGGTATGCAAGGCAAGATGAACAGCTACAGAAAACAAAAGCTAACAATAGGTAAGAACAGGTGGTTTGGGTTTCTTTTAACATCACTTGGAGGGAAGGAGGCTGTAGCTCTATTTTTGGCTTTCCCTCTGGCCCAGTGCTGTCATAATACTGCTTTCCTGTAAATTACAACTAGCAAACTGGGAGCCCTCCTTTGTGAACTCCCATCCTGGATGCCCTTTTCTGGTGTGTGAATTTCTTCCTTCGATTCATTTGCATTTCCTTGCCAATTTTATCTTTGGTTTAACCACTGGTAAAGGCTAATCATACTCCATGAATGCCCTTTGTTCTAATTCTAGCTTATGTTGGTACAGAGGCGATGTGGATAAAACCAGCAAGGGAAGTGAGTGGAAGGGGTTGGAGTGGGATGGAACTGGCAGAGGGGAGGATGGCAGGGAGGAGGTGTGTTTCCAAGATTGGCTGTGCAGGAAGTCAGCAGTAGGTCAACAGTGGATCTGCATGATAAAGGAACTAATTCTTGGCGGAATCTTGCAGATTGCTCCTGCAGCTTAGGCCTTGGCTATGTGGAACCAGCATAATGTCTCTGGAATTTATCTACAAGGATAGAATCTGGATTAGTTTGCATGTTACTTCATAAGAAAGGGGAAGACAAAAGACATACCATGTTCCCAACTGGCAGATGGGTTGCAATGTGCTTTTCTTCATGAGAGCAACTCACAGCTACTTGCCTCCTTGGCTTATACCAAAAGAATGCTCAGCTTTTGCAACAGTTAGAGGAAAAGTTTGGAAGCAGCGAGAGTAATGTGAGGAGTTGGAATATATGAGGCTTCATGCTGGTGAGTGACAGGCCCAAAGAGGCCTTAAAACTGGGACCTATCGCCTGGTGTCTTTGGACAGCAGTGGGCCTGTGGAAAACTTTCTGGGTGCCTGCTCAGTTTCCTGCCCCTCCTGAACTTGGGCAAAGTGTTTTGGAGCTGTACCCCTCCTCTGTTTTGTGGTTCGTTTAGCACACATTAGTTTTACTATACTTTTGGCAATTTCCTTCTGAAAAATGAGTGTTTTGTGGCTGGTCACACCCATCATGCTAGCCATTTTGTGAATGGCCAAACCAACCTGCAATGGCAGCTATTTTCTGAGAGAGTGCAGGAACCTCTTGGCCTTCCTGATATGCTGACTAACATCAAAAGGCTGAGGACCCCGTCATAAAACAGCCTATAGCATAGGCTGCATAGCAAGCCCATTTTATTGAAAAAATGTCCTATTTTTCAGCCAAAAAAGACTCTCACAGCAGCTAGAAACTAAGAGGACTTGTTTCTCAAGTAGGTGTAGGTGACCTATTTATGCATGCATGCACGCACGCACGCACAGGTGGGCGAAGTCTGTTCATGAGAGTCAAGCAAGGGGAATGGGCCACAAAACCCAACACATCTGGTCAAATCCTTGGGCATGCTTAAGCAGGGTGCTGTAGCATTTGTGCTCATTAGGCTCAAAGAATCTCATGGTAGCAGCACTGCGTGACAGTGCTTGTTGCCAGCGGAAGAGTATTTAGAACATATCGTGTGCTTTTTCCCACTTAAACTAAGTGCTTGGAGTGATGTTAATTTACGGTGATGGTAGCAAAATTCAGTCAAAATCCATCCCTAGATTGCTTACATCTTGGAATGTTGATGGAACTGCTTAGACTGAAGTAGAATATTTCACCCTCTTCCTTACAATACTAAAAGCATTGTGCTTAACATTACCTGTCCCAAGCTTTTTGTTGCTCAAGGTGAAAATTAGAAACCTAATAAATACCTGCTTATAAGACTCTCCATGAAATAATGGTAATGGCTACAGTGCATTTCATAGCTAAAAGTTTAACACCATGGATTTGAGTAGCCTTAGATGTACTTGACATTGTGTAGTCGATGCTGGTTGCTTTGTATTAGCATCCTGGCTTGTCCGTTCATTCTTTCTTTCTACTTAAGCTGTTCTGTTGAGGTGCTTTAGATATTGGAAGGTGGGTCTGGGGCAGAAGTGGCTTTGCAGTCCTTGCACAAGATGAGGGCGATCCAAAGCGGCAGGGGGAAAGAGCAAGGTCTGTATTGGCCTACTTGCTTCAGCTCCTTTTCCTGTGGAAAGCTGTGGGCTGCCAAAGGAGAACACTGAGCTATGTCCTCAAAGGAGTTTCAGGATATCCTTTCAACAGCTCTATGAGGGAGCTTAGTCTTGAGACAGAGAGAGAGCAACTTGTCCAGTGAGCTTTGTGACCAAGCAGGGATTTGAATTCAGGCCGCCTTCCTCCTCAGCATCTTATTCACTGCTCTCCCTCATTAGTGGGTGTCCATGGTAATGCAAGTTCTGAGCCTTGTTCTTTCTCCCTCTTCACAAACCTTGTAAGGGTCTTAATCTCCCAATGCCATCATGTCAGATATTCATTCTATATTTGGCAATCCAGAAATCCTATAGAGTGTAGTGCCACAGCCAACACAAAAATGGATTTTTCTTCCTTCAAATGATGGCAGATGGTGTGCTTTCCAGATTGCCCTCTTAGTTCAGTTTTGCCACTGATATGCTGTTTTGGGTCTGCATTAATAGAAGTATAGCTTCCAAGTCATGTGGGGGATTGGTTCTCCTCTGTTTAGCACTAGTTAGGTCCTATTGGGAGTATTGTGCCCAGTGTGGGCACCACACTTCGAGAAAGATGCAGACAACATGGCAATAGTTCAGAGGAGGGCAACAAAGATGACTGGAAGCAAAGCCCTGCAAGGAGAGGCCGAAGGAGTGGGGCATGTTTAGCCTGGAGATATGATAGCACTTTTCAAATACTGGGAAGGCTGGTGCAGTGAGGAGGGACATGATCTCTTCTCAGTTATGCCAGAATGCAGGACATGGAATAACAGGCTCAAGTTACAGGACGCATAAGAGCAGTACGGCATTGGAACCAATGACCCAGCGAGATGGTGGGCTCTCCCACACTGGAGGCACTCAGGAGGCACCTAGATAGACATCTGCCAGGGATGCTCAAACCTGGACTCCTGCATTAAGCAGGAGATCAGACTCTGCCTTACAGGCCTCTTCCAACTTTGCTATTCTGTGAAGCATGTGCTAAACATGAACTATGGAAAAAATGAAATATGCTAAGAGCACAGAATGGCCTCATTTTTCTTTAACTGCTCACGTGCCATTCATGTTTGGTAGACAAGAGCTGAACTCCTTCCAGTGAGGGCTTGCAAACTGGGAGCCAGCTTCTGCATTCTCATGCTCTACAGCAATTCTGCCCTGCCCTGATCTGATCTAATCTCTCCCCCACCCCTCCCAACCCACTGCCACAGCCAGCCTCTTTTCATCATTAACTGCCACAAGTCATAACTAATTGGAGCCAGGTCCCTGGTTAATCCTGGCTTGCAAACTTCTTGCAGTTGGGTGTACCAGGATATTTCTGGTATAAATCTACAGCATGCAGTGTGAAACTGCTGCCAAGGCCTGGAAGGGATGCCAAGCTTGTTTCCATGAGACTGGCTTCCATTTAGCAAGTTACAGTGTGCAAGGAGCTAGCATTATATCAGCACTGGGCCAAAGCATTCCTTAAAAATGCAGCTGTCTGCATCTGGGACTTTGTAATATTTCTAGGTTCAGACTAATCTGTTGCATGTTTAACACATTAAGCCTAATGTTAGTTCACCTGTATTTCCTTCTGCTTATTCTCCTTTCTCTCTCTCTTGCCTGCTTGCCTCTTCTGTGGACCGCTTTTCACCTAGGGTGGCAGATGAAGCTTTCTACAAACAACCCTTCTCTGACGTGATTGGTTATGTGTATGTTACCTAACTACCTGCTTATTTCTCTGGTCCATTGTCCATCCGTTTCAATTAACACTTCTAATCTGTGACGCCCATTGTGGTTAAAATATCCCGACAAACCACTGTAGGCAGAGAGGCATGTTCTGCACAAAAGCACATGGCAAGAAAGCAGGTTTCCAGGATATGGAGGTACAGGGGAGTTCAGGTCTCATTTGTAACAGGGGAAGGCATGCAATAAAAATAGGAATTTTGCTGAAGGTTGGGGATAGATGCTTGTCAGCCACATCTGGCCCTGAAGTAGTTGATGTAGCTCTTGGATTTCCAACCAACTCTTAATCAAAGCTTTGATGAAGGTTTGGGACTTCTAAAATTGTCACCAAGTGAGAGAAGTGAAAGCAGTTTGCAGGTCTTGCTTTCAAAAGGGAATAGGAAGCCATTACTTGGGTTGCAATATAAGGAGGTGAGGAAGTTGCATTGTCTGCATCTCAGTGACACCACTCAAATGGCCATCAGCTGGGAGGAGGCAATGCAACTTTGGGACTTTGTCTGAACCCTGTACCTCTGTCATTAGGTTCTTCCTTTTTCATAGTCTTGCTGTGTTACCAGGAATATGCCTGGCTGCACAAGAAGCAACAGATGGTTCTTGCATGCATGTGTTTGTTCTGAGTCTAGTATTAAAGATCCTCCTGTGGGAATAAGACAGACAAATGACCTAGAATAATCCCAGATTTGTGAAATGCTGGACTTACAGGTGGTGTTTGCCTTTTGCAATTGGAGTTCGATCCAGACTTCTTTCTTGGAGCTGGGGGGTGGGGTGGAGGAGGAAGGGGGGAACCTGCCGTGCAATTGATGCAGAACCTGACTGACAGCATGTCTCCTGAATGTAGAAAGGGCTGGGAAGTGCATGTTTGGCCAGCTTTACTTATCATCTGCATTATGCTCATTTTCATTTACTATATCTGACTTAAACTCTCCTTTTTTGTTTCTCTTCACCTTTAAGCACAAACATAAACCATCCTTGCTACAGCCTAGAACAGTTAAGTAAACTCTTCAGTGCCCCTTAAGTGTCTTGTCACATGAAATAGCAGTGTTGTAGTGACCCCTTGTCATCAGTGATGTTTGTGAAACACAATCATCCTTGTGATCCGTGCTGATCTCCATGGGTTCATCCTCATTGCCTTTTTTCCCCCCTGGTACTGATTGTGGTAGTTTGAAGTCCTGCCCATGCCCTTCCCATAATGAGGGTCACTCACACCTTTTGCCCATGTGTGGGTTCCAGGGCCTTTTGCTTTCATTAGCCACTAAAAACGCCTCTGTGTTAAAGCAAGATAGCAGCACACAACTGTTGAAAGGGTAACATTGATTCTTAGAGATGCTAACTGAACTGTGTGTATGAAATGAACAGGCAAAGTTATCATCGAAGTCGGCCGTTCATGGATATTTCTTGTTCCAGCCTGTACCACCAAGTCCATAGCACTGATAAGCATGAGGACTGCTTTTTTTGTTACGTTTTGCTTATCTTCTCTGCTTCCCATAGCACTGAAAACGTTTTTATGTAGTTTTATACAATGGTTTGTGAGCCTTGCAAGTTGTTTTGAAAAATTAAAATGGCACTTGGATACTCATCTCTAGCCTAATCTTTTCACCTGGATGTTGAGCTTCTGTTATGCCAAACTCATTCATGCGCTATGCAGAACTTGAGCATTATGTGCCGGGACTGATTGGGATATCACCCATGCCCACTAGCACACTGGAGTTCTTGTGTTGGACGTCATGCTTGCACAGGGGGGGCTGTTTGCAAAGAGCCCCACACTTGTAGGTCCCAGCAATGGCATCTGTACACTTGATTTTGTGGTATTCCCAATTCTGCTCCTATCATTATGCATAATTCTCTCTGTCTGCATAGGATACCAGTGTTGCTGTGAAAGCGTGCTGAAAAAACGCCAAACCGCCTTGCTTTTTTTGTCTATGACCCAGGCTGAAATTGCATTTCTCACTTAAACACCTGTATTCCAACATTTTCCGTAGCACTTCTCTATTCATGTTGGCCTGATTACTGCTTGTTCTTTATCAGGAAGTTATGGGTGTGGGAAGTCTTCAAAACGCTTCTGGATTCCACCCCCAGATCCCTCATGAAATGAAAAAGAAGCAGATAGCTCATGGGGATGAGGGATGGGAAATGTAGACAGCTGACATTAAACATGGTATTGCGTTGCTTCCAGGGCAGCTGAAGAAGCCTTTGTGAATGATGTTGATGAATCATCCCCAGGCACAGAGTGGGAACGTGTGGCTCGGCTTTGTGACTTTAATCCCAAGTCGAGTAAGCAGGCAAAGGATGTGTCCCGCATGCGCTCCGTGCTGATTTCGCTCAAGCAGTCTCCGCTGGTTCGCTGAAGAGAGAACACACCCAACACTACAAATGCAATATCTTTAACTTTACTCAGAGAAACTGTGTTTGCAGTAATTGGATTAATTATGTTTAAATGTTTTTGTTTTTGGACCAAACCTCATGGTGTATTTAGTTTGATCATTGTTTTGTGATTGCATGTTTTTCCCTCATCTGTGTCCTTCCGGTGTCCGAACTGGGAGGAATCTTCCATCGTCTCTGTGCTCTCATGCATTGAGATTTCACTTTCAATTGTACTGATATTAAAGGTCTGTTTAAACAGCATTCTTGTGTGGCGATTTTAGAAGCCAAAGCATATTTGTCCTACTTGGAAAGACACAGGCATTCAGACACATGGCCTGGATGACTAATAGAAGCTTGTGTAGCTACAGCTGTCATGTACGATGCCGAGCAAAAGAAGAAGACTCTTTATGGCACCCAGGCACATGTGAGATTGCCCTCCTTGTCCACTGCCTCTTCAGTTATGCCTTCTGCTGAAGCAGCTTTATGTCCACGTATGAAGGTAGATAACTTAGGTTCTATCATAACCCCCTCATTTCCATCTGCTAGATTAAAGAGTGGTGGTTGATGTCTAATTGCTGCTCTCAGTTGGTATATATAAAGACAGGAAGGTGTGGCAGAGGGGGGATCATGGCAAAAATGGGTTTATCAGTACCCTTCTGTAGTTGGGCAGGGGCAGAATTAAGGCTCCTTCATTAATAGGGTTGTTGGGTCCAGAACCTGAAGGGTCTTAAACTTTAAATAAAATGGACTATTTCTACCACAGAAGCTACATTTGAAGGCAGCTATCCAAGAAGCATCCCTGCAGGACCCTGGTAACCCAGCTCTCGCTAGATAGCAATTGCTGTTGCTCAGGAAGTTACCCCATAGTTAGCACATTTTCCTCTTGGACCTCAAAGGAAGGAGTTTCCTGACCGAGTTCGCTATTTCCAGCAGCAGAGCAGGATTATTCTGCTGGTCCCACTGAGCAAACAAGTGGTTTGTTCTCATATTCTCTCTGGTCTCAATGTGCGTGGTGAATAGGAAAGCTGAGCAGGTAGTTCCCATCCTGAGGCAAAAGCTTCTGGGAATTGGAGTTGGAACCTGTCCCATCCTCATGGCAACATCAGAACTTCTGAGGTTAATTCTACCGTCTCTTCAGTAGGTCATAGGCAGAACCTATTCAAGAAGTGGTTGCAAAGCCCATTGTGGTACCCAAATGGTTTGCTTACTTCAAGAAGCTTGAGTAATGCGTTTTTGCCACCCAAAGACATGATCAACTGTAGCTATATTGGACAACGGCTCCAAGGAGAGCCCCTACTGTTCCCAAAATGTTAGATGACTGAAGACTCCCATAGGGTAAGTTCATAGCCTTGCATCTGCCACTCTCTGAAGGAAACTTCTTGCTTAGACAGGCTATCAATGATTAGGCAGACACTTGTATGGAACCGTAGTAGCACCTAGGCAGAAAAAATCCCTATACTTTTCCATTTTTAAGCCTCCCTTGTGTCGTCGTCTTAGCAGGACTGGACAAAAATACCCCAAGGGAGACCCGCTGTGACGCTCATGCCATTTATGCCATGGCATTTCTCATCTTTCCCAAACACAAAAAGCACGCTTTTCCAGCAGGGCTCTTGCCTGCAGCTTCTACGAAGCTTTCTGCATTGCCTTATGGTGATCTATGAACTCTGTTCAGAACATGTTTCTACTACAATTAGCTATGCTAACAGCTGCTGTACAGAACAAAAAATGTTCTAGCCAGAATCTAGGGCTTCAGTGTAAATTAGATTGCTAAACCTAGTTGGCAAGGGGTGGCATAGAAATCTGTCAAATAAATAAATAAACCAATAGATTATTGGTAAACGGGCCTGACTGTGTGTGAAGATAGATGGCTGACTAAAATGACTTAAATCCTGCCAAAGCACAAGGGTGAAGGTTCTAAAATGCACCTGATGCAAAGCGTTTAGCCAAAGTCTTACTAGTGGCAGACCTTGCATGGCCCGCAAATTTTGTTGTTGGTAATTTGGAGAGAAACAGCACAGCTAAAATTAGTCCCTGTTTGTTCTGAAGTCCCTTCCCATTCTGTAATTTTTTAATCTAATCCAACTCTGTTCAGTGCAGATACAGTTGGAGCATCCCTGACAGATGGGTAACCAGCCTCTGCTTAAGAACCCACTGCCTCCAGAAGCTGACAGTGCCACCAGTGGGTGGTTTTTTTAAATATTCAGCCAGTATCTACTCTGAATTTGCTCCCCTTAGTCCCTCAGTCTTGTCCCCTGGAAGAAGAGGTGCTTTGCTCTGTACACCTCCTGCCAGTTTTGTCACTAATGGAACAGCTCCACTCCATAACTTCTAGGTATTTGATGGTAGGATACACAGCAAGTTAAAGATGATATATTGGAAACAAGATAATTGTGGAAAAGAAGGCTATATATACTTTTAAAAAGTTTTAGAGTGCCATCTTATGGGAGGGTTATGGGGGGGGGGGGTGATTATTTAGATTCTCGGCTGGGATACCAGAGGCCAAGTGCCTGTCCTGGACCTCCCCTCCCCCACCATGCTGCCAGCATGGACAAACTCCCAACTCCTTCCCCCAGTGTTACAGTTGAGAGGAGAGGGTGTGAAGGGAAAGAAGCAGGGGCCAAGGACGCCTGCCAGCGCATGTTGGTGCTCCAGCCTCTTTCTCTCCCCTTCCCTGGCGCTTTATCTAGATGGCTGAAAATAACCATGTGGCTAAAATCAGGGTGCAAGGCAGAGCAGTGACAGAAATGGCTCCACACCTCATTTGGCCCATAGGGAACATGCACGCTTCTGAGTTGGGAGACTTCTGTGAATTACCGTATTTTTTGCTCCATAAGACGTGCCTGACCATAAGACGCACCTAGTTTTTAGAGGAGGAAAACAAGAAAAATGTATTCTGAATCAAATGGGCACATAATCACAGGCACATTCCCCATCACTTCCCCATGGGCTGCACATCTGACAGACTTACTGCACACACATATTTGCTCTATAAGACGCACAGACATTTCCCCTTACTTTTGAGGGGGAAAAAGTGCGCCTTATAGAGCAAAAAATACGGTAAGTGCCATGGTGATAGTTGTTTAAATCTTCCACATTTCCACAGAAGCTGTGAATGGCTGTCACTTTCAGCATCAGGTCAAACAGTGTAATTGTTCCAAATTAATGATGCAAACGAGACACCACAGTGAGGAAAGCAAATGTTTTCCTTCACAGCCTTTACTATAGCAAGGGAGACAGTTTAAGATGGCAACTGATTCAGTAATCGTCAACCAATTGAGTTTATATTCTGATCTTAACTGTTCATTTATGCACAATATTGTATCCAGCAGTAAGAATTGCCTTATCACCATCCAAGAAAACACAGATTATTACATACTTAGTGCCATACAACTACTTCTTCATAAGTAGTTTCACTACATTCACATTCAAAAGCAATAATGATGATGATGAGGAGGAGGAGGAGGCTTAGTTTCCAGTTACAACAATGCAGACGGTTCTTGTCTTTTAAGAGCAGTCTCTTGGTGTGATTCAAGCACCATGAAATAGATAAAGTGGGCAAAAAGCAATCATGAATGTAATGATTCTAACTCTGGAAGAAAAAGGAATTTTCAGCAAGTTCACATTGGCACCTGCAAGCCAGAGCAAGAAACATTTGGGCACTGTTGTGTCAAGATTTACAAGTTTTACACACTTGGGATGCTCAACATTCGGAACAGTCTTAAATGGGAATTTGTCACTGAGGTTATGGCAATAGTATCCCTGTGCTGTAGCTATTTAAAATGAAACTACAGTATTGTCCTGTGGTGAGTACAGCTGTCGCTGCTACTCAGTGGTCGTTCAGTCACAGTATGACGCAAACAGATGTGTGCTTGACACTCCTGTGCATGCTGAGAGAAAAAAAAGTCCTACAACTCCAAGCCTCCAACTCGAGGCTGCTGCAAGGGGCGGCATACAAATATTTAAATAAATAATAAATAAATAAATAAAATAAGCCATGCTGGGAATTGTAAAATTGTAACCCTTCTAAGCATGCATAAGTGATCAGTTTATCCCGCTCTAGCACCATGTGTGTGTGGAAGTAGCTTTTGCAATGAAGCAGGCCTATCCCTCTCTTTATTGGATGAGACAAGGCAAGAGAGAGAACTATCTCTTCCACTCCATAACATCGCTAGTCACGTCTTTGCTGTGTGTGGCTCTGCAGACACAATGGAGGGCATGTGACCCATCTATACTGCAATGCATGGGTCCTCAAACTAAGGCCTGCAGGCCAGATCCGGCCCGCCATGCCCATTTAACTGGCCCGCCCCACAGGTTTTGCACTCACCTGGTGCGCACGCGGGTGCACATGGGCACACAGCTTGCTCACGAGGAGGTCGTTTTGGACTCAATCGGAGGAAACAATCTCCTCAAGAGCAAGCCGGCACCTTGCCCCACACGCCCCCCCCCCCCGCCTCTCCTCACTTGTGCATGCACGCATGTGTGCGCACCCCGTCCCCACATCGGCCCATGCCCCCCTGCCGGCACTGCTTTGGCGGCCCGTGCCCACCGCTGGCACCTGTCAACTGGCCCCCTTTAGAAAAAGTTTGAGGACCCCTGCTGTAATGCTTCTTGGACTGGGGTGACAATGACTTGCTTCAGAAAGTTTAGCTACAAATTCCTGAATGATGTGAACAGATATTATATCTGGTTCTAGTTAAGCCTAGATCAAGCATTCAACTGATAGAAAACTAAAGGTTCTTGTTTGCCTGCCTTTCAAATCTCGAAAACTGCAAGTTGCTCCAGGGCTCCTAATGACAAATCCAGCTGTTTATTATGTTTTCTTGGCAGAAAAACAGCCATGCACAGACAGGATGGGCGGTTTTGTTATATTTGGGTAAAATGTGGCTATGCAAAAAACATTAGTTGGGACTTCTAAAGGAAAAAAAAAAAAAGAGCAGCTGAATAGAGAATAGGTTATGCTCATCAACTTCAAAAAACATCAGTGTTTAGGGCACTGAAACATTGGTTGAAAGAGAAGGAAAACAAAACTGCTGTGTTCAAGAGTCAAGCAGTTTATTCAGTGTCTTAGAAGGGTGAAGACCCAAACTAAGGGAGAAATGTCAAGGCATAAGCTTTCCATATACACATTGCACTAATAATGCAGAATGCTATAAACTTTAAAGTCTCTGACCACTTCAAAGTTAAAAAAAAATTCCTGCAGAAAGGATTAATTAGGAAGAGTGGGAAAGCATTTCCTCTAAACCTAATCGCCCTCTCAGATGATCTTTTAGATGTGAGAGATGCAGCCCCTAATAGCTTGGCAATGCAATCCAATCACTCTTGTGGCAGATGCTCATAAGCCTCTGAATCTGGAGCCTTCCAAGGATCCAATGCAAAACAGGAGGTATGATGGTGGTGGCCTTCCTTTCATCCAGATTTTTTCCAACTGGGCCAGTGAGGAGGAGGGGAAGAGGGTGGGTCACCAATTGGATTTAGCTCAGCTGTATGGGTCTCTTTCCCTCCCCACCACACCCGCTGTCCCCACCAGGCCTAGTTGCAACCTTGGAGGGTGGCACCAGCATCGTTCTTTCCGCTCAGGCTACAAATGGGCAGGGGCTTGACCTTTGGAGCATGACTACTGAGGTCAGAAGACCTTGACCTTGGCGCTTGGAGTCTGAAAAACTCTTATATTCAAGGCAATGCTGAGAGACCACAGATTGTGCTGTAGGAGTTTCCCAGAAAGAACGGTAGGATTAAGGCTGGGCATGTCCACAGTGAAGTGTGTACTTCTTGACCCCAATCTTCACCTGAAACTCTCCCATCCACTCCAGTGAATGAGAAGCTGAAAGTGCCACACTTCCCTTCAGATTCAGGGATAGCTGACAACCTACACACTGTGTTGTGTAGGTGATGGGAAAAATATTCCTTCCTCTATCCTCTTCCTGTATTATCCCACATCTTATTTATTTTGGACTTCACCTAAGTTTTTCTAAGAGTGTGCCAGGTATGTCTGTCAACACTGGGAGAGGCACTGCCGCCTAAGATGAGCAGGTTGCTTACCTGTAACTGATGTTCTTCGAGTGGCCATCTGTGCAGTCACACACATGGGGTTCTGCGCCTGCGCAGTGCCTTTGGCCGGACGATTAAAAGCTAACGGTTTCTTTGGCGGGAGACTCCACTCCCCCTCCCCCCTTGGGACTATATAAAGGAGTGGAGAGTCCGCCATTTTCCAGTCTTGAAGACCGGACGTTCGTTTAGTATTTGATAAGTAATTCTAAATTTATCTCTCTCTCTTTTTTTTTTTTTTGAAGAAAAAAGAGAGAAGGAGGTGGTATCGAACTGGAGAAAAGACAGAGCGAATCCACCCATGACACCATGTGGGGTCGGTGGGTGGGTTGTGTGACTGCACAGATGGCCACTCGAAGAACATCAGTTACAGGTAAGCAACCTGCTCTTCTTCGTCGTGGCCTCTGTGCATCACACACATGGGTAGAATAACAAGCTTACCCGATAGGAGGAGGGAGGTGTCATCATCGAAGAACAGATGAAAGGACAGCTCTGCCAAAAGAGCAGTCTTGCCTGGCACGAACATCCAGCCTGTAGTGTTTAGCAAAGGTACAGGGCGTGGCCCAGGTAGCAGCCCTGCATACATCTTCCATCGGTACCCCAGACGCGAAGGCTGATGAGGCAGCAACAGCCCTGGTAGAATGGCCCGTTGGAGTGGATGGTAAGTCCAGTTTCGCTAGTTGATAGGCCAGGACAATAGTGTTAACTATCCATTTTGCAAGTCGCTGGGGGGTGACCGGGCAGCCCTTGCCATTTTCAGCGTATTTAACAAAAAGTCTATTAGATTGCCGAACAGACTCCGTCCGGGATCTGTAGAATGCTAGACAGCGTCGGACGTCTAGCATATGTAACGACCTCTCTATCGAATTCGAGGGTACAGGAAAAAAGGCTGGTAAAACTATTTCCTGCTGCATATGGAAAGAAGTAGCAACCTTAGGAAGGAAGGTAGGGTCTAGGCGTAAAACTACTTTTTCCTTATGGAAGTTCATAAATGGAGGATCCACCCTAAGAGCACAAAGTTCCGAAGATCTACGGGCTGAAGTAACTGCTACTAAAAAGGCAGTCTTCCAGGAAGCGAGGCGCATATCAATTGTCGCCATGGGTTCGAAGGGTGGTCGAGTCAGTGCTTGCAACACCACCGAGAGGCTCCAGGTGGGCATAAATGGTTTGATTGTTGGGTGTAAATTACAGAGTCCTCTCAAAAATCTCTTTATCAGGGGTTGGGAAAAAATGGAGAAGCCCTGGACAGTTCCCCGATAGTGAGAGATCGCCGCTGTATATACTTTGATCGAGGAAGGTTTCAGTCCAGATCGGTGTAATTCAAAAAGAAATTGTAGGATCTGCGGTATCGATGCCGACATGGCCGGAAACGAATGGGAGTCGGCGAAAACAGAGAATCTGCGCCATTTTGCAGCATACGACTTCCTCGTAGATGGTCTCAACGCAGAATCGAGAATATACTGCAGCTGCGGAGACATGGGAATCGAATGGGCAGTACCGGCAGACGGAGTGTGTGTCGATACCGATACATCGGATCCGATCATCGGATTCGCCAGGCGGTGAGCTTCAGCGACAGGAGATCGGGGTGTCGGATTGTGCCCTCTTCCTGGGTGATCAGGTAAGGGAGATGCGGTAGGTGGATGAATTCGTCCCGTGATATGTGAAGGAGGGTTGAGAACCACGGCTGACGGGGCCACCAAGGGGTTATTAGGAGCCCCGTCGCTTTTTCGTGGACAATCTTTGCCAGAACTCGCATGATGAGGGGAATGGGTGGGAAGGCATAAAAAGTCCTGCCGTTCCAGGGGATCATAAAAGCGTCTCCGGACGATCCCCGTCCTATCCCTGCTCTGGAGCAGTATGTCTCGCACACCCTGTTGTGACGGGTAGCAAAGAGATCTATGTCCGGTACGCCCCAAAGGTGAAACAGCTCGTCCCGAATTCGAGGGTCTAGCTCCCATTCGTGTGAGCATGACATGTGTCTGCTTAAGAGATCTGCCTCCGTGTTGTCCGTGCCTGCTAGATGGACTGCCAGCAGCGTAATGTCCCGCGGGATGCACCAGTCCCAGATCTGCATCGCTAGGTGGGCCAGCGTTCGGGATCGAGTGCCTCCTTGCTTGTTTAAGTAAAACACCGCAGTCATGTTGTCCGACGAGACCTGGACTACTTGGTGTCGAAGTACGTCCTCGAACGACTGTAGGGCTTTGAAGATAGCAAGTAGTTCGAGGAAGTTGATATGATTGTTGGCATCTGTAGGATTCCAAATCCCCTGAGTGCGGAGATTGGAACACACGGCTCCCCATCCCGAAAGGGACGCGTCGGTACCGATGGATATTGTGGGGTACCGAGGTCGAAACGGGACGCCCGTATTCAGATTCGCTGGATCTGTCCACCATGAGAGCGACTGTAGGACCGAAGAGGGAATTCGCAGTCGTGTGGTGGGTGGGTCCCTTTGCGGTTGGAAGATCCTGTTGAAGAATAGCTGTAGTGGTCGCAGGCGGAGCTTGGCATGAGGAACTACAGCAATCGCAGCTGACATGTGTCCCAGTAGTTTCTGAATGGATCGCGCAGGGACGGTCCTTTGTCGTCGGATTCGAGCGAGGTGTCTTGCAATGGTATCTTGTCTCTGCTGCGGGAGGAAGGCTCTTGCCACCGTCGAATCCAGTGTGGCTCCGATAAAGTTGATCACCTGTGTAGGAAGTAGGGAAGATTTCTGTCGATTAATACAGAGTCCCAAGTCTTGTAAGAGAGCACACGAAGACTGGACCGCTGAGGTAAGTTCCTCTCTAGTCTCTGAAACCAACAGCCAATCATCAAGGTATGGGAATATTTGGATTCCGTGCAGTCGAAGGTATGCACAGACAGGGGCCATACACTTCGTAAAAACGCGTGGTGCAGTGGCCAGCCCAAACGGTAACACCTTGAATTCGTAGATACTGGAATCTACCGCAAAACGAAGGAATCGCCTATGTTGTGGATGAATAGCAATGTGGAAATAGGCGTCCTTCAAGTCAAGTGAGGCGAACCAATCTCCTCTTCCTAACAGCGGGAGGATAGTTTGTAACGTGGTCATCCGAAATTTTTTAGGCACAATGAACGCATTCAACGCTCTCAAGTCCAGAATTGGTCGGAGACCTCCATCCCGCTTCGGAACAGTAAAATACCTGGAATAGAATCCATGGAGTCCATCCGAGGGCGGTAGCTGAATGATCGCTCCTTTAGCAAGCAGTTGGTTAACTTCGTCTAGTAAAACCGACGAGGCTGCAGTAAAGCGGATAGGACTCGGTGATGGAACAACATCGAATTCGATTCTATATCCGTGTCGAATGATGGATAACACCCAACCATCAGATGTAATGGTCTCCCAAATGGGGAGCCGACTTTTCAATCGGTCCCCAAAAGAGAGGGGGAAGGGTGTAGATGGGAGGAGAAGGGTTCGCTCGCCCCGTCAGCGCTGGCGCCGGTCGACGTCAAAGCGGCGACGCGTTTGTTGGAAGCGCTGGGATGTTTGTCTGCGGCGCTGTTGACGTTGATGAGACTGTTGTTGTCGAGACTGGTACTGCTGGCGGAATTGAGGGCGGGGCCATGACCACTTACGTCGCGGTTGGGATTGTAGCTCCATCCGACGGGCCGTCATCCTGGATTCGTGTATCTTTTTTAATTTACTGTCCGTCTTCAGATTGAACAGGCCGGACCCGTCGAAAGGCATATCCTCTATTCGGCGTTTCATCTCTTCCGGAAAATTACAATTTCTCAGCCAGGCATGTCTGCGGAGAGAGATGGCGCCTACGAGGGACCTCGAATCGGTATCGACGTGGTGGCGGGCTGTCGATACTTGTTGTACCGCCACCTGCATGGCTTCCCTCACAAAGGTCTTTGCTAGGTCTGCCTGGTTTCCCGGGAAGGTGGAAATGATGCTGTCGAGGCGCTGCATCAAGAAGTACTGATAGCGCGCCAGGGTCGCCTCGTAATTTGAAATTCGCAGTCCGAGCCCGGATGCTGCGTAGACCCGGCGCGCTAAGGACTCCACCTTCCTGCCCTCTTTATCGCGGGGTGATGTATGTCCGCGTGCCTCCCGGCCCTGGGAGGATTCGACAACAACCGAATTCGGCTTGGGGTGCCGGAGGAGAAATGGGATGTCCTCCTCTCGGACTCGATACATGGATTCGTATCGGCGCGATGTCGGTTGAGGGTGGGCCGGGAGGTCCCATGGTTGGACCATAGCTTGCCGCAAGGTTGTGATCAGCGGCAGGGCAATCGATGTGGATTGTTCTCCCCTGACCACATCATAAAAGCGGTCAGTACTCGGTCCTGGTTGTTGGTGTGCTTCAATCTCTAGAGATTTTACCAGTCTCGCCATAAGCTCCGAAAACGAAGTGTATGGTTCCTCTGGTGACCCAGGGCCTTGTGAGGAGACCGCTGCCTCTGGGGAGGTCGAATCGACATCCGATTCGTTGGATTCCATCCAGTATGGCGGAGGGGTACTAGAGGAGGACTCCGCTGGAGACTCAGATCTGCTCGCTCTGGATGGAGGTCTCGGAGCGTCTCTAGGTGCCGGTTGGAAGCGGTCCCTAGGAGCTGGCGGTGATGATCGACCTCTGGGAGCTGGATAGTAAGCTGTAGAATGGTGTTCCTCCCGCCTCGGTACCGAGGAATACCGTGACTGGTACCAGTCGTCCGACCGTATGTCGGAGGAGCGGCTCCCTCGGCTTCTGGGTGGCGAAAAGGCGGGTTCAGCCTCAAGAGGGGCAGACGGCATCGGTGTCGGGGATCGCACCCGAGGGGGAGAATCCCTTATTTCACCATCGGAAATGGAGCCATGATGCGGGTCTTCTTGCACCCTAGGCTCTGGAGGGTGTGGTGAGGCTGGCGGAGTGACCCTCCTCGCCGCCTGGATGGCCGGAGTCGAATGCGTCGGATCCGAGACCGGCATCGGTACCGAGGAGGCTGTCGAACCCGAATGTCGATGTTTTGGGCGTTCGGGATCTCTCGGTTTTTTAGAAGGCTTACTAGCCTTATCCTTTCTGGCCTTCTTGTGCACAGTATGTTGTTCTGGATCACTGTGCTTCCTTTTCTCCTTCTGCTTTTTCGGAGCAGACTGGTCGGCCATGCTCAAAGCGCCTTCAGCCGAAGGGCGTGAGGGTGGAGTAGCCGAAGAGGAAGCCGGACGCTGTGGCAAATCAGCCGAGGCTGGACGGCCTTCGGGCGGGGCTCAGGCCGTAGTTTTAGCCACAATCTGGTCCGATTGGCGGAGCGCCTGATCCCACAATAACTTGCGGAGGCGGTTCTCCCGGTTCTTCCTCGCTTGTTTTGAGAAGGCCAAACAATGGCGGCATTTATCGGTTCTGTGCCCCTCCCCTAGGCACAGAAGACACAGATCGTGCGGGTCAGCCGCGGGCATTTTAGAGCCGCACCCTCCGCACTTGCGGAACGCCGCCCGTTGCGCCATCGTAGAAAGATGAAAAAAAGAAGATAGTAAAGCGGGAAAGTAATATTTTTATAATTTTTTTTTTTTTTAGAAACAGAAGAGAAGTGCACAAAGAACGAACAAAGTGAGTATACTTAACAGGAATATCAACAGGATGAATAACTTGGAGAAAAACAGGGAGATTTTCGAACAAAGAAGAGGTAAGTAACGATCTAAGCGAGAGCGAAGCGGCACGAGGCACAACGAACGGCGGTCGCAAAGACTGGAAAATGGCGGACTCTCCACTCCTTTATATAGTCCCAAGGGGGGAGGGGGAGTGGAGTCTCCCGCCAAAGAAACCGTTAGCTTTTAATCGTCCGGCCAAAGGCACTGCGCAGGCGCAGAACCCCATGTGTGTGATGCACAGAGGCCACGACGAAGAAGCTTAACCACTATCGTCTTTTACAAAGTGCTCTGTTGGGCTCCAAAACCCAACATCAAAGGATAAATAAGGGATGCTCTGAGATGGTCTAGTGGAGCTCTTGCCAAGACAATGGATACTGCAGGGTACAGAGGGGCTGAGCCGTCTGAGCTTGTGATCCACTTCTGCAGCTGGGGCACAGCCCACCAACCCGGTCAGTGGTCTGAGAACAGTTTGACACCTGCTGTTTTTGCAGTCCCAGGCAGATGGCTGTGGAGCCTCGGGAGGACTGTGTTTGGCCTGGTGGGGAAAGATCTGTGCTGGAAGCATGTAATGTCTCGGGCTTTACTAACCTAGCGCTCTCCAGAAGCGTTGTACTACAACCCACCACAGCCAGCATGGCCATTTGCAAATGCATTGGCCGTGCTGGCTGAGAATGATGAGAATTGCAGTCCGATACCATGGAAAAACACCAGGGTGAGGATGTTGCGTTAAGGGCTGCTGTGCAAGCTCAGCCGTCTAGAATGCACATTATGGTGCTTTTGTCCCTCTTTCAAAGCAGTGGGAATTGAGGGGAGAAGCAATTACTTCCTGCTACTTACAGGCTGTGGGTTTATTTATTTATTTAATATTGTTATTTATATTCCTGCCTTTTTCCTATAAAGGGCTCAAGGTAGCTTACATCATCTCACCGCTGCCATCATATCCCCACAGCAACAACCCTGTGAGGTAGGTTGGGCTGAGAGTCTGTGACTGGCCCAAAGTCACCCAGTTGGCTCCATGGCTGAGCAGAGACTAGAACCCAGATCGTCTGAGTCCCAGTCCCACGCTCTTAACCACTACGCCACACTGGCACTGGATGCATTAGATCTTAGCAGAAAGTACTGAAAATACAAATTGGACTTGGGACAGCAGCACTGAAAAAGAACAAAAATATGTTCCACATTCATTCTTTACCAGAACTCTTTTTTCAGGCTCTATGGCAATTTTTAATATATTGTTTTTCAACTCCAATATGTTAAAAATCACAATGAGACTTAAACCTACTCACAAAATACTGGACACATTGAGGTCATCTCCCGAATCCTTCCTTGCTAAAGAGACATGAACTCCTATTTCAAATTAATCTATCAGTCATATCATTTTTTTTTTTCCTTACCTAAAAGCTGGCCATTTTCCAATTTGTGCCCAATCTTCTTGTAAATAAATTAAAGAGGGAGCAAATATTCAATGTCGGTATGAAATTTAATTCACCAAATTTGGTGTTTCAGATCTTCAAATCTGATGGTCAAATATACTAGTTAGTGCACTCTAAAAACCTGATCATCTGTTGTACAGCTTTTGGTTGGCACTTCTTTAAGTACCTCTATAGTACTTAGGCCACTAATATTCATGCTGATTGTATTTTTTAAAAATGCCTTTAATATAGAAACAAAGTCCAGTCCTGACACTCCTAAACATGTTTTCTCAGCAGCAACTCCCAATGACTCAAATGGGCCATAGACTGGTCTACAGCAAGCTGCAAGGACATCAGTCCCTGCTACTGTAAGCATGTGAAGTGAAGAACACACCAGAGTCAGTCTTTGTTGATGTTTTCTGAGCATTTTCAGCCCACGCACTGCCTTCCACCTGTATTGTCAGCAGCAGTCCAACACTGGCAAACCTCTAGCGCTGTACAAAGAAGCACCCCTTATTTCCACAGGCGTGTTCTTAGGCAGCTTCGAAGTAGCAATGCTGGCAAAGCTGCTGACCCATCAACTTTGAAATCTGATTTACCAACCTTCAGATCCAGTACACAAGTACTTAAGTAAGACCAGACAGTGTCTTTAACCTCCACAGATCTGAAGAAACAAAAAACACAACCACCAGAGGAGACCAAGGCAAAGCTACTACTTTTTTCATCGTGGCGTAGAAATTCTTGGAAGTTACACATGTAAGTAAGTGCCTTCTGTAGCATGGGATGATTCCCAATGCTGTTTTTCTAAAATATTAATTTAAGGAAGAGTTGCATGGATGGTCACTGCACATCAGCGGATAGCCCAGCATTAGACTGCTCTATTGCTCTCGCCTAATCAAGCAGAGATCACACTTGCCTGTTTTAGTCTCTGCAGAGGCAGGAACTGTCATGAACATTTTTGAGGGTTCTTTGCTTGAAGAATGGCCGTCACAGTTTCTGGCTACTGAAATGGCTGAGTATCGGTTAACACAGATGGAAAATCCACAACTAGGAAAAAAGGAAGTTAACACCCCCAGCTTTATTTTTAGAGGTCTGAAATACAGGCTTCCCCAAGAATCATTCAGTTTGTGAAAAGTCTATGAGATAGTCTTTCTGTTTGTCACCGTTCTAGTATCTTGTAATCTTCCTGCATACGAGGAAATTGCACTTTGAAAAAAACAGGGAAAAAACTATTTGGGACAAGAAAATTTTGAAGGACCTGCTACCTAATTAAAAAAGAAAGCTGGTATCAGTAAGAAATATTGTTCAAAAGAGCCACTAAAAACTGCAGTCATCTTGTTCTGCTGTTTTGCTGGGGGTCTAGTACACCCTGCGTGTGGTGTAATCCAGAACCATGCTGGCTGCTCCGAGCAAGGCAGGGTCCACCAAGTCTGAGACAACCACATCCACCGCCTGCACAGAGAACAAGGCCCGCTGGCGAATCACATCCTTGACAGTGCTGACATAATGGCTGGCCAAGACACCAGAAAGTATCACGAGGGAAGGGTTAATGGTGTGCAGGATGTTCACTACTCCAAGGCCCAGAGCAGTCCCAGCTGTGAGGAAGATGAGAAACAGGAGTCAGAGAGAATATGGGGATCAGCTATCAGCAGCTCGCCTAAATGTGAGAAAAGCTATGAGCAGTGTTGTCTTTGGTGTCTAATTTTATTTTGGCTGTCATTTCCAATCAAGCAGATTTTTCAGAGTTTGTAAAACGTTGCAAAACATGTTTAACAAGGGAAACAGTGGGATAAACACACATGCTATGGGTAACGATACCCCTGCTTTCAACCATCTAAAGTAGCCAACACCTTAGCTTTAAGAGTCTGATCAATATGGTAAGAAATGTTTGCCTTGTGTGACAAATGACACAGCTATGATTCAACAGGCAACAATCCCTGCTAGGTATCATTCCATCTTTACAGGGAATGTTTTATATATTTAGTAGTTCCCTAGAAGGAGCTGGCCCAGTTCTAATCATAAAAACATGATAGAGAAACATGCTTAGGAACTAATACAGTTTAATGGGTCTATATATGAAAGGAGTACCAATCTGCAAAATTCTTCCTTATCACAAACAATAGGAGTGGGAAAATTATTCTTCTGTTTCAAGATAAATAGGGATTTGCTTTATTAAATTACATTACAGTAAGGAAGCCTCCCACTCCAATGGGTTTTTCTTTATCTTCTTCTTAAGACAGGAATAAGGAACTTGTAGACTCCAGATGGTTTGGCTATAACACCCATTATCCCCCACTACACTTTGCTATGCTGGCCTGAGCTAAAAGGAGTTGTAGGCAGGACTATTTGGAGGTCCCCAAGTTGCCGATGCCTCATTTAAGTTCCCAGACACAGGGTTCTCCAGAGCAGATTTGGGGGGACAGGGCGGGGGGCTCAAAGGGGAGGGGAAATGGCTGAAACTTGCTCCATCCTGCTGACAAGTGCCTTCCATAGGTGGAAATTACTAAGGGTATCTGCAGCCACATTTCTTCACATATCCTGCCTTCTCTTGTTTTGCCTATTCTTTCCCTTCCTTTTTGCCTCCAAGTGAAACTTGAAATGGGAACTCCTTGGGGCAAGAGCCTAGATATTTTTGTTAACATTATTCCAGATACTATATCAATAATGACAAAGTTATCACATCACCTCTTTATCACTAGCCAGGTCTCTAACCAAGATCTGTTCCTTATGCTCATCTACTTACCTGTTCTAACTATATTGTCAGCTTTTGGATTTCCCAGCTTAGCTGCTTGAATGAGATGTGCAGCGGTTATCGTCTCTTCCTTCATTATAGACATGCCTCCAAATAACAATGAATCCTCTGCATGGACAGAAAAGAGGGATAAGAACAAAATAATAATGATTAAGGAGTGAAAATAGACTGCTTGGTTGTTACATTTCACCACCATAATCAGATGGTGGAAAGACGGCCCTTAATTCTACATGCAAAAATTAATGTGAGCAGTGAAAGTCAGACAGAACAAGATCAACCTTGTTATAGCTGTTTGCAGATATGAAGCTTTTAAATTACTCTTCTGTTGTGATATTCTATTTACTTCTTGCATAAGTTAAAAAACATGGGATTAGGGAATGCATCAGGCAAAAGCAGGATCGGCCCAGCCAGTATCTGCAAGCAAGCTCTGTCCACAAGTTCTGTAGCCATGCTACAGGTGAAACTGCCGTCTCCTACTATGCTGGCTAGTATTCAGGTAACTCATTAGTAGTGAGGTGCTTACCTGTCTGTAGTATTTACCTTCTATAGCAGAACAGCCACCTTTTGATAGCCAGACCCAGCAGGGAGACCATTTGTTATGAAAATCGGTACCACGGAGGTCATTTATCAACAGATCAAAAAATGCTGCAAGGTCTTAAGTTAGCTACAGCCAAAATGTCATTGTGAGAGGCTGGAAATGTCATGCCAGGTAAATATATTCTTACACACAAACTGCCCATAGTGACTGTGTTAGCATGACATGGCAACTCATCATGGATAAGTAGCGAGGGTGGGTTCGTGTGTCTTCCAAATCCAGAGTGCTTCCAGCGGGGTGGCTTATTTAGGGGAAGCAAGCTGCCTTGGCAACCCATGGCTTGTTGTAGGGGTTGTTCACTCCACAGTGTGTTGGTGTTTTCTCTGCACTCGGGAGGCCACTACCACTGTGGGCTGCAGGGAGTGGACAGCACGCTGTTCAGCAAACCCCTTGCCACCCTGTGATCTCCTCACATGGCCATCAGTGGCACCCCCTCCCGATACCCAAGCAGTGCTTTGGAGGATCCATCACTGCTTCAGCACCTTTTTATCTTTCAGGTCCCAGCAAGGCATGCAAGTATCTCCATAATTATTTTAAAAAATTGTGTATGTCTTTCGGAAGTGCATGGGGCCGACTTATGACTATCAGAGATATGTGGTCCTGCTCAGTTGAGGTCCTTGGATGTTTTGGCTGCTGATGATAGCAAAGTGCAGCTAGTAACAGGGCTGGCAACAGACAAGGAGAGACTGAATTTAGATATATTTGCGCACAGTTGCCCAGCTGTCAGCTGAAAATCACTGGTAAACTGGAAAG
Source organism: Varanus salvator macromaculatus (assembly GCA_023646645.1). Lineage (NCBI taxonomy): Eukaryota > Metazoa > Chordata > Lepidosauria > Squamata > Varanidae > Varanus > Varanus salvator. Next base: position 11,486,194 of record JAIXND010000001.1, on the reverse strand, counting down.
AAGTTAGTGCACTGAATGGGGTGGTGACAAGATCTCACCTTGGCTATGTGATCCTCTGGATTTCTAAGGTGGAACAGAAAGTTCTCTAACCCTCCACATTAGCACACTTCCTCAGCTCTCCAGCGACACCTCTTTGATGCTCCTGCAATCGTGCTGCAGGGTTGCAGTAAATGCTGCGGGCACTTCAGTCCGAGATGCATCCTGCTTGCTCTGCCACCATGTGCAGTCAGCTTGCAACAGCCTCCCCCATGGAGTTGTGTGCAGTGCAGCTCACCATGCTCTGTATTATGAATCGTGAATGATTCTTAGACCCGTGCTGCAAGCTGCTGGTGACTGTGCTTATGTGACGCCTGCTCATACGCAGAAACTTGCCTTTTGAGTAGGCTCCACTGCTCTGGTCTGGATGGAGACACAGTTAATTTGTAATGGCTTGCTTCTAAAACTCCTGTTGCTTTTCACGCTTAGGAATACAGAATTAAGTAGTTATTCTGACACTGTCATTTGTTTAAATGTATATGAAGTGAGCTTTTTTAGTTCATCTGCATTGCATCCACATCCACCCTTTACTAACTTGCTGTCTTCCTGATGTTTGGGACTTCAACTCCCATTAGCCCTAGCCAAGATGGCTAATCATCAGGAATCCTGGATGGGCCAGCTCAAACATATGGCAGAAACTGGACTGTGGGCAGGATGATGCAAATAAGCATGAAGGAGCCTGCTGGACGCTACACCTACCATCGTGCAATTTCTTCGCTTCTTTCTGCAAGGCCATTCCTGAAGCATAGGCTTCTATGCACCCATGGCTCCCACATAGGCACTCGGGTCCATCCAGAGCGACCACAATGTGCCCGAGCTCAGCAGCACAAAACGAGCTTCCATGGATCAACTCCTTCTGGTGAATGATTCCACCACCAATACCTGAAATGTAATGACAAGACCTGAAAATGACATTATAGCAGCCCATTTTTGTCTTTTTTTTTTTTTTTTGCAAAATGCCCCAAATTTTTGACTACTGAGCTGTATACTGATGAGAGAAACTTATTTATATTTATGCATTTATCACAGTTCTATACTACTCAATAGTTGAAGCTCTTTAGGTAGTTTACCACAATTCAGATCAGCGTAAAGAAACATAATACAGCATAAAATACTATATAGAAGTTTAAAACTACTTCTATACTACAGGAAAGAAGTAAAACCCCGAATTATCTACCATTAAGTACCCAAAACAACAAAGCCCCACCTTGTTTATCAATACACACAAAGGCATACATTTCAACCATTCAGTGTCTGGATTTGTGTGATTTAAAAAGGGCTCTTTGAAATGCACAACTTTTTTTCGAGGCGCAGGTTTTCATACGTTTCCATAACAAATGGATAAGACTGAATTAACAGCAGGCCAAGGGTTGCTCCACACGGCATGTCATGACAAATGCAAGTCAGCCGCAGTGTGTAGGCCCAGGAAGAAACTCCTGCTAATCTAAGCTCCCTGGAGCTGAATGAGATTTGATCGGTGATCTTTTGTGGTACACACACTGCTTTTAGTTGCCCAAGGCTGTGTGTGTGCATGACCACCAAGTGTATGTGTGTGAGAACAGTGCACATGTGCACCGCCTACACCATCTGGGGCCAGGATTTCGGAGGGACCACTGACTCCCATATGTATTTGCTCAATTAAGATCTTCGTTGGAGGTCCAGCTTTAGATGCCCCCCCCCCCATTCTGACGGGAGGCCGTGGGCTCTCAGAGGCAGGGCCAGTTCAGCAGTGGGACTCCCCTTTATGGCATCTCATTAACTGGTGCCTGCCTTAAAGTGCTGAGTAAAGCCATGGGCTTTAATTGAAGCATTTTGCTGCAGTATTTTTATTTATTTTTTCCATCGTACTTGTCGTATTTTCCATTAAAACGTAGTATTAATTAACTGACCTCCTGAAATGCCTCCTTTCCCAAAAAGCACCCTGCACAGTTCTTCCTGCAACCCCTGGCCACTGTTACCACCTGCCCTGCCAGCAGTGGGCACTGTATTTGGCAAGTCGTAGCATGAAGGCTCCCGGCGCTCCTAGGGCCATGCTCTGAAAGCCATCAAGATGGAGAGGGAGGCTGGTGGCAGTGGCACAGCCAGGGGACTCCCAAGAAAGACCATAGTATTCCTGATGAGCAGCTGTCTGGGATGCTCCCCCAGCTTCGAGTGGCCAAACCAGTAGGTCCACTCTACAGCCAGGGGCACACAGATCATTAAAAAAAGTTTCAGTCCAAGGCTGAGACCAGCACAAAACTATGACTGAACGTAGTCTGTCACACAGGCCTATGGTAAACGATAGAATCTGGTGCCACAGGATGCACTGATGGCCACCAGTGTGGGCGGCCTGGAAAGGAGACCTGACCAATTCACAGAGAATAAGGCTGTCAACGGCTACTAGTCACAAGGGCCTGTCTACTACCTCTGGGTCAGAGGCAGTGATGGCTGTCAACTGAGGGGGAACATAAGCCAAGTGTGTGCATGCGGCCACTGCAGCCCCTGGCACAAAATACCGGACCTTTGGCCTAATGTAGGGCAGCCCTTCTTATGTTATGACCAAAGTGTGGTCAAGATGAAGGATTCTGATGGTCTAACTCTGTGCCAGATTTTGGCCAGAATGTATAGATACCTGTTCCAGTGATGAGGGTTATAAAGTTTTCCACTCCTTTTCCTTGCCCAAATTTTCTCTCTGCCAGAGCTGCACAGTTGCCATCATTGTCCACCCACACGGGCAGATGCAGAGCGTCTGATATTGGAGTCCGCAGATCAACAGCGCTCCACTCCTGAATCAGTTTTGTGGAATGAAGAACTACGCCTTCCCTTGGATTTACCCGTCCACCTGTAGAAATGCCTGAGCCCCAAAAGCAAGGGAAGAAAGAGAAACACTATGAACACAAACCTGGTTAAAACATCATTAACACAAACTCTAGCCAAAACAGAATCATCTAAAAGAAAGCCCTGCCAATGGACAACTTGCCGTAAGAAACAAAACCATCTGCCTCCCTCATCAGTTGTGTCTTTTCAGTTTTTCAGTTTAAAAAGCACTCCTCAGTAATTCTCTCAAATGGACAAGAATGGTTGCCATTTGGTAACTGATTCCGAATCTGCATATTATAAGGAGATTCCTTAGGATGCATCTGCACTGTGGCCTGGTTTCACATTTTGATCTGTCCTTGTTCCTTGCTGCTGTTCCTTACTTCAGCACAAGAATAAGAGGGAGGGAGGGAGGGACTTAAAAGCTGATAAGGGCAGTGTCTCCATTTCATAATGGTACAATAATCATCACCATTTTTACTTTTTAGTCTGCAGCAAAATCTGATGCAAAACCATATTACATTTGCAGAACTACAATTTGTTAGGAAAAGGATAAGGCGTGGAATTAAAGAATTGTGCATTCATATGAACATAGCTGAACAAGGATGGCATAAACATGGCTGTTCTTCATTATTTTCTATATACTGACACTTTAAGCTATTCCACCATTATATTATACCTGAACTAAATAGTACTAAAAAGGGCACAATATTATTCAATCCTCCCCCTTATATAGAGAAAGAAATAATCTTTGTTAAACTTACCCACACCCAGAATTCTACAATTCAGATTTATTGCTTCTGAGGCAGCCTCTAGACACATCTTAAGGATCAGTTCTATTCTGTCCTCATAGGTTTTGGGGTTGAGCTGTGTGTATTTCTTCACTATTTCACCCTAAGCAAGAGGAGAAACCCATCAAACTTCTTGCATGTTTCTAATTCCCCTTTCCCACGGTAAGATCAGCTTCTCCACAGACTGTCAAGGATGTGATAGTCAAGGCCAAATGCTAAGAAAACAGAGATGAATATGCATGGGATGCATGTGTCTGTGAGCATGCGTCTCCTCTGCTGAAAGCTCTCTTGGCCTCAGCTGCACTTTTCAGAAACCATTTCCCCACAAACCTTATACGCAAGCTCATTCCATGCTGGACTGTGGGCCTGATACACTCCTCCACAGGAAACAAGCAGAGCAAGGTGGTCACCTAGTGGGTGGTCTAAGAATTCTTTAAATAAGCTTTAATTGATACAAATGGAATGGCTCAAATGACTACAGCTAAGGGAGGGGGAGCATATCTGCTCTGTTTTCAGGGGATGCATGTATATTGCAACAGGCAGCATCCTAAGAAAAGCATCGCTCCTCTGCGAGAGAGACTGGAATGGGGGAATGCATCTTCTATGACGGTGCTTGTCATCTGCAGCAAAAAAAATCCTAAAGTTTAATCAGGAGTTTTAAAAAGTGACTATTGGTTGCAATTCTAAAGGAGTGCCAGCTGACACAAGAGACCAAAAATATCCTGTGCCTACCAGAGGAGTCTATATTCTGCGGAAAATCCTTGTAACTTATTCTTACTACTACAGCTAGAGACGTGTGTTCTTTTATGGAGCCCTCATCGTGTCTTTTGAAACAAGACCTGTCTGTTCCTTCTGTTTTGTAACAGTTTTTCTCCAGCACCAAGAACTTGTTCATCAGGATTTTTAAAAATCTGTTTCCTGTAGATTGTTTGAATACTTGTAGTGTATTCAAGTGTTGGGACATTCACCATATCTATACATTAGTATGTTTTTCTATACAGAGAACTTGTGATTGTGGATTCCTAGATATTTACTGGAGTGGATGGTACATTATATTAAGACTGTGCTCTCTCTTTGGTCTTTATGGGAACTCTACTCCATGCAATGCCTCCAAGGATCCAGAAGTGTTGGTGTGGAACCTCCAATTTAGTGCCTCATGGTAGATATTATGTGCCTGAGTGAAAGCGGACAGGTATGCCATGCAGACCTTTTTAAAAGAACAATGTGGCTCATTAGATGATTTAAAACTGGCACTGTGAACATCCCACCCCAGCAAAGAGACACCCACCCTCTTTATGAAGTTTGTAAAACTGTGGTTTTAAATATAAGCTTAAAAGTTTGTATTTACCTCCATGGTGACAATTGCTACCCGAAGGTTTGTTCCACCCAAATCCACTGCCAGTGCGCTCTGGGTTTCTAGGATATGATCAATATCTTGGGAAAAGCTTTCCTTTACAGGAGGGAAACAGAATTTCTTCTGAATGGGCTCTTGAAGGTCCAGCGACTTAAGGAATTTCACAATTCTTGGAACTGCATTTCCATCTCCATAGATTTTTGAACTGCAGGTGGCAGCAATTGTGTCATGTTAAAAAACTACAGCAACATACAGCATGTTACAATTTTGGCCAATGCATTTTACGAAAAATGAGGAAAAAAACCAAATCACTATTGCATCAGGAAGAATGTCATATATTTGTGAGGTGCTTGTGGTAACCAGGGATTTGTGCTCCAACTTCAGAATGTTTAGGGACAATTCAATCAAATTTAAGCCCTTTAACTCTCAACAGAAAAGCTAGCTTTAAGGCAAGAATGTGCAATCTTTTAGCCTCAAGGGCTGCACCTTGGATCAGATGCATGGCTGGGGCTTGGTCTGCCCACCAAGACTCCCTTCCCTCCCTACACACACACACTCACCTCAAACACATACATACTGAGTCCATGGGAGTTAATCTGACCATCAACAGAAGGAAGAGTTCCGCTAGCTAACATGGGTGGTCTGGATCAAGGGGGTGTTTTGCCTTTTTCCTGTTTTATTTTACTATTTTGACATTTATTTAATTGTGCTTCCATTTATGGTTAAAAGCCTGCCGGGTTGATTCTTGCTGATAGGGTGATTTTATGGACAGTGTGCATTGGTTGCGGGGGGGGGGGGGGGGGTTCTACTGGAAAAATGGCAAAGAGGTTATTAAGGTTCAACCAACGGTGTAGTGAATTTCCCCAGTGTCCAAGAGCCAGGATAGCTTCTTGAAGCCAGGCCCAGGCTTCAGGAAGTTGTCTTCACCCATCATTCTGGAGCAAGGGCTGTTTTCGCTGTGGGAACAAAACCGCTTTCTTTACTGTAGCAGCTTCATTCCCCCTCATATCCCAGGAATTGGAGGTCAGAGCTCTAATACGGGGAGAGAGGAACTTTGTAAAATCCATGGCAAGAGGTGCTGTCTTGTATTCTTAACCCGGGGAGACAAATGGATGCACTGCTCACCCGGGGAACTTTGAAGGCCACAAAGCATCCCCTGGACTATTCAGGGAACCGATACAGCCACAGACAACAGGATTTAAGTTTTCTTTTGCTTGTTTATATTCTCTGTGCATATTTCATTGCTCATCCAATAAACTATATAGAAGTATACAGTCTTTGATCATGTGGTTTCCTTCCTTCCTAAGTATTCGTGACTCTAAAGTAAGGTAACTTGGCTGGACCAGACTCCCAGAGACTGATATATTGTTGACATATTCAGACATTGGGTTGTTGTGCTCAGTCCTTTTTTAGGGTAATGCATATGAAAAAAGCAGCATACAAATATAAAGTGAGAATGACCACAGTGGTGTGGCTAATTATGAGATCTTCCCTGTAGAAATCCCAGCTTTCCCCTCACTCTTTTAGTTTAATGCTAGTTTGATGTTGGGCTGATGCTAGGGGGGAAAACATTACAGCATGCCAAGCATTTTTCCTGGTGCCTTGGCACCTCAGTTAGACTCACCATGGATATTGTTTCCCAAACTGGAGATGCAGAGCCTGCAGTATTTTGTCTTGAGTGTCAGCATCACGAACATGAAGGACGTTTTCACCTTTATTAAAAAAACAAAAAACAAAAAACAAAAAAAAACCTCATAAAATAATATTGCAGGAAGAGTTTGAATTTGAAATGAAAAATATGAGGTTCTGAATGCTGCTGATACATTCCAAGCACATAAATGCTTTGTATGGGACGGACCATCACATAACTGCAAATGCAGACATTAGAGCTGAGTTGGGGTGAAGTGCTATTTGTGCTGTAGGCAGATATGCTAATATAATTATTTAGGGCAGGGTGGGCAACTTGTAGCCCCCCAGGCAGTGAGGCCTACAATTAGCTCCAGATGCTGTGGTCAAAGGCCAGGAATGCTGAAAGTGGGAGTCCGTAACATCCGGAGGGCACAGGGTTAGGGAAAGCAGCTCAGGCTATGCGGCCTTTCCAGAATAAGAAAACGTATTAAAGAAAGTGTTGGCTAATACAAAAATGGTAATTTTGAGCACGCAGGAAAGGGAACAGGCTAATAACAAAGCAAAATGCACTTGCGCTCAGGCTCTGTCGGCGGCCTCTGAACCCCCTGAATGAAGCATGATTTCCCATGCTACTGCCATCAACTTCATCAGCAGTGGTGTGGGGAAAACTTATCCTTGCGTCTTCCTTAACAGTCAATGGGTGGGAGAACTTGAGAGCTTGGTGGGCCCCAGAGAATACACCAAAACCTGGGGAAGCCACGTTTATCCTGTTGAGGAGTATCTTCTCTGGAAAGAGGAGGAAAAACCACTCTTCCATCTTCCTTCGCAAGGTTTCTGCCCTTCCTGAGAATGCTAATTAATACTTCCTGCATTCATAACATTGCTGTTTCATTTACTTTATTCATCAGTCCCCTGTTAGTTTACTTAAAAGGCTATATACAGAAATAGTGCTTCTTAGTAATCTTATACCTGGGCTGCCAAAAAGGCAGTTATTTCTGATGAGTTTAAACTGCAAAAGATGCTTCTTTTAAGAAGATAAACCCCTCTTTAATCCCCCACAGTTGTTGCTTATCCTTTTTAGATATTAACAAAGCTACATACACTTAAGAAAATGAAGTTACATAGGCAGCAAAATAGCACACATGAGAGTTATACTTCACATTTTTGATCAAGGGTGTCCCAATCCTTAAGAGCATATGCCACAATGACATCATCAGTAGTGTCACCCTTAAAGAAATAATACAATACCTGTTTCTCTTCCTATCTGTCGAGTTCCAAGATTGATGACAGGAGTACCAAATGCCCCGACTTCTCGCACTCCACAGCTGCTGTTCCCGATCACGCAGCCAGCATGAGCCAGCAACTGAATGAACTGGTCAAAAGGAACATGCTTTACCACTCGGAAATTTGGGTGGTGCTCAACACCTTTTTTCCTTATTACCCGAACCATTTCTTTGCTCCCTGTGGCAAAAGCAATGACAGATCACTTAATATTAAGAAACTGAAACTAGGGAACATAAAATAGCTATTATGAGCAGCACTATGTAACTACATAAATGGAGGAACTGCTGCTTCCAAAGCCCCAGCACAGCTGCATATAGATGATCCTTTCTTACTACTGAATGGTACTAATCTGAAAGGAAGACTCCACTGAATTCCTTGCATTATATGGTGTCAACGATGTTAAGTATCAGAAAATCTCCATACTTAAAGCAAAATAACCCAGCTTACCCAAGAATCTATTACAGAGAACTAAGTTTTGCAATATAATTACTGAGCTTCTATCTAATTAATATTTTAGATGCTAGTATCACCTCACAAAATCAAGCCAAAGTTATGTGTTTTTAATCTCTGATTTGGATTTAAGAGTTAAGCCTATGCTTAACCTTCTCCAACTGAAACAAATGGGACTTAAAAGCACTTAACTCTGGATAGAATGTGCTTTTTAAAAGAAGGAATCAGAATTTTGAACACTAGTTGTTTATTTGAGTTCTATGGCTCCATTTTGCACAACACAAAGATGTGGCAAGGTAAGAGCTGCAGTGTGCTCATCATGAGTTTAAAAATGGCTTGTATCTCAGTGGACTCACCTGCATCAATATTGGGGAATAAAACCAACGTCCTCTTGTTAAAAGAGATGAGGGCATCCATAGTCAGTTCGATCATCTTTATGGAATGTTTAATGTCTGTGGTCACTGGGTGCTGCAAAGCAATTATATAGTCCTTGGGTTTCACATCTTCACCTGTGAAAGCACAGTGACAGTATTCAGCTTAAAAACAATCCAGTTGTTGGAGTGGACAATGAAGAAAAGCAACTACATAGACAATGTTTAATTTAGGGAAATTACTAAGGCAATAATTTGGGAATGTTTCATTCCACTGTGAAATAAGAGAGTTTTTGTTCTAAAGTCAGTGGTCACTTGGACTATTTTTTGCATTATCAACCTAAGGTCAAGATTGAATAGTGTCTTTAATGGGACTATTATTTTTATTACACTCATGTATTTGATCATGCTCTTGACAAATCTTGGCCATCTTCATTGATTTTTAAAGACAGACATTTGATCATCCTATCTGTGTAATAGATAGGCCAGTCAACTGCAGAAAAAAGAAAGAAAAGGGCTTGCCTTAATATAACTGCCCCCACTTCTGGAAACTAGTTAGCCAGGCGTTCCTAGACTCTGCAGCTAGTCCATTTGTTCTGCAGAGCAGATTTGAAATTCAAGAGCAGATTTGAAACTCAGGGACTAATCTATGGGACTGCTTTCCTAATAGACTAAAGGCTCCAAATTCAGAGCCTTCTGCTTATCCTATACCCTTCCAACAAGAACCAGGCAGGGTGAGAAGAGAATACAGGAAAATTTGCCTCAGTTTCCCTCTTCACAATATAAAAAGCATCTTTCAGCAGGTAGGTAGATGAGAAACTGCACCCATAGGAGACTGCACGACCTTGCCTCTTCTCTTTCCTCAGGACCCTGGTTTATTTCTCCTCTCCAACTTTTCCCAGTAAGAACAGTTTTCTGGAGGGGTAAGCAGAGAGGGAAGGTCCTCCATCAAGTCATCTCCTCTGTCCTGGCCACTCTGTTGGCATAGGAGGAGGTCTCCATAGCATTATGTGGTGCCCAAGCACCCTTCGGGGCTCACAGGATTGCTCTCTTATGAAAATCTCTTCTTAAATACCACAAAACATGTGGCTCATTTAGATAGCTACTTCAAAGCAAAGGCCTCAGAAATATGTTCTGCTATGTTTTTATTGTAAACAGATTTGTATGCATGGTACTTGATGCTAAATTACATCAATGTTCCAAGCAACCAATGTATGCATCTAATATTCATGTCCTATTATCTATTTATAAGATATGAACATGGGTCATATCTTATAAACATACGACTCTAATCTGCATCACAGAATGCCACCAATTTCCAATGTGTAACTCAAAGCAGACCTGAAGCAAAGCAGGGTTCCCCGATCTATGACAGCCAGCCCCAACGCAGCTTAAATAAAACTTTTTTTTTTTTTTTGTTCTGTGCATGAGACTGAAAATTGTGAGGGTTATTAAGCATTTGGCAAGTCAACGTATAGACCTGGTGGGCTATGTTTTGCTTTGTGGATCACAAATTCAGAGCACTATACCTACCTAACCACATGCGGATAACGCTCATGTAGTCCTTATTTTTGGCCAACAGCAACTTATCATAAGAAGGGCACCCTGCCAGGAGAATGCGGTCATGGTCTTCACACATAGCAATCAAATGCTGCTCCGCACTTCTGGTGCAACAGACATGGTAGTGAGCCAGTTTGGTGATAGCATGCCTGATGGAATCATCTATGGTCCCACTGACTTCCCCGCCTTCAATGTGAAGAATCCGAATGTTCATTAAGGCTGCAGAGGTAGCTACTGCCAGAGCATCAAACCTGTCCCCGTGGACTATCATTATATCAGGCTTCAGGCGATTGAGGACATCTGGTAATTTGACCAAGGCAAGGCCTACAGACTCCACCATGGCCGCCTCATCTTCTCCTCTCACTATTGTGTGCAACCTTGTGTGGATGTCAAAGTCATCCTGTTCAATCATACGGTAAGTGTTACTGGAAAGAGGAAAAGGAAAGAAATATTTAGACTGCAATGTCACATCCTGCCGTATCAATGGATTGGATCAAATGTAATGCTACACAGAACAGACCCACTGAAATACGACTTAAGTTAGCTAAGCCTATCCTGTTTTCCTGAGAGTAAGACTAACAACAGGAAACCTTACAGTTTCCTCCAAACCAACAGGATCTTTCCCTATCAAAATGTCCAGGTTTTCCTGTGGCTTCAATCTGGCGCTGGCAATACAGCCCACAGGTGCCCACAAAGACCTACAAATGTGCCACTTGTGATTCACCCCCACAGCCACGGCCATTTCCTTCCTTCTCCCCAACCCCAGCTGCTGCCATAATTTCTTGATTTGCCTGCAGATGCTTTTTCATATGCAAACCTGGAAAGGTTGCCTATCCCAGCTTAGAAGTTTTGAATTAGTAATTTCCAAAACATTTTCATCAATATTTATACCCTATCTATTGCTACATATGGGTATAGGTACTTCACATGAGACTGGGATCCATGTACCACCACCATGTGCAGCAATTGTATGTTGAGATTGTATATCAATATGTTAATAGTGTTCTCTCAGTTTGCAGATTCCTCATAATATGTACAGAACAGCCACACCAATGCAAGCCGCCTAATGTCATTAACCTCCTACTGAAAAGATGCTGCTGCTGCTGAAACAAAAAACTCCCTTCACAGGCAGCATCCATAATTGTTTGGTAATAGTTAAATAAAAAGCTTGACATCCACAAAGAATGGAATTACTATTTTGACTGCGAATATCAACATTAATTACAATACTGCCATAGTAAATGGTACAAGATGGAGGGAAGAAATCTCTCATTTTAAGTTTTTGTTTTTTAAAGAAAAAAACCAATTCTTTGCCATAGAAAAAAATAAAAGCCATGCTTTAAGGACCATAACTGTGGCACTGTTTGAGGACACCTATTACTGTGCTATAGGTGGGTGAGCACTACAAACAAATGCAATGCAAAACAGTGGGACTATAATGATGGGAAAGTATTCATCCCTCTGTCCTTTCAGTAAACTGGCCAGGTCATGATCTTCCAAATGTTTGCTTATGCATTTGATGATCCCTCACCAGGGGCTATATGGCCAGGGAGGACAGAAGTTGCAAATAGTGCAGAAACTGAGGCAAAAGTTCAACTGTTATGCTTCACTTCAATAACCGAAGGACTGGAAGAGTTAACAGTAGTTAACTACTGTTAACTCTACTTTTACTTATGCTCTCTAAGTAATCTCTACTTTTACTTATGCCTGATGAAAGCTACAGTGGAAAAATGGTATGCCGGAAAATTGGCAGGATTGTTGCCATTAAGAGGTGATGGTGAAGCCAGGTCCCATTGTCAATATGACAACAATCAGGGTGAGCATTTTTGAATTTTGCAAGTCCGGTCGGATCACAAGACAGGTCTGCAAAACCTACAAGGCAGTGGGAAAAGTTTCCCATGTAATGTTTTCAAAGATTCTGGTATCATACATCCTAATACCAGATATGATTACATGGACATCACATCTTGGACCTGCAAATCTTTATCATCTCAAACAACAGTGTGTAATTTAAAATAATCCACCGATTTTAGCAAAACTAGATCCAGTACCTACAGTTCCCGAGACCGCATAGGTATGAAGAAAGGTACCCTAGCCCTTCACCAATAAGGGTCTGAGGAGCTGCTGCAAAAGTGGAATCCTAGCAAGGGAAGATGTAATGGTTGTTGGCCCAGTCCAGGCAAAATTCAAAGTGCCAGTATGTACTAACAAGTTGCAATCCAGGTAACTCAAGGATGAATCTCCCTGAGTATGACATCCATCACCTGAAGTCCTCCTCCAGTGCCTTCTAAAGGCAGGCAGGTCCTGATTGGAAATGAAGCCTTTCCTGTTACCCCTACCTGCTTTCCATAGAGACTAGCCTAGTGCCAATTTAAAGTCTTCTCAGTTCCAAGTAAGTAATTTTTCTTTCCTCAGCCTTCCAAAATGTCAACTAGTTTGCATCTGCTGACCTTTTGCAGTTTCTTTGGTATCACTGTTGCTATTTATAATGTTCCACCGTGTAATTTTTCAAGTACTCTGGGAGTATACAAATGTTTTAAAACAAACAAAATAAATGAAGACTTATTTGTTGTTCCCTGGAGAAGAGCCTAACGCTGGGAACAAGAGATGGCAAAAGAAGAAGGGGACGGCAGAGGATGAGGTGGCTGGATGGAGTCACTGAGGCGGTTGGTGTGAGCTTGAGTGGACTCTGGGGGCTGGTGGAGGACAGGAAGGCCTGGAGGAATGTTGTCCATGGGGTCACGATGGGTCGGACATGACTTCGCAACTAACAACAACAACATCGTTTGTTCACTTTGTCCCCAAAGCATTAAATGATTCCCCCTCAGCCTTACTCCTCTGTTCCCCTTTCCTTACATTTCTTGCACGTGAGCTGGTAAGTCAGGTTTTGTTTGTGTTAATGAACAGCACTGACCAGCAGAATTGTGTATTCAATTTTAGGGGGAGAAAATTGGGAAGCAGTTTTTGCCTGAAATGTAAGAGAAATACCACATCTACAAAGCCATTCTGTGCATAAACAATACAAAGATTTAACATGTGATTCTTAATAAATGAATTTAAATAATTGGTTGCCACATCAGTATCAGATTACAAAACAAAAGCACTACAGTTCAACTTGACTGTAGTAGAACAGTCAAGCACTACAAAAGCACTACAGTTCTATTATTTTCCTCACATAAAAACTTAACATCTCTACTACATTTCTGGCACAGTTTGCAAAATCAAATAGGCTGTGACACACACAGTTCATACAGATTTACTGCTTCAAGGGATTTACCAGGACTACCTACAATGTACTTACTTCTAAAAATGGTCAGTTGTATTCAGTGGTATCTCTCCACCAGCAGATCGTACATTACTGAAAGCTCAGACTGCTCCCTCAGCTCCTTCAGCACTCTGCGTGCCTGGGGAACCCCCTGGAACAAATCTGGGGTATGTGCAAAGGGCTGTGGTGGGGTGGGAGGGAAGGGAAGGGGAAGTGCACATGTGGATGTCTGCTTGCATATCACTGGGTGAAGCCCCATAAAGTGGATAAGAGGGCAACCCTTTGGCTCCTAAACTTCATCTAGTGGGCCACAGGATAATTTGGATCCAGATTTGATGTCCCAGTGTTGAAAGAACAGGGAAGGCCACAGTAATGATCTCTGAAAGGAGTAAAGGGAGTGTTCCGGGGGTAGGAAATGGGAAGGGTGGAAAGGGGAGGGAAAAGCGTGGACCCACTAGGATACAATGGATCCTGTCGGGGCTCCTCCCCCCCACCCCCCACCCCCCAGCTCCCCAACTAGATGATAAAAAATGGCCATCCAGGAAAAATGCAGAGATTGTCCTTCCGTTCTTCCTGCTCTGCACTGGATGCTCCTAAGACTCTGAGTTCAGACGCTTACAAGCAGCCAGTATGCAATGGGCAGGACTGTACTCTCAGTGAATTACTGATATAACACCTGCATAATTTAAATGCCTTTATACTGAGGCTTAAGGCAGTGTTGGAATTATTACAAATGTGTCAACTTTTAATGTATTTTAAAAGAAATGTATTCACTTACTGATGTTAATGACTATCAGAGCATCCTATAGCCATCTTCTCCCACCTGTCATCTACCAGATGTTTTGAGCTTTAACTCCCATCAGCTCCAGTCAGCACAGCCAATGTGACAAAATGCTGGGAGTTGCAGCCAAAAATCTGGAAGATACACAGTTGGGGAAGGCTGCACTATAGTAACGAAACCAAGGTTATTTTTAATCATCCAAAGTTATAATATGGATGTAAAGACATCCCTCAAAACATATAGCCCTGAAAGAGTGAAGGTAATTATTATCTATTTTTTAAAAATTCCTCTGATAGGATAAATAGTGAACCATGGTTCAGTGAACAATGGTTCATGCTATGTTGCTCTTGAAGCTAAACATCTGGAGTATGATCATGCAGACTTGATGCATGAATGGGATGCCTATGAGAGCCCTGTGTAGGCCAACTGAACCTCATTAAAGAAAGAATAAAATACAGCTCTATACAGGAATTAAATCGACCTTTTTCTGGACAGCTTTCATTAATCTGCATTAAGCCATTGTATAAACAGCTCCAAGGACTGGTATTTAGTCTGTAACAATGAATATGGAATAAAGGGAATGAGAATGCCCTACTTCTTCCAGTAAAGTAAAACAAAAAAAATACCATTATAGATCTTACCCGTAGTCGTCAATCAGGTGGGAGCCCAGAACCACGACATCCAGCTCAAAGAACTCTGGCTCTGCTTTAATGCCAAACATGATTGGGGCCAACTTGGAATAATCAGCCCGATTGCAGGTAGCAACACAAACCCGGAGCTTCTGTTTGTTCCCATTTTTCTCCATTACGTGCTTTTGTTTCTGCTTGGAAAGGTTCCTGAAGTATAGTTCCTGAAATAATATAAGATATATGATTGATTTTTAAATATGTTTGTAGCGCTACATATTTTAAATTCTGAATGCAGTTTAAACAAATTATAGAAAAGTACATCATTAGTGAAGCTCAACAACATTTACAGTGCAATCTTATAGCATCTAGACAGCCATAAGATTTTTCAGAGACTCAGCTACAAGGTCAGAAATACTCTTTGGCCTCCTACCCAGAGAGCACTTTCCCTCATCCCACAGCTTGCATGGAATGAACCCTGCCAACTGCACCCCCAAGGTCACAAGCCCAATCTTGAGACAAGTTGTAGGGGGCAGGGAAGGGAGGAAACAGGCATTGCCAGTATATAACATATCCTGGCAGTGTCTTAGCCTCCTTCCTTCCCACCCCAAAGCATGAGACTAGCCAGGGCAAAAGGCACATGGAGGTGGCCTTCTCATCTTTATTCCTTCTGCCCTGTATGCTCATAATCCTCTGCATGTGGAGAGGATTACAGGCAGCTCTTTCAATTGTACTCTTAGACAATTTTATGGTCAGGAACAGTCATGGTCAAGTAGTACATTTTCATCAACATTGAAAGCACATGGTCAGTGGTATCTGACATATCACAAAGTGAAGGTCATTCCAGAAAGAGGGTGCCACCACAGAGAAGGCTTGATGCTATGTAGTTGCCAGGATGTGACACAGGAAGCAAGGCCTCCCCTGCAGATTGTAGCAATGTAATGCAGCCTTCTCCAACCTGGTGCTTTTCAGAGGTGTTGAGCTACAGCTCCTAGAATCCACTAGCCAACTATTTTGTCTGGATGATTCTAGGCATTGTAATTCTACACCCCTGGAGCACACAAGGTTAGGAAGGCTGGTCTAAAGGATCTATTTGGGGGAATGCAAGCTTTCAGGCAATGGGAACCTCAGTTACTTAGGGTTTTACATGTCAATAGTAATATGTTAAACTTGCTTGGTCACCAACTATGATATCATGATATATCTGTGCATGCACTGCACTGCGAGTCAGTGTGGTGCAGAATATTGGATTTGGGTTGAGGAGAACTGGGCTTAATTCAGCCATGAAGCTCACTGGCAGCCTCTGGGCCAGGCACCAACCCTTGGCTTAACCTACTTCAAAGAACTGTTGCGATAAAATGGAGTGGCTGCTTGCCTCTACTCTGAGCTCCTTTGAGCAAGGATGGGGCATTGTACAAAGATAAGAATTCAGAACACCACATATCTGAGGCTGTAACTTTTAGTTTCTCCATTCATGGATGCATAAGCAAGAGCTTAAAATAACACCCATACAAGAACAATTAGCTACATGAAACTGCTTGTTGAGGTGCAATGTATTCTCTGTACGCAAAATGATTTCTCTGTTCATAGTTCCTGCACAAGGTGCTTGTGTGAGAGAAACAGGTTTCCTTGGACATTGGCTACTGTCTGATAAAGATTTACATGGCATTCCATTATGGAATTGTACATGCTGCCAACATTATTCAAAAGATCAATTTGTGGAGTGATAGCAAGTGTTCGCATTTTTCACATTGGGAAAAGAAACTGAAATTAAAAGGAGTACAATCCTAAACTGTCACATGAAAATGGCAATGGTGACCTATCTTCTAGCATTGTTGTTAACACTACTGAGATAAAAGAAAAGGGGAAATATATGCACAGTCTTCAGATATTCCTGATGATTATCTCTAAAATAGGTAACAAAGCAGTCCTACTTTCACCATTATATCATTCCAAGAACAAGAGACCACCCTAGTATCTTAAATATGTAATGTATACCCTAAGAATATCTGTGTTTTAAAAAATGAAGTCTAGTTCTAAGGATTAATTTGAAGGAGATAGCTCAACACTGCGCAAAGATCCTTTTGGATCCAGCACTGAGATTCTGCATTCTCGCCTCTCCACCATGCAGCCCCCTCCACAGTGAAGGCCCCTTTTGAGGGTACTCCAACCTTCCAGAACAGTTTTGGAGGGCGTGTGGGAAGTTGCAGTAAAAGAGGAGAGGATTTGGAATTGCCATTCTGCCAACTGCGTCTTCCTACTGGCAGAGCTACAATGCTGGATCCAGTCTTGTGCACCCAGGGAACCTCTGTTTGCCAAGCATTTTCTCCCAGACCAGTCCCTTTCACCTGTCCAAACACTGAGAGAGGGGAAAGGATTTATCTGTGATCTGCAGCAGGTTGGCAACAAGGCCTTGTCCCTGTCTCTGTGCTGGAGGCAGAAAGGGTCAGTGTCTAATCTGTTACTCACTGGATAGCCTTCCTTTGGCTTGCTCAGTGCTGAAAAAGGGAGTCACTCTCCGTGCAAGGCAAGAGAAAGGCCTCCCCATGCCTCCCCATGGCCGATCCGCAGGGACCGGCTGAGGAGCTGGGGCTATGAAGTAGGTGCAAGTGTGCTTCTAAATGGGGGCACATGTGTAAATGGTAGGTGTGTCTGTGTGAAAATGCCGGCTGCAAGGGAATGCTAGCAGGAGCCCCACCCCCTCCAGGTGCTGGCCTGCCCTTTGCTGGCATCCTGACCCTTGGACTGACATGCTCCTTTGACCTTGCTTTAACAGCTACCTACTGTTCCCTTGCAAGTGCTTCATTTCTTCAAATATATTGTTTCAGTAACAGCAGGATTGAAAGGCATGACAGCAGATCGGCAAAGCTATCCAACAAAATGAGTAAAAGCACAATAGGATGATAGCTGCAAGGATTTTTGGCAATCCTGTAGTCGGAGGACAGAACTGTGATGTCACAATTCCTATCAGCCAATGTGGTGCATTTTTATCTCCTCTGTTATAGAGCACATTTAAATAATATTTTCTTAAAACTGTAGCAGCTGCAGTGATTATTCCTGTTCCGTTTTCTATTAGTCCATCATGGAATGCAGCTACAGCACTGAATCTGAAATCTGAAAGTCATTTTTATGCAATAGCTGTAGTGATAACACTGGTCTAACTCTGAATGAGATGCAAGTTACTTTTTTGAAGAATACTCTTCTGTTGAGGATAACCATCTAGAAAAATCAATTATCTTCGTTTTAGAGGCATTTGATAAACTTCCCCTATGTGATACTGATGACACTCCGGATGCACTCCACATTGCTGAAATGTCACTGCGTTTGAAGTTGGACATTATCTTACTGAAATGACCAGGCTGGTTGATAACTAAAGTTTGGCTCTGACTACTTATTTAACCTGACAATATATTATCAGTCCTAACCTCACATTAAATCAACTGCTTGTATCGTGTTTTGCCACCTGTAAGGTTTTTGTTTTTTGGTTTTTTTGCTATTAATTTTGCCTATCTTTGACAAGGAAATGTATGTACATTCCACTGCTAGGAAGTAAATGGATGGAAAATGTCATGGCTGGAAAGCCCATCAAAGGGGGGAACCCTTAGAGGTCACAGAACAGGATGGTGCAAATGCTTCTCCCACAGGGCCCCATTCACTACTTCTCATCCAGCCAATGTTCAGGTGGGGTGGGTGTTAGATTCACAGCAACTGCAGCAGTGACTGCTTTGAAAGGAAAGTATTACATGGGTATTAGATGTACAGAGTTGGCTGGAAATAGGGATCAGACTAGATGGCCTGGGAGGCCCCTCCTGACTTTCTGTGTCTCTGTGAAACTGCAAGAAGTGAGGGTTGGGTGGTCTAATCGTTCCCTTTTCTTGAGACACAGAGAAATGTTGGAAGTGTGGAAGGAACTGAAGGTTCTACTCTTGAAAGCCTTAAGATTACTAGTGGGAGAACATGTCACCATCCCCTTTCCTGAGGATTTTCAAGTGACAGCTCACCAAATATGTGCACATAAGCCTATATGAAGGCTAGCCTTGCCTACTGTAATTTTGCTCCATTTGACAGCTGATGTCTACAAGGTTATACACATATCTGACAGCCAAAAGTGTGCATTTGTGCACTTCTGAAAGACTGACTTTAAAAAAATAGAGATATTTGTACACATTGTTGGTGCCAAAATAAAAAAACTAAATCAGTAAGGCAGCAAAGCAGTGGTGGTTGCTCCAAAGTGTTGCTTGGGAATCAGTGGATGTGCTATCATGGATGGGCACTCCCTGAAACCCATGAAACCCATGAACACAGTCTTCTGTGTTCAGAAAGTACATCAACCCATCATGGGTCAAACAGCCCCTAGAACAAGCCATGGCTGGGCAAGGTGACTTAGTGTCCAAAAATAAGCCACCTTGTGGGATGTGGCCTGAACCTGGATAACACAACAATCCACTGTGGCTAGTTACCCATAATGGGTTGATCCTTCATACGAAATTATTTGTTCTGTGCACTGGCCAAAATGGGATTGATCAATTCCTTATGGATCAAATATTAAATTTTAAGCAACAAATTATACTATTTAGGTTAGATTTTTTTTGTTATTTGCTGTTTTATTAGTAAAAGGTGACATAATACCATAACACTGTCTATACCATATTTGAAGGCTTTTTGCCCTTAAAGGCAGCCTCAAAATATTTTAATAAATAATAATACATTGTAAACAAGTAAGTAACAGCAACCATGTCAAATCATTCTGTGTACAGAGTCTCCCCTTGGTCTCCAGCAATTTTAATTAACCATATGCTACCACAATTAACAGTCCGATAATTAAACTAGGCCTTTCCAAAACATTGCCAGTAAACTTTTTCAAGTTATTCTGTTTTGCAAAGGGTGCTTTAAATCTGGAATCCCCTCCCATAAAGTGGCATTTTTGTTCCCGTTAAGAAATAGAGTGGGGAGAAATGGGTTACTTAGTTACACAGGAAGAAAATAATATCACCTCTAACCAAATAATTTCCATCTTGCTCAACCCACCAAGAAATGATTTTCAGGAAGTAAAAAGACAGCTCCAATTTCTTGTTCCTGACCTATAAGCATATATGGAAGAGGATATTTTCTTCCCCTGCACAATTACAAGTTTCAGTACTTCAAAAAAAGACAGCATTGTGCACTGAAATAAACATGAAAGCATGAAAATAAACATGAAAACACAGCAGTAATTGCCCAGCTTTTCTGACATGAGCAGCCTGTGGCAAACTGGAAGGTAGAAACAAGGATACTGCAGTCAACAGAAATCTAGAAGAAAAAATATATCCCAGGTTAAGCAAGCCACACAGGCAAATTTAGTAACATACCGTCGGTCACTTAACTACTATCTTGATCACACAAGATTCATTTTGTGTGTGGCTATGGCTAGGGATGTTTTCATGACTTTTATGAAATAGCCTTGTTTCCCTGCAAAATTGAAAGTGGGAGAGAACTGTCTTCCCAGTCTCTCAGCCTCATTCTAGGGACACAAGAATTGGAAGAATGTCTTGACATTTTTGGGTGGTCTGGAAAAATCCTGAAGCATTTTGCTCCGGACTTGGGGGTATATATATTTACCACAAAGCAGCAATGATAGTAATCTCCTTTTGAAATTCTACTTTCATGTTTCTGAGCAGAGGGCCTCTGCTGCCGATCTCAAGGGGCGGGAGGGCAAATATGGAACTGACAAAATGAATGCAAATGCTTGATTTTTTTCTTCCCCTACCACATACCTGTCAAATCCCCTTATGAATATGTAGGATGGATCTTCTTGGTCTGGAGTGAATTCTAGAAAGGCCTTTAAATTAGGTGCCGTGTCATTGCCACACCCTTGAATTTAGAACAGCCAAGCAGGGCTGTCACGATAGGACACCTTAGAGGGCTGTCATTCATAGGGTCACCACAAGTCAGAGATGAGTTGATAGTACCTGGGGTACGTCTGAACGCATGGGCCTGGTGGGCACTTGCCCGTGGGGCCCATACTAATCGTTGTATGTTAACCCTTGGAAAACAGGATGTTTTGCACCGGGCCGGCAGGTTTATTTAAACGTTATTTTTTTCTTGTTTTCCTCCTCCGAAAACTAGTTGTGTCTTATGGTCAGGTGCGTCTTATAGAGCGAAAAATACGCTAAGTAAAGAACTAGCATTTTGCTCATACAAATGTATATTTAAACTCAGGGATTTAGCTTTCATCAGGTTTGCTCAGAAGAGATTTCATATTGATCATGAGCTACAAGGACTGATCATGTACTCTAACTTATCTGGGTCATCAAACTGTTACGTTTCTTCAATTAAAAGAGCCCTAGAAAAAGTTCCTTTTAATTTACACTAAATAGTAACACTTATCGTGGCAAGCCCCATTTTGGATGCCATTCTCAATCATTTTCATCCAATTTAGTATAAGAAACCCTTACCTTCCCACATCTTTTTGCAAAGCACACTTAGGGGCTGAATATTACCCTTCACTAATACTTGCATCAGATTTACTCCACCTCTCCTTCCTCAACACTGGCCAATATGTCACGATTAAACATTCCAAATTTTCCTTTTAAACAAGGCTTTTTAACACTCAAACAGTAGAAATTCAACATTCAAGGGTAACTCCGCATCATTGGTATGCAATTGTCCACATTCACATGTACATACATGTCTTTTTTCACACATTCAAGAAATTAACTTGGAATTGTTAATTTTCACCTATTTGGGGGCATTTACAACACACACAGAGATTCCTAAAGCACAAGATCACAAGAAAATGCCTTGAATAACCTGTTTGGACTTTTCACTTTTAAGCACAATTTTACAGACTTAAAAATATTTCTACAGAAAGACAGCAGAAACAAGACTAAATAGACACCAAATAAAAAGCCTGAAAAGTTAAACTGTCCATTGACCTCAGTTTGAACAATAACACATAATCACTGGGTTCAGACAATACCCAAATATAGAATATGAGTTGAGTATAGGTTGTCATTAAACTGTGAGTTATTGTGTTGTTTGAACCCACAGTTTGTTAACCATGAATAACCCATGGGAAAAAACCATGGTTTATTGTTGAGCTGTGCACAGTGAGTTGTTCAGACAATATGACAACCTACAATTCTATGACAACCTGTATTCAACCCTTGAGTGTATTCTATCATGCTGGCTAAACAGCCAAACTGTTTCATAGCCTGTTTTAAAACATTTCTACCACCCATATGTCCACAGTATGTCACTTTCCTAAGAATTATGCCCATCTTGAGCATTATGTCCATTCTGAAACCTAACAGCTTTGTATTACTTGTGAAAGCAAAAGCTGAAACATTTCATTGAACAATTTTATGCTTATCCTGGTTTTGCCAGCCATGTATTTTCTTAGAAAAGTTTGTAACTCACTGTAGCCTGGAAAAGACAGAGTCTTGCTCAGTGAAGTACTGTTTAGTTCTTTCCATATAATCTCTCTTTAAATCAGAGGGAAATGCCTTCCATCAACAAAGAGAAGGAGTTTTACAAAGTGTTTAATTCCAGCTGAGTTATTGTAGATAGCTAAGGTACACTCTAGGCCCCCAAGTGCTGAAGTTCAGTGATGATTTTGCAAAACAAGTTGCTGATAAAATTGCATTTGGTTTGACTTGGATTCAACATCAAGGGCAGAATCTGTGAAAGTGACTGAACCATCTGTTTGCCGAGTTTGCTCATCCTAACAACAGAGATAGGTTGCTTGGGAAAGTGAGGCTAACAACTTGCCTGTCAGATCTATGACCACCTAAAAACTGCCAGAGGACTAGCCAGCTGCATAGTGATAGTCATAAATGCTTCCTTATTAGAGAATTATGTCTTTGCATTATTAAAGAAAGCAGTTGGAAGACCTTTATTAAAGAAAATCTACTTGGATCCCACCATCATAGATAACTGTAGGCATGCCTCCAATCTTTCTTTTTTGAGCAAGGTCCTAGAGTAGGTGGCTGCATCTCAACTCTAGGTTAAATTAGATAAACCTGAACTTTTGACTCTTTCCAATCACGGTTTAAGCCAGGTTTTGGTAGCTTTGATTGGTGACCTTTGCTATGATGGGAAATGTATGATTCTGTTGTTTCTGCTGGACCTCTTAAATGCATACAAAACTTTTGACTACAATGTCCTTTTGAGATGTTGACTGATATGGGACTTAGGGACACCTTTTTATAGTGATTGTTTATATTTGGTTGAATATTTTCAGAAGGTGATGTTGGGGGATTACCCTTGGTATTCCTCAAAGCTAAATTTTATTTTCAGGGTTTTTTAGTATCTGCATGAAACTACTGGAAAAGTTCAACAAGAGCTTAGGGGTGGTATCTCATTAAAAAGCAGATTATCCCCAACTCTTACCTTCCCTTTTCAACTAAGGCCAAGGTGACAATGCAAGCCCTAAGCATTCTGGACTTGCTTGGAAGTCCAAGCATGATTTCCAAGCAAGCAAGCTGCCGCCACGCCTCACCTTGCCTCCCCATGTGCATGCCTGCCACTGCCTCGCACGCATGCTGCTCCTGCTTCACGTGCATACGCACACCACCAGCACCTTTCAACTGGCCCTGTTGAAAAAGTTTGAGGACCCCTGCCTTAAGCCATCACCTGGAGGCTGCAATGGACTGGATGTGACCCAGCAACTTAAGGTACAGCTCTTACCAGACAGAGGTGCTGTTGATCACAATTCAGAAGACAGCCTGTTTCTTTTACAGGTTTTCATTCCCTCCGAGTCAAGTTCTCAGTTTAGGAGTACTCTAGGATCTGGCCCTGCTCCCACATGCTCAGGTGATTGTTGTCTGGACTTCTTCCTGGAAATGATGAGCCGAGCCAGTGATGCTTGGCTTAGTCACTTTGCATCTACATGCAGCTGCCCTTAAAAGAGTGTTCTGACAATGCAGCTGGTATTAAGGGGCAGCAGCTAGATTGCTTTCTGGTGCGTATTTCAGACTGTATTGTACCAATCTTACATCAATTGCACTAACTTTCCATTTCATGCAGGTGTTTGGTGCTGCCTTGTAAAGATATTTGAAAGATTGCCTTTTCCTATATGAACCTGTGGAGATTGGGATTGTTGTCTCAGTCCCTGTCAGATTTGGATGGTAGGAATATCTTACCAGCAAAAATATTTGGATGGTAGGAATACAGGAAGGTCTTTTCCGTGGTAGCTCCTTAATTATGGAATTCAATTATTCCCATAATGGGAATAATTGACAATTTTGGACAATTTTGACAAATTTGTCCAATGACAATTTTGGACAAACAGTGAAAACATATTTATTTCACCTGGGTTTTAGTGTTTTTTAATTTAAGAACAGAAGTTTCTAAGTGCTTTGCTTTAAAGCTCTGGTTTGATGCTGCTGTTGCTTAGATTAGTCTAAAGGTATTCTGTTCTGTAACCTGCTTTGGGGGAGCCTTGTTGGAGGTGAAGCATGGTACAGAAATGTATTTAATAAATGTTCATATATTATTTATTTCTGACATTTAAGGCAAAATCTTATGCATGTATAGACAGGAAAAAAAATAAAAGTCAGAAAAAGGCCTAGCAGGAGAACGTTGAGATATTTTTTCTGTGTGAACATGCTTAGGGATGTACCCTTAGACACCTTCTCATAGGCTATGGTTCTCTGGACAGTTTTAAAATAAAAAAAATTACTATTAAACCAAAATTAGATTAGTACAAACATGTGTTACAATAAGCAAATTAATTAAAAACAAATGGATATACACAAAAATGTTGGTTTGTGAATTGAAACAAAGCCTCCCCTCTGTAAATTAAGTGTTATTTACAAAGCAGGAAAGAAGAATGAAAGTGGCATTCTCAAGCCTCTCTTAGTTTACAGTATCCTGGGGATTTAGATTAGGATGCAGATATATCTGGTGAAATGTCCATCCACTATGCTAACTTACACTCTGTCTCTTTCCAGGATGCTATGACCTTTCAAGCAAAAAGAGTCCTTCAATTGGTGTGTTATTGATTAGAAAGGTTGACCAAAACAAAAACAACCCCCACTTGGGCCAGGTTGGAACTCCAGGGACGACAACAAATGTCACTTCCAACTGCTACCAGGAACAAATCCAGCCTTGCAGAAAACAAGCTTTACTAATATTTTTATGCATATATTCAATGACCTGTTTCATTCATTTCATTTGATTTACTACACTTCTATACAGTCTAATACCAACATTTTACAGGCTGTTTGCAAAGTTTTAAAAACTTTTTAAAAAACCAATATAAAGCCATTTACAAAGATATCTACAAAACATTTTGGCAGAATCGATAAAAACATTCAGCACCCATCAAAAATCTTACATGCTGTGATGTGCCCTATACAGGAGGAAAGTCCTTACCTAATGTTGGGACCTATCTGGCCTTTTAGGGAGAGGACTTTTAAAATGCACAAGTTCTTCTTAGACTTATTTAATCTGAAGTCTCCCAGTCCTCACACCTCACCCCCGTTTCTAGAACTGAAATCTTCTAGAGCATCTCGCTCCCCTACCCCACCCCGGACACGAATCTCCACTTTCCTTTCATCCTCATACCCTCCCATCTGCCTATCTAGACAGTAAGAAAGCTTTACTAAGTGTTCGCTTCGTGTCTGCTTCATGAGCAGGCCCAAATACAGCCAAGGTGACATTTTGCGTTAACGGTTCTTACTCTAAAGGAAGTCTAAGCGAAGAGGTGCCATGCCCAGCACCGCCCAGCTTCACAAGCCACGGCGGGCCTTTTATTTGCAGAGCTCACGAATCCACCACTGCTGGCGAAGGCGAGCCTTCAGCCAGGCGGGCGGGAGACGGCGGCCGGCGGTGCCGCAGCCGCGATGCTCGAGGCGGGAGGCTGCACCTCCCTGCCCCGCGTTGCGATTGCCTCGGGACGCGCTGCGCGAAAAGGCAACATGCCGCCCTGACGCGCCTCGCCGGGAGCCGGCTAGGAAATGGCCTCCCCCGGGAAGGAAGGCGCCTTGTACGATCGCGGGGGGCGACGGCGCGGTGCAGGTGGTGGGGCTGACTATGGGGCACTGCTCAAGCCTCCGGGAAAAGAAGCGCCGCAGCAGCCCTGTCTCTCACAAGCAGCAATGCGGCCTAGTGCACACACGCAAAAGCACACACAAACCCGCTCGCAGAAAGGGACCGCCCAGCCATGCCCCCTCCCAGCCTCTGGCGACGTGTGTCTGCGCTGCTCGCGCTTGCGGCTCCTTGCGCCCCTCCTCATGAAAGGGGGCGCCGCAGGAAATGGGCGGAAGCCGCTCGCCCCCCGCCGCGCCTGCCTTTACCTTCCTTGCTTCGTCTCCCTCCGGGCTTGTGAGAGAACCGGGCCGGCGGACGGGGCCTGGCGGAAGCCTCCCGCACCGGAGAGCGCACGATGCACTTGGCAGGCCGCGCGGGGGCGCGTGGCTATGGCGGCGCTGCTGCAGGGGGCTGCCGGCCGCTCGCCACGCAGCCACCGCTGCCTGCACCGCAGGGCGGCCTTCCCGTCCTCGCCCGGCGGCTCACAGGCGCTTCGCTTTCACCTCCGCCCAGCGGGCACTTCTTCTGCCCCCTGCCCCCCTCCCCGGCATAGCGGGCGCCTTTCGTGCTGGCGCCGAGAATTCAGCTGCCGAAGGCAGCTTATGCCAGGAGTCTCCGCCTGCTCGCAGGGTGGCGCACGGCGGACACCAGAGAAGCGGCTTTGTGGGAGCGAAGGGGCAGCAAAGAAAGGCCGTTTGGAAAGGAGCAGGGACGTTGCTGTATCAGAAAAGAAGTATTTGGCGCAAGCAGCAGCCCTGAATTGGACCCGAAGTGTCTGCTGCTGCTGCTGCTGCTTTACGTTTGTGTGTAACGGTGCAATCGTATACATGTTTACTCAGCCGCAGTTCTCGTCCCGTTCAATTGGGATAACCGTGCAAACTAAACCGTTACATGCAGCCCCGATAATAATACGGGGATAGGCAAACTTGTTGGCATTTGGCAGTTGGAGAAACTTCGAAGGGCTGTTGCCATGGGAGGCGCGGCTAGTCATCTTGGACCAATAGCCTTTCCGAAAGGCTGATTTTTCAAGCAGAGATGTAGCCTGTCCCCAGATATTAAAATGGAAGGCGATGTAGGGTTAGCGAACGTCCCACTATTCATAGAGTTCTGAATCCTTCCTTTGCAGCTCCAAATCTCTGGGAGGCCATCTGCGCCATCACCGCTGCTCTCTACGGGCACGTGTTGAGATGAAAGTGCAGGGGCTCCCACGATCTCGGTTGCATCTGAGCCCCCAGGAGGAGCTGGCTTTTTGCCCAAACGTGTTTCTTTGCTCCTGCTGACTTCTCTTTCTGCCGGAGGTTTTTTTTTTCCTGATCTCAAATGTCATCCTCTCCGTTGCTCATCTTTTTTTTTTTACAAAAAGGGGTGTCCTGGGGAGATGGACTTCTTTGAAGACGTACATTTAGGTGCACATATAAATTAGCAAATGCATATATATGCTTTTTTTTCTCCTGTAGGCCGGATGGCTTGAGGCTGGCTCTTACACCCTCAAGGAAGTAACCCGTGTACCCATCATAAATACGTAACACATAACTACACACCCACAAAGGCCTTCCTACTGCTAACACACACACACACAGGATTCTCAGTGCATTACAACTGAGTAAATACACATGACTGTTAAGCATCTAAAATTATCTGCCCCAACCACTATGTAAATATACCGTATTTTTTGCTCTATAAGACTCACTTTTTTCCCCCTCAAAAGTAAGGGGAAATGTCTGTGCGTCTTACAGAGCGAATATGTGTGTGCAGTAAGTTTGTCAGATGTGCAGCCCATGGGGAAGTGGTGGGGAATGTGCCTGTGATTATGTGCCCATTTGATTCAGAATATGTTTTTTCTTGTTTTCCTCCTCTAAAAACTAGGTGCATCTTATGGTCAGGCACGTCTTAATAGAGCGAAAAATATGGTAGTTCCAGAAAGTACCTTGAAACTGATAAATATAGGGAAGTTGTTTGCTTGTTCCTTGAGAACTAGACTTTTAAAATAACTATCCTCTGTACCCTCATTCTCCTCACTGTCCCTTATCTTCAAATACTGTATACAGATGTAAATATTCTAAAATACTTTAGGCTACAATCTATTCGTACACTTTTACTATGCAGTAAGCCTTATACAATTGTGCTGTTAAGCTTCATGTGCAAAAGGCAGAAATTTATGGCAAAATATGTTTGTTTCAAGTTTTTAAATTTGATTTAAAATATTGCAAATATTTGTTGAATAAGGCACAGTGTAAGACAAGACTTTTAGACATTGAAGGGGCAATCCATTGATTAAGCTTTTTTGATGGTGCCCATAGCTCTTTCTTAAATTCCCAAATGCTTTCAGAGATCCAAAAACTGGTGAGCACATTCACATTGCTTTATATTCCTTGCACGAGGAAAGAAAAGTGGGATACAAATGTAATAACATTATATGTTTTTCTAAAGAAAAGAAGATCTTAATATGTATGGTGAATTGCTTAATACAACCTTGTCTCCCTAGATTTCAGAAAAGGGTCACTTTTGCTAAATATTAACCCAGGGCATGCACGTGCAAGGGTAATTCAGTCAGTACGCAATTTAGACATAACAAAAAGGTCGGTCAGAAAGTTAAAGTACAAGTGCTCAAACAGCAACTTCATACACTATTTACTATGAATTGCAAAGGAGCAGTTTCCATGTAAATCATTCACTGTAGTTAGATCATGCTTGCATGTTTCAATTTTTACAACAGGGTTGTAGGTGCAAGAGACTGCAAGAAATAGATGGACACCTGTGTACTGGAATAGGCAGACTTTGCTTGCTCAAAGAATACAGGTAGTCCTCAAGTTGCAAACATACAAGTTACAAACAGCCTGTACTTCTGAACAAACTGCCATAAAGCCTATTAATTTAACAAAATTACTGTGGAAAATCGTCAGAGAGAGGAAGTGAAAGGGGAGAGAGAAGGAGGCCTCCAAAGCCTGCCCTCCTGCCGTGCCCATTCAGAAAAGGACAGTTTCTGGCATTTCCTTGCTGCAAAGAGGAGGCTCTGGTGAGATTGGGCAGCAGGCTAGAGATATTTTCAGTTTTTCCTCTTTCATGGAGGTCCTGCGACCCTAAACCCCTGTGAATGTCAAGGGCCAACTATATGTAAACCAACTTACAAATTTGACTTAAAAGATGTACTTCTGTTTCCTCAGGAACTCATTTGTAACCCAGAGACTGCCTATGTAGCTACTTCTTGCACTGTGGGAAGCAATGCAAATAATTTGAGAATAATCTCATACAAGATGAGAGTATGTGGATTATTGTGGGAGTGTTGGATGTTAGTGGAGATACAGCATTGTCCAGGTTTTTTTTTCCTATTCTTAGAAGCAAAAGGCTTGGCCTCTGGAAAAACCCACACACAAATAAACTGGTGATTTTCATGCAAACACAATTAAAGGACAGGAAATGATTAGATTACCATATGTTTTGCTCTATAAGACGTGCCTGACCATAAAACACACCTAGTACTTAGAGGAGGAAAACAAGAAAAAAAATATTCTGGATCAAATGGGCACATAATCACAGGCACATTCCCCATCACTTCCCCATGGGCTGCACATCTGACAGACTTACTGCACACACACATTCACTCTATAAGACGCACAGACATTTCCCCTTACTTTTGAGGGGGGGAAAAGTGCATCTTATAGAGCAAAAAATACAATAACTAGAGACATAACAATTATTGGGGCAGGCTTGGATAAACTTTTTTAATATACATAATTTACTTTCTATGTAAAAGCAAGTTCCTCACATTTCATCATATTATACTGTAGCAAGGCATTGAATTGAAGCCAGGTTATGACCACAAAGGCTGGACCAATGACTCCCACTGGATTTTGGGGGGGAATGTGGGCTCTGATGTTACTTTCCTGCAAAATATGAGTCTTTCTTTCATTCCAACCATAGTTGTTGAGTCTTGCTAGTCAGTCTCTCTTCCTCTCTTCATGATGGTATGGGGAAGAAATCCAAAAGCCATCTTAGTATAATAGCCTTATTCAGCTAACTAAAAGATCATGAATAATGTGCAAGCTCTGAACATCTCAGGATATCAGAGCAGAATGTTCTACAGATGCTTATATTCTGTTTCCCTTCCAATGCTCTCCAAGAACTCTCATGTGTATGGCAGCCCTCCTGTCTTGCAGTGATGCTGTGTAACACCCAATTGGTCCACAAGAAGCCTGCACTCATTCACAATTTAATGTGAATGAGAAAGCCAACCTGGCATGTATTACTGAGACTTGGGTGGGTGAACTGGATGGGGTTGACCTGACCCAAATGTGCCCACCAAGGAACTTCATATAACCTTAGCAAAGGCTGGGAGGTCAGGGCTGGAGACAAATCGTATGATTCTTTTTAATTCCTATTTTACTTGTTGCTTGCTGTAAACTGTTCAGCGAGCACTAGTTAGAGGGATGGTTTATAAAAGCTTTAAACAAATAAATCAATTCACAAAGTCTCTCTGTGTATCACTAGGACACCACTCCACCTGCGAGAGGGCCTTGAGGTGTTACTTCTGGTGCTGGGCCATAAAGACAGACTGAGGTTCTTGCTGGTGTACCACCCACCTTGCTACCCAGGATGCTGCCTGCCTGAGCCGGCAGTGGTGACCTTAGGTGTTGTGTTGGAGGAACCCAGGATGACAGTGGTCCTGGGTGACTTGAGTTTTCATGCTGAGGCTTCCATTGGAGCCGCCAGCTCATGATTTCATGGCATGGGGAGTACTGGAAGAATGGCAAGGAGATTATTAAGTTTTGACAAGTAGTGTAGTGAACTTTCCCAGTGTCTAAAGATCAGGATAGTTTTTTTATAGACAAGCCAAGGCCTCATGGCTTTCGGCTTGTTAGGAAGAGCACCAGCAGAGATAATTGCCTTGAAGCTGCTTTCTGCAGTCATTCGGTTAGTTAAGGGATGCTTTTGCTGTGAGAACAAAGCTGTTTGCTTTACTGAGGGGCTTCCCTCCCAGGAAGTCGGGGAGAGAACTTTGTAAAATCCATGGCAAGAGGTGTGGTCTGTTGTCCGCAGCTTGGGGAGAGGAATGGCTGCAGTGCTCATCCAGAGAACTTTGGAAGCCCACAGAATATTCTGTAGCATATTCAGGGAACTGATACAGCCACAGAAAAGGGAACTGCAAGTTTTCCTTCACTCATTTATATCCTGTATTTGCATTTCACCATAACCTTCAATTAATGTTATATCTGCTTTGACACAGGGGGTTTCATTTCTTCCTAAGCATCTTGAATCTAAAGTGAGGTGCCTTGCATCCACAAGCTATTCCTTTCCCTCCTTCCTTCAGATTCCAAAGACTCAAGACAATCCTTTAAAGTGCAGTTATTTTACTGTAACTCCACTGTTGCAGAATGGCTTTACTCTAAATAAGCTTTTACCAAAGCTAGAAGGAGAACCCTCTGCTCATGTAAAAGTTGAATCCAGGCAGGAAACTTCCTGCAGTCCCTCCCTTTCAGTAAGGCTGTTTGCTGCACCCTTGGGAGGGGGACTCTTGCCCTTGAAAAATTAGAGGGAGGGACTGCAGGAAGCAATGGAGCCCCTCCAGCTGAGCAGCTCCTTTCTCTAACACTTCTTGACTGCATCAAGGACTGCGTCCCATGTCTGCTCCTCTTCTGTCTCTTCCAAAACAGATCGACTCTCACATTCAGTGTGGGAAACATCACCAGGCAACCTTGAAGTTGCTGCAAAGGAAGGATTCATCCCCTGCTTGTTCCTGCATAGCTTGCAATGAGCAAGAAATGGCCTGCTCCCTACACCTTGGCCGCACCGGACCATTGCACTTAAATCACCAGTTTTCATGGCATCCTACCTCATCTTTCATCAGTCTAATGCATTCAGTGGGGCATGACCATGACTTGGTCTGCTTTCAAGCCAAGTAATCTGAAAATTGGGGGATGTCCAAGTAACTTTATCATGGTCCAATCACTCCTGCTAAAATCTGGCCTCATGGCAGTACTTCCCTCCTGCAGGGGTGAGGGACCCATTTGGAGCCTGATGGAATCCTATAGACAGAATGCTCCTGGGCATTTACCAGCAGATAGAGCTGGAGGCACTAATAGAATCATTACATGTGGAGGGCCATCAACTTGATGCTACCTGAGGTGCTTTCCACAGCACTCTGCCCTTTGGAATACTGGGAAGCTGCAGGCTTGAAGCAAAGATGAATGAACATGCTCCAGGGAGCATAATCATGCCTATTGCATGGTGGTTCAGGCAGCAGAGATGTATTACTTTGCGGTGCCCCTTGTGTCCTCAAATAGCCATCCAGAGGAGCTGTTTCAGGTGAACTGGTGGCCATTAACAATCTCCCCAGCAAACGGCCCCCTCAAAGATCCTCTGCGACCTTCTTGCAACACAAAATTGTCTGTCCCCACAGCAAACTTGATGCTGTTGATAGTACCAGTTGAGGTATCTGATGCTGCCACCTACTCGGTTTTGTGGAATTAGTTTCAGTTGCTGAGGCCTGATGAGGTGGATACACTGCTTGCCACAGTACAACTGACCCCATGCTGCCCCAATCCTTACCCTCATGGCTAATAAAAGCTACCTAGGTGGGTCCAGGTAAATGCATCTCTGCATGAAGGGGTGGCTCCTGCTGTCCTTAAGGAGGCACAGGTGTGACCTCTCCTGACAAAACCCAGTCTGGACCCAGTGGTGTTGGACAACTTCCACCAAGTCACACATACTGCTTTCTTAGGGAAAGTACTTGAGAAGGTCATGGTGGAGCAACTGCAGGCAATCTTGGAGGACACCTGTTCCTTAGACTCATTACACTCATTTCACCAGGTTTCTGGATCAGATCAGCCTTTGTTGCCCTGATGGATGATCTTCACTGGGAGAGGGACAGCTGGAGTGCAACCCTATTAATTCTACCTAATCCCTCATCAGCTATGGATGCCTCCTGCTTTGAGTCTGTGGATTGGGTGTTGGGGGCCCTGTGCTACAGTGGCTCCATTCTTATCTGCAGGGCTCATTTCAGAAAGCAAGATTGGATGCCCATTGCTCAGTCTGTTGGTAACTGAGCTATCAAGTTCTGTGAGCTCCTGTCTTGTTCCCTGTGGTGTACAACGTCTTCCTGAAGTCACTAGGTACCTGGAGCCGTTGATAAACACAGCTGACACACAGCTCTGTCTTCCTTTGACAACTGAATGAAAAGAGACTACTGTACAAGTCCTGAATCACTGCCTGGACTCAGTGACGGGCTGGGTGAGGGCCAGTGAACTGACGCAGAACCCTGGCAGATCCTGTGGGCTAGTGCTTCCTGGATCCAGGAGATAAGCTCATGGCCTGTTGTGGATGCGGATGTACTTCCTCTGAAAGAGCAGGTTCACAGCCTGTTGCTGAAGTCCCAAGTGACCACGGTGGCTTGGAGTGCTTTTTACCATTTTCAGTTGGTTCATCAGCTATGGCCTCTCAGCTATTGCTTGGCCACAGTGCTACAGGCCCTACTAATCTTTTGCCAGAGGGAGATATAGGAAAGAGATTATTGCAATTCAGTATGCATTGTAATGCATAAATATATGCACACATGTTCATGTCTGCTACCAGAAGTACCTTTCCTCCCAAATCCAAGCTTGCAGAGGCAATTCGATGCCCATAATCCAACTTTCCATCTCAGACATAGCTTTATTTGGAGCAATGCGAAACTCTCCTATAAACATAGTACCTCATCTGTTGACACAGAGAGGCTAACACAAACATTTTCCAGAGTTTTGCATCATACTAGGAATCAACTTTTCAGGTGCTTTGGATCATCATTTCAGGATCTTGGTCATCCCAGGACACATACTGAATTCTCTGTTTTGACAGAGACATATAAGCCACCTTCTTCAGTAACTGCGGTCCTAAATATTGCAGCCCAGGCTCATCAGAAAGTGCCCCGATAAATCTGAAACTCTCACAATCAGTGAAGTGGGGCTTATGAGCCAAATATTTATATTAAGCTAGTTTTCTGCCTTTTATAGGACTCTGGTATGATGAAGAAAACAGAATCTGGGAGGGGACCACTTAGACAGGAGAAGCTAGATTTTTAATACGTGAAGTCACCAGTGACTTCAATGAGGCTTATTCCCATGATGTTCCAAAACATGCTCCAAATGCCCCAGCCCTTGCTTACGGGGACGCAGCTGGACAGGGGCCTTGAACCTCTTTCAGGCTGAGGGCAAGCTTCCATTTTAGGGAGGCTCTTTTCAGTGGTGGTGAGGCTGAAGACAAAAGGGCAGGGCTAAAGACACCAGTAGCAGGGCCAAAATACCCCCATTTTAGCTTAAACCTCTTACTCCCAGTGATTAGGCCTTAGAGCCAGTGTGGTGTAGACAGTAGAGAAAATGCGATTCTTGCAGACACAGGAGGGAAAGGCTAGTCCAGCAATGTAGCACAGCTAGGAACTAGAAACCACATTATAATGACAGATGCTTTTCTTTACATAGCAAAATCAGTCTAGTGTAGTGGTGTAGAGCACTGGACTGAGACCCAGGAGATCTGGGTTCTCGTTGCAGCTTGGCTGTGAAACTCACTGGTTGACCTTGGAGCAGTCACTGAGTCCTCACTGGCCAAGCCTGCCTCACAGGGTTGTTGTGAGGATAAACTAGGGGAAAGGAGGATTAAATATGCTACTCTGGGTTCTTTGGAAGGAAAAAAAAGGTGGAGTAATAATAAGAATAGTCAACTTTTGGAATAGGGGAACGTGTAGAAAAGCCAAGAAGCCACTAAACACTTGTTGGTTGGGGGAAAGGAACGGAGGCAGTTTGGCAACCCCAGAGGACTGGAGCCATCTGGACAATCCCAGAGGGCTGCATTACAACTCCGCAGGGCCAGACTGGGGCCCTAGACTTGACAGGGAGGAGTATGACCATGAAATGCTACTAAGGTGGACCTTTGTGCCTGTGCTGCAGCCCCACGGCTGGTAGCTGGCTGCCCTATTTTGCCATACAACATTGTCACTGTGGGGAGCGGGAGGGGTAGCTGTAAAGAGATCTCATGGATCCTAACAGATATACCTTGCAAGGACCCCTGGAGATGACATGTACATCCCATGGCATCACCCTGAGTTGGAGATACTCCTCCTCTGCCTTCAGGCATTTAAGCAAGCAGCTCCAACTCAGTGGCCCTTGCAATGTGTCTGTCCTGTCTATGCACACACATTGTACCCATCCTAATGACCTGCATTTTGCTCATTCTAAATCCACAGCACCAAACTTTTCCTGTACACGTGGACTTTCTTGTATGCACACAGGTGCCCAGAGCTAGGACCAGTTCCTAAGATATCAATCATGTTTCAGAACAGAGGTGAAAGCCCTGAGGAGGAAACACCTTGTCGTTTCAGCTTTCAAGTGAGCACATGAATAGGGACACACAATGACCCTACTCTGCCACGCACACATTTACAGAAAAAAGAACAAGATGTCTGAAGAGCATTCCCTCCCTGTGTAGATTGCAGTGGAGCTGTCTTCCAAGAAACTCAGTGGGACAGCCTTCTGAGAAAACAGACACAGGGCTGGAAACTATCACATCAGGTGTGCCTATTTTCCCAAGAAGAGGTTAAAAGACTTTCAGAGGAAACAGCTTGTCAAAAACTAACATGCAGTTTCCTCAGAGCTTCCTAGTCCTCAAGTCTAAAATCACACATTGTACAAGACACCAGCTAGGAAATGGTAGCTCTGGATAAATACAAAGTAACTGCTATAGAACAGTCAGACTCTTCCTGTTCAATCAAAATATCTCTGCTCAGCAGTGAGGACATCCTGGTTGGTCTAAAAATCCTGCTCTGTCCAGGTAGGATGAACAAGGGAACACCTGAGGGTAGCCACACTGGCTCACTGTATTTTGAAGTGAAGTGAAACATCCGCATAAATGGGCATGGTGCGCCGGATCCGGCCCCCGGGCCATAGTTTGAGGACCCATGCTCTAAAGTGTATCTCTGTGGGTGTCTTGTCTCTGAAGGGCATTGTTCTTTGTAAAAAAAAGATGCATGGACAAGGGAGAGAAGAGCATTCGATTTCAGCAAAATCCTCAGGCAGAAAGATTCAGGTGTGGAGGGGTGGCCGGTGTGGAAGCGCCTGTGGGCAAAAAGACGGCTGCTCCTGGGGGTGAGATGCAACAGATCACCAAGGCCTGTAGAGCAGCACTTCAACAAGTGCCCGCGGACAGCAGGGTGGTTGGGCCGACTGCCTCCCAGAGATTTGGGGCTCCAACCCCGCCTCTGGATGTGAAGTCACCAGGAGCCTCCAGGGAAGGGAAGCCTTAAACTGACCAAGCGGTTTTGATCTGCGTTGTAAATCAGCCCCAGCGTCCCCTTTCAGTGCCTGCGTAAGGAGATCAAAGTGCTTCTGAGCCGATGCAGAGTGCATTTCCTTCACTGCCAAAGAAGCACGCAAGTCGTGGATGGATTGTGGGGTGGGGAAAGAAACGGTTTCCAGCCAGCGAGGTTGCCAGAACAGACCTGAGCCACAACGTCCCTCCTGCCTAGAAATTCGCTAACTAAATCGCTTCCAGTCATAGCATTTCTCTGTCGCTGTCGTGGTAGAATGGAAACGAACCCGTGTCGCCTCGCACGAATGAAGAGCGCGCATTCCGCGCCAAGCGGGGCGCTCTCACGAATTTAACTCCGCGTGTGTGTATAGACTGGAGGGGATCGTGCGGAGGGGCGGACCTTTTTCTTTTGTGTTCTGGCGATCTTGTTCAGGCAGGCGAATTGTGCGGGCTCTGAGCCTCGGTGAGGACCCCCTCCACACACACTCGCGCGCGAAAGGCGACGACCACAGCAACCCCCGCTTGCAAGAACCGGACCCAACCGCGACCCGCGGCCCCCGCCCCGGCGCGCCACGTCTCCCCTCCTCCCGCGGCTCCCGAAACAAAAGCCTCGGCGGCTGCGATGTGGCTTACGTGCGGGCAGCGCGGGCTCTGCTCCTCGCGGCTGCGAGGCACTTCGCTCCCCATCCTGCCGAGCCGGCTCTGCGCTTCCTCGTCTGCCCGAAGGAGCTGCACCGCTGCGCGCCTCACGGCGAAGGCTTTGACGGGCACCTGAGTGCCACATTCTTCACGTTAAGTCCTGCCCATTGAAGAGGCATTTTCTGCGGCGGGCGGGGGGGGGGGGAAGCGAGCGAGCAAGCGCGCGCGATATGACTCATTCATACGGTCCTACGCAGCGCCAGGATGTCAGCTGAGTTGCGGACGGAAACACCGAACCGCGTGTCCCTCTTTTGCGAGCAGCGCGCGCTGCAGTTTCTCTTTCCGAGCCGCGTCTCGATGGCCACGCGGCTTTTGCCACGCCGCCTCCCAAGAGCCACGGCTCAGCTTAGCACCTGCATCAAGGGGTGGCACCCCGGGCATCATCAGCCCAGGCCTCACACCCCAGTAGAGACCCTTGGACAAGTCCCCCGCTCCGGAGTTGCCTTTTCACGTGCCTGTCTCTTGGCCCAGGCCGCGGCGATGGAGGAGCAGCGGTCCTTGCTCGTGGGCGCTTCGCCCGTCAAGCAAGCCTGTAGTTGCAATGGTGAGAAAAAGTTCGAGGAGTAAGAGCTCCTGGTGGCAATGCCGTAGAAAAGGTAGGCTCACGGAGGCTGAATCGCACCTGGGGCGCTTAGAATCCAGGATCCAGCACGCCTAAGCTCAGCAACATCCTTTTCCCAGCAACACTTGACGTAAGATAAGCCTTAGAACGGGCTTTCCTGCATAAGAAGTTTCTTTATCGCGAATCCTTACTCACAGTTGTTCATGAGGCAATGTCGCGATTCTCCAGCTTCACGTCTTTTTCCCAGAAGACGTACTCATTTCGTTTTTTTAGAGTGGAGAAAATGGCATTGCCTCTCCTGCTGTATTTGTGCTGTTTTGCAGAGGACACCTAGAGGCCGTGTAGCAGAAAAACAAGGAAAAAACAGCCTTTCTTTTGGTGGAACTTGATCTCGTTGCCGCCATGAGACTGAAAGCAGGTACAGCAATTAGCAACACAATACGTGCCTTAGGTAGAAAACACAGACACGGAGAGGAGGGGAGCCGTTATTATCCACATATATCAGAAGGGAGAATCATGTCTCTTGTGCGCAGGCTTCAGTCATGTAATCTGCTCCGAGCAAAGGCAGGAATCAAATGCAAAACTTCTTGAGGTTTGCCGTCCGGTGCAGTTAGGCAGGGCATCCTCATTGTCATCTGTTCATCCTAGATGTGTCAGGTTGGCCCCTGCCTGAGCATCCCCAGAGCTGTTCAGTTCCATACAGGGCTGGCGATTTAAACAGTTGTGTGGCAGAATTGCTAGGCTCACTTTTCTTGCTTCTCTGAGCTCACAGAGTATAGTCTGGCTCCCATCTCGGGACAAATTTCCATGTGTCATTTTCTAGACAAAGATATATTGTTCCCTGTTGTAATGCAAAATCTTTCAAGATGCTTGGTCTTCAGCGGATAATTACGATCCGTTATTTCTTTTCTTTTACAAAAGACCTCTTCCTAGTGGAAATAAAACAGCTAGAACTTGAATTTCATTTTTAATGTGGATCAGTGCTGTGGCCTGGATTTCTGGGTGTTCCTTGATGGCATGGCTACAGGGACTGTCATGAGTAGTGCCTACACTTCAAAATGTATCACCACATCACTGAAGCCAAAGTGCCGGCCTCTGTGGAAAACGGACTCTCATGGAGGTCCACACAGTCTTCTCACTCACTGATCCAAGAGAAGGGTGTTGCGCAGGAGTGCTTTCTTACACAGGAAGCAGCTGCACAGATGCTTAGAATGTGTGCACCGCCATCAAAGTGATGCTATTTTTGCTTCCTGCAATAGCAGTGCAAGCAACCAAGTGGGTTTGGTAGTGCTGGAGGAACCCCTGGGGAACCCCTGATATTGATGGATGTTCTTCCTAGGAGGAAGTTCCTAGCTCAAATAACTTTTGTCCCTGATAGTCACTCAAAGCCTTTGACCTCGCAGATTTTGCATTTGCTTGTGGTTGTGTTTAGCATCTGAGCAGCACAGTCATCAAAATATGTGGTGTCTCCATGCTCCAAGATTGCTTGCTGATTTGCGTGGTTTTTATTTTGAACCTTCATGTTGTGCTGTCGTGTCATTGTTACTGCCTGCCCACAAACTATTCCTGGTAGGATTAGGCTGATCACCATCAAGGGCATATCAGTGTATCAAAGCCTTCCTTAACCTAATGGGAGGTGCCTCCTCCTGACACCTGGACAGCACCAAGGTGGGGAAGGCCAGTATAGTGGTCCACATTCCCCCTAGTTCTTCCTCTAAGATACTAGCACTGTTGTGATGAAGGCTCTCTCTGCAATTGTATGTCACCACCACAGTGACAAGGAAAATTAGATAAAGTTGAATCTTGTGTTAGTCCTACTTAGAGTACCCTGTTTCCTCAAAAATAAGACCTATCCTGAAAATAAGACCTAGTACTATTTTTGGTACTTGCTAAAATATAAGACCTACCCCGAAAATAAGACCTAGCTGTGTTTATTCCCAGGGCCAATGGGGAACATAAAGAGCCTTTTTAAACTTAAAAAAAGTTAAATTTTTTAACTTAATGCACTGTGTGGAGGAAACATGCTTATGCAGCTCTGCTCCCTCCATTCTCTGTGGAAGGAGCAGAGCTGCATAAGCCGATGCTTCCTCTATAGCGCTGGCTCCTGTCACAGGCGGAGTGATACCAAATGTACCAAATGTACATGTATTCATGCTGTTGTACATGAATAAGTGTGGATTGTTGTATACATTAAAAAATAAAATAAAAAAATAAGACCTACCCCAAAAATAAGACCTAGTGTGTTTTGTGAGCCAAAAAGAAATATAAGACAGTGTCTTATTTTCGGGGAAACACGGTAGATCTTTTGAATGAATGGGAGTTAGGTTATCATGTCTAACTTGAGTCTTCTTTACCTTGGTGGATCTACTCAAGTAATATTAATAATCGAATCCACCCAGAATATTTTCCCACGCTGCCTTGAGTTGTTTGCTATTTGGAAGTCATAAGAGTTCATTTGAAAGCTGATTCGTTTGTTGTTGTTAGTCGCGAAGTCGCATCCGACCCATCGCGACCCCATGGACAACATTCCTCCAGGCCCTCCTGTCCTCCACCATCCCCCGGAGTCCACTCAAGCTCACACCAACCGCCTGTGTGACTCCATCCAGCCACCTCATCCTCTGCCGTCCCCTTCTTCTTTTGCCATCTATTGTTCCCAGCATTAGGCTCTTCTCCAGGGAGTCCTTCCTTCTCATTAGGTGGCCAAAGTATTTGAGTTTCATCTTCACTATCTGGCCTTCTAAAGAGCAGTCAGGGTTGATCTCCTCTAGGACTGACCGGTTTGATCGTCTTGCGGTCCAAGGGACTCGCAGGAGTCTTCTCCAGCACCACAACTCAAAGGCCTCAATCCTTTTGCGCTCAGCCTTCCTTATGGTCCAGCTTTCACAGCCATACATTGCAACTGGGAAAACCATAGCCTTGACTATACGCACTTTTGTTGGCAGGGTGATGTCTCTGC
The DNA here is from genome assembly GCA_023646645.1 of Varanus salvator macromaculatus. Classification (NCBI taxonomy): domain Eukaryota; kingdom Metazoa; phylum Chordata; class Lepidosauria; order Squamata; family Varanidae; genus Varanus; species Varanus salvator. The sequence goes on along the minus strand of JAIXND010000001.1, from coordinate 11,445,749 downwards.
TTTTGAGTATGCTGTCTAGATTTGCCATAGCTTTCCTCCCCAGGAGCAAGCATCTTTTAATTTCTTGGCTGCAGTCCCCATCTGCGGTGATCTTGGAGCCCAGGAAAATAAAATCTGTCACTACCTCCATTTCTTCCCCATCTATTTGCCAGGAAGTGAGAGGACCGGATGCCATGATCTTAGTTTTCTTAATGTTGAGTTTCAAGCCAACTTTTGCTCCTCCTCCTTTACCCGCATCAAGAGGCTCTTTAGTTCCTCTTCACTTTCTGCCATGAGAGTGGTATCATCTGCATATCTGAGGTTGTTAATATTTCTCCCAGTAATCTTGATTCCAACTGGTGATTCATCTAGCCCTGCCTTTCTCATGATGTGCTCTGCATATAAGTTAAATAGGCAGGGTGACAGTATACAACCTTGCCGAACTCCTTTCTCAATTTTGAACCAATCAGTGGTTCCGTGTCCAGTTCTCACTGTTGCTTCTTGACCTGCATATAGGTTTCTCAAGAGACAAATAAGATGGTCTGGTACTCCCATCTCTTTAAGAACTTGCCACAATTTGTTGTGATCCACACAATTAAAGGCTTTAGCATAGTCAATGAAGCAGAAGTAGATGTTTTTCTGGAACTCCCTAGCTTTCTCCATGATCCAGCGTATGTTGGCAATGTGATCTCTAGTTCCTCTCCCTCTTCGAAATCCTGCCTGTACTTCTGGTAGTTCTCGGTCCACATACTGCTGGAGCCTAGCTTGTAGGATTTTGAGCATCACTTTGCTAGCATGTGAAATGAGTGCAATGGTGCGGTAGTTTGAACATTCTTTGGCATTGCCCTTCTTGGGGATCGGAATGTAAACTGATCTTTTCCAATCCTGTGGCCACTGTTGAGTTTTCCAAATTTGCTGGCATATTGAGTGTAACACTTTAACTGCATCGTCTTTCAGGATTTTGAATAGCTCAGCTGGAATGCTGTCACCTCCACTAGCTTTGTTGTTGCTCAGACTTCCTAAGGCCCATTTGACTTCACATTCCAGGATGTCTGGCTCGAGGTCAGTGACCACCCCATCGTGGTTATCAGGGATGTTAAGCTCTTTCTTGTATAGTTCTTCTGTGTAATCTTGCCACCTCTTCTTAATCTCTTCTGCCTCTGTTAGGTCCCTGCCATTTTGGTCCTTTATTATGCCCATCTTTGCATGAAATGTTCCCTTCATATCTCTAATTTTCTTGAAGAGATCTCTGGTCCTCCCTATTCTATTGTTTTCTTCTATTTCTTTGCACTGTTCATTTAGGAAGGTATTCTTATCTCTTCTAGCTGTTCTCTGGAATTCTGCATTCAATTGTTTGTATCTTTCTCTTTCTCCCTTGCCTTTCGCTTCCCTTCTTTCCTCAGCTATTTGTAAAGCTTCCTCAGACAGCCATTTTGCTTTCTTGCATTTCTTTTTCTTTGGGATGGTTTTAGTTGCTGCCTCTTGTACAATGTTGCGATCCTCCGTCCATAGTTCTTCAGGCACTCTGTCTATCAGATCTAATTCCTTAAATCTATTTGTCACCTCTACTGTATATTCATCAGGGATATGATTTAGGTCATACCTGAGTGGCCTAGTGCTTTTCCCTACTTTCTTGAATTTAAGCCTAAATTTTGCCACCAGAAGCTCATGGTCGGAGCCACAGTCAGCTCCTGGTCTAGTTTTTACTGACTGTATAGAACTTCTCCATCTTTAGCTGCAGAGCACATAGTCAATCTGATTTCTGTGTTGACCGTCTGGTGAAGTTCATGTGTAGAGTTGTCTCTTGGGTTGTTGGAAAAGAGTGTTTGCTATGACCATTGTATTCTCTTGACAAAATTCCACCAGCTTGTGCCCTGCTTCATTTTGTACTCCAAGGCCAAACTTGCCTGTTATTCCAGTTATCTTTTGGCTTCCTACTTTAGCATTCCAATCCCCTATGATGATAAGGACATCATTTTTTTGAAGTTAATTCTAGAAGGTGTTGTAGGCCTTCATAGAACAGGTCAACTTCAGCCTCTTCAGCACCAGTGGTTGGGGCATAGACTTGGACTATTGTGAAGCTGAATGGTTTGCCTTGGATTCGAACTGAGATCATTCTGTCATTTTGGAGATTGTATCCCAGTACTGCTTTTCCTACTCTTTTATTGACTATGAAGGCTACTCCATTTCTTCTGAGGGATTCTTGCCCGCAGTAGTATACCTGATGGTCATCTGAACTAAATTCACCCATGCCTGTCCATTTTAGTTCACTGATTCCTAAGATGTCGATGTTCAGTCTTGTCATCTCTTGTTTGACCACATCCAGCTTGCCTTGATTCATGGATCTGACATTCCAGGTTCCTATGGAGTAAAGATCTTTGCAGCATCGGACTTTCCTTTCACC
>JAIXND010000001.1:11428259-11443024 GCA_023646645.1 Varanus salvator macromaculatus | reverse complement strand
GCCTTTTGCTTCCCTTCTTTCCTCAGCTATTTGTAAAGCTTCCTCAGACAGCCATTTTGCTTTCTTGCATTTCTTTTTCTTTGGGATGGTTTTAGTTGCTGCCTCTTGTACAATGTTGCGATCCTCCGTCCATAGTTCTTCAGGCACTCTGTCTATCAGATCTAATTCCTTAAATCTATTTGTCACCTCTACTGTATATTCATCAGGGATATGATTTAGGTCATACCTGAGTGGCCTAGTGCTTTTCCCTACTTTCTTGAATTTAAGCCTAAATTTTGCCACCAGAAGCTCATGGTCGGAGCCACAGTCAGCTCCTGGTCTAGTTTTTACTGACTGTATAGAACTTCTCCATCTTTAGCTGCAGAGCACATAGTCAATCTGATTTCTGTGTTGACCGTCTGGTGAAGTTCATGTGTAGAGTTGTCTCTTGGGTTGTTGGAAAAGAGTGTTTGCTATGACCATTGTATTCTCTTGACAAAATTCCACCAGCTTGTGCCCTGCTTCATTTTGTACTCCAAGGCCAAACTTGCCTGTTATTCCAGTTATCTTTTGGCTTCCTACTTTAGCATTCCAATCCCCTATGATGATAAGGACATCATTTTTTTGAAGTTAATTCTAGAAGGTGTTGTAGGCCTTCATAGAACAGGTCAACTTCAGCCTCTTCAGCACCAGTGGTTGGGGCATAGACTTGGACTATTGTGAAGCTGAATGGTTTGCCTTGGATTCGAACTGAGATCATTCTGTCATTTTGGAGATTGTATCCCAGTACTGCTTTTCCTACTCTTTTATTGACTATGAAGGCTACTCCATTTCTTCTGAGGGATTCTTGCCCGCAGTAGTATACCTGATGGTCATCTGAACTAAATTCACCCATGCCTGTCCATTTTAGTTCACTGATTCCTAAGATGTCGATGTTCAGTCTTGTCATCTCTTGTTTGACCACATCCAGCTTGCCTTGATTCATGGATCTGACATTCCAGGTTCCTATGGAGTAAAGATCTTTGCAGCATCGGACTTTCCTTTCACCTCCAGATACATTGGCAACTGAGTGTCCTTTCGGCTTTGACCCAGTCGCTTCATTCTTTCTGGCGCTACTAGTACTAGCCCTCTGCCCTTCCCCAGTAGCATATTGGACACCTTCCGACCTGAGGGGCTCATCTTCCGGTGTCATATCGTTTTGCCTTTTGGTACTGTCCATGGGGTTTTCATGGCAAAGATACTGGTGTGGGTTGCCATTTCCTTCTCCAGTGGAATCACGTTTTGTCAGAGCTCTCTGCTATGACCTGTCCGTCTTGGGTGACCCTGCACGGCATAGCTCATAGCTTCATTGAGCTACGCAAGCCCCTTTGCCACGACAAGGCAGTGATCCATGAAGGAGTGAAAGCTGATACAAAGCATTATCTCCTACAAATGCATAAAGCAATGATTTTCAGAATGAACACAGTGGCATTTGCGTGCTGCTACGGCTTCCTTAAGATTACATGGCAGCATGTTGTCTAAAGATAATCCAGATGACCTCACCTCTGATTAGTGCCTCCTTCCAGAACATCAGAATCAGATAAGGGGCACTCTCACTTAGAGGGCTGTTGATTTCAGTAAACTCAGATCTTGCTCACAACTCTCTTTTCTGTGATCCTGGGCATGGTTGGCCATGCAACGTCAGCACAGTCACCACTGTGCTACAAGCCACCCATAAAAAATACGTGCTTCCGTTCTGTGACAACAGTGCTTCTGGGCCGCGACCGAGGCTGTGATTTCATGGAAGGACAGAAAGGCTGCTGAAGGTGGCAATGACCAGTGCCTGCAGAATTGCGTTTCCTCTGAATCTCGTTTTGATTCAAACGAGCAAACTCGAGTTGTGAGGACATGCTGGCTGGGATTTCTAGGGAGCACAGAGCAGTACCTATGGAGAACCCCATGCTGGGGAAGCATTCTCTCAAATGAAGTAATCAACGGTAATCAACACGTACAAAGGCCGTTTGTCCATATTTGATTGAAGAGCACAGCCGTGCAGGAGCTGGCAGGAACCAATTTCTCAGCTTCGAGAAGTTATACTTGGAGGTCACGGTCAGGCAGAGAGAACCAGAACAAGGAATGACAGAGAGATTTTCTCTTCCTCTCCTGTTTTCATACTATAGCCTCTCCTCATGTGGCAGTCTTGTGATTTGAAGAGATTCACATGAAACTATTCAAAGTCTGATCAAGTAAGGCAGAAAATGAAGTCTGACCTTTTAACTTCCTGTCTAGTGTATAATCTAGCTTTTCTTTGAGTCAGTAGGGAGAAAGTGAGTGTTTGTTTTGCTAATGGGGTCAGGACACACATTATATGTCATGCGTGTTTCCTTGGAGAGGACCTGGCGTGCAACAAGTTTTTCTTGTTACAGTTGTCCTTTTCCTACTTCCTTGTCTGTCAGACCTCTCCCTCTGACTGGCCCACCCATATTAACTCATCAAAGCTCCAAAGCTACTTGTAACGACTTAGCTGTGCTTGGGGCTTGAGTACAAAGGGTGGTTGTGGTAGTGAGGGAATTCCTTGGAATGTGGGCAGAGTTTTAGGGAGCATGGAATGGCCGTGGGAGAGGGATTGCAGGTTGCTGGGAATAGGGAGAGGAAAGAGACTGAAGTGTAGACGGAATTGGCTGGGTTGGAGTTGGATTCGGATTACGTTCCCCAACCTGATGTTCTCTAGATATCTTGGACTCCACCTTCCATTATTCCCAGCCAGCAGGGGTGAGGGGTAAAACATGGAAGAGGAGCACTGCAACATTGTGGAATGCTATCCCCAGAGAGTTTCGCCTGGTGCCAATGTTATATTCTTTCTGGTGCCAGGTAAAAACCTTTTATTTACCTGGCATTTTAATACTTAAACATTTTAATGACCAATTTTTAATGGTCATGCTTAGTCACACTTTACTATGTTTATTGTATTTGTTCTGTTTATTTATTGTTCTGTTTAGTGTCAGAATCCCGGAATCTCAATTTGAGAAGAGGGAGTAAAACTCGGGTCCATGGGAAAGATCAATCGTCCAGACCATCTAGGCTTTATTGTATTAACCCAAGGTTTCCCGCGGTAGACTCTCACGATAATGCATGCATTACCGGGCAGGCAGAGGTGAACTCTGCTGCAAAGCTTCAACACAACTAGAGAGTTTTTATACACTCCCAGTCACATACAGGTACAGGGCAACTGATGACAGAATGTAGACATTACAATAAGGTTCTGAGGTCATCACATACAGAACAGATAAAGGAATGCCAGTCAATCATACTCTAACAATGAGATTACAATATTTCTAACTGCATTGTATTGACACTTTAGTAGAGTAACTTGAACCCATCTCCAGGTCTGCTTAGACATGTAAATTCAAGCTACTAGAAACTATTCATGATAAGCTCAGACCCTTATCTCGACTCTAAACATTCTGAATGATCAGGGCTCATGAAGCCCTCTGGGCTATCAAAAGATTATTGTAAAGTGAATTCCAACAATGACTATTTACAATGTATATTTGGACTAAATGGACTGTTTACTGTAGCTTACAGCTAAAGGTGAGAGAAAGGAGCGGGGGGGGGGGATGCCATTTGAAACAGTGACAGCTTGGTTTTGAGAAGGAAGACAGGATTTGATCCCACAATGCAGCAGCACACAGAAGTAATGTTTTTCTGACAAGATTTATCCAAATTTTCCCAGCATTAGCTGTCTTGTAACCCATCCAGAGACATTGCTAAGGACAGGATAAAAATACTGCAAATAAATAAAATCTTTGTAGTTCATATTTAGCTGCACAGCAGACTAACAGAGGAGAGGCAGAAGTACATTTCTTGGCTTTAGGAAACTGTAAAGGTAAAGGTAACGGTTTCCCCTTGACGTTACGCCCAGTCATGCCTGCCTCTAGGGGGTGGTGCTCATCTCCGTTTCCTGGCCGAGGGAGCCAGCGTTTGTCCGCAGACAGTCTCCGTGGTCGTGTGGCCGGCATGACTAGACACCGAAGTGCCCGGAACGCTGTTACCTGCCCACAGAAGTGGTACTTTTCTATCTACTTGCATTTGCATGCTTTCGAACTGCAAGGTTGGCAGGAGCTGGGACGGAGCAACGGGAACTCACCCCGTTGTGCGGATTCGAACCGGCGACCTTTCGATCAACCAGCCCAGCAGTTTATACCACTGCGCCACCTGCAGTCCCTAGGAAACTGTACTTGGATGTTATTTGCACTGGGGATGTGATGTTACAGGAGAAAGGGTGCAATGCAATTTGGAAGAAGGGGATGCGGGGGTGGCTTCCACTGGGGTTGCTTCTCTGTGTTTCTGGCACAGGTAATTTGGGTTGGGAGACTTATCCATGTCTTGGGTCATAACATTTGATCTGTCTAAGGCCCTCTGCTGTTTTTATAGAAGACCTAGATGGTGCAGAGGGGATGCTTATCAAATAAACAGATGGCACAAGGCTCTGAGGATAGCCAGTCCCATAGAAGACAGTACCAACTTGACATACTGTGATTCAGGGCTGAAAAAAGCAAGAAGAAATTCAACATGGATAAATGTAAGGTTTTGCATTTAAGGAAGTAAGTAAGTAAATAAATAAATACACTCAGTGGGTTTGCCTGGCATCATTGCTTTATTCTTTTCTGTGTCAGGGAAAACCCTTTTTATTTTCCCAATAGTTTAACAGTTAATTGGTTTTATCTTTGATTTTATCATTAATGGTCAGATGCAGTGTGTTGTGTGTTGCTTGTTGTATGTGGTTGTTTTGCTTTTTGTAAGCCGTCCAGAGACTGTAGTATTGGATGGCATATAAAAACTTTAAATAAATAATAAATAAATAAAAATAAATGGCATGAATATATGATGAGGGAGAACTTGTACAGCAGCCATAGATGTGAAAAGGACCTAGGTCTTGCAATGGGTGACAACCTTGATATGAGACTGCAAGGTAGCATGTCAGCTAAACAGGAGAATGAAAAGCATAAGGCCGAGTTAGCAGAAATTTCTAGGCTATGGGAAGTAATTGTTTTGTTCTGTTCCGGATTTGCACATTCCAAACCAAATTTGGAATGCTGTGTCCAAAAGTGGGCGCTACATTGAAGGAGGACTTTGGTCATGCTGGAGCATGTCCAAAGGGTAAGGGGTGCAGAATCCAAATCTTATAAGGCGTGGTTGAAAAAGCTGGATATGCTGAACCCAGAGAAGAGAAAATGACTGGGAGACTGAATGGTGACTTTCAAATGCTGGACTGACTATCTCCCAAGGGCAGGATTTGAACCTGCAGGGAACTTACAAGGAAGCAGGTTAACCCCTTAAAGAGAGCACCTAACAATCTGGATTGTGTGGCGGTAGAATAAACTGCCTTGGGAATTAGTGGCAGTCTTAGAGTAGAGGTCGCTTGCAGGTGCTGCTGTAGTTTTATTCTTCACTGCAGAGCCTGCACTGAGCAGAGGGGTGGACCAGATGATCTCCAAGATCCCTCCCAACCCTATGATTCCATGATATTATGGGATTTGTGTTTGCCCTTCCCACTCTCCCTCCAGTCAAAGGAGCACCTCAAAATCACGTCACTTGTGAAGGCTTCATTTGTAGACTCCACCCCCCACCAGCCCACCAAATACCATGGAAGCATTTCTCAGAGCTACAGTCTGGAAGAGTAATTCCCAGACACCATGCAGAGGTGTTGCCAGTATGCCTCGAGAGGGGAGCTAGTGGCCTATATCTAAAGAAGGTTTCCTGTTGTAGCTCCGCTTGATTTACTGCTCTGCCCAGGGGCTCTTTCCAGGCTGCACCCTCTATTAGAATTAACTGGTGTTTCCTTTCCTCTGGAGCACAGCTGCAGAACTTCCGGCCTGGGGCCAAAACTAGTCCACCCAAGGGTCCCATTTCAGCCTTCCTGGGGTCCCAGTGACTGCGTGCCTCTTCCCTTTTTCCACCTTGTATTCCCCCTAACCACTGACTGTTTGGTGGTTTCCAGGCCACCAAACAGTCCTGTTTTCCCTCCGTTCTTTCTTCCCATTCTGAAATACTGAAATGCCTCTCCCAAGGCTGGTATTTTTGTATTTTGGTATTGAAGCAGGCTGGTATTGCTGGTATTGAAGCAGGCTGGTATTTTTGTATTTTGACCTGCCCCTTTTGGTTTTGGGCTCACCCATCTCTGGAATGCAGCACCTGAATACTTCTTTGAAATGGAATTTGGCCATTCACTTGACCCTGCTGTAGAAGCTTAATTGTGGGGTGTAAATTAAAGGTTATAGATTTCCAGCCACCCTGCTCATTCCCGCCCCTGCCCCCACTGTGATCATGTTTCAGCAATCTTAGGCATTTCTTTATGTGGACTAAAGAAAAGCTTGCACAGTTCTAACCTGAGGTCATTTGTGACAAGTGAAATGTGGATTCCTTCATACCTAAGGGCCAGATTAGGAAATGCTCTTTCAAGGCAGGTTACTTTGGGTTGTTTGCAGTAGCTGATTATGTGTATTTGCACTACATGTGTAATCATTGATTAAAGCAGGTGAATGAAGAATCCGGCACACAAACTATGTGTTATCAGTGAGAAGACAGAGAAAAACCTGCTCATCTAATTTGAGAAAGCTTTATGCATCCTCTAAACTTGTTATATGTATGAGGGGTGTTCAAAAAGTTTCCGCATTTATATTTTATAAATATATTTTATATCTTTTTTGCTGATGGCATTGGAAAGTTGGTACAACCTTAGGAAAAATGCATTGCAAAGGAAGGTGTCTATGAAGAAAAGTCATGTAATTTGTTTTTTAAATTCTTAATAAATAGAATTTTAAGAACTGTGGAAACTTTTTGAAGAACCCTCATACTAAAAAATACCTAACAATGCAGTTCAGGAGGTGCATCACAACTATGATTATTTTTACAGTGACTTAGTCACCCCGGCTCAAAAGCAAGCCACACAGCAAATGGAGAGGAAAAAAATGCAGGTACAAGATGCCATGATAAAGAAAATAGCCTTCTTGTGTTCCTGGGAATAATTTAACTGTAGAGAACACAATGTTTTGGGAAGCTCTTCAGGTTTTACTTGGCAGATCACCCAGCCACAGTTTTAAGCTTTAATCCAGCATTTGTCACATGCAACTTGTTAGTTGACCCAGAGGGTTGTGTGCATGTACATCCTGCTGAAAGGGCATCCTGAGGGTCCTGGATAAGCACCATGATGCAGATGTGAGTATGTATCCAGATGTGCTTTACTTCTGCATCAGCTCCCACTTGAAGCCTTCAAGGGCAGTCCTATATAAAGCATATAACAGTAGTCTAGACTGGAAGTTACAAAGGCTTAAACAACCACTGCATCTGTGAGCAGCAAGTCTGCCAATATTGCCGCATCAACTTGCTCACAATATGCAAATATATTTCAACTGAACAGCTTGGTTAATTAATCTTTCCAAGAGCTGCTTATTATTTAGTCAAAAATCCTTTTGCTGCTGAAGAGTGCCATACTTTCCCCCCTTTTTCTGGTAAAAGGAAGTTTGTACAGAAATAATAATGCTTTTGAAGAAGCAAATTTCCCTGAGGGTGAAACAAGTGGACTTTTGTGATGCCAGATATGAAGAAATAGGAATGAGGAATGTTTGAATTTATTTGAGAGTTGCAGTCAAGAGAAAGAACCTTTTGTATGGTCACTGCATGTGATCAGGTATTTGTACCCTGAGTTCTTCACCTGACAACCGGTTTGGGCTAATGAGCCATTAGTTGCTCCGCTCATTTCTTTAACAAAGAAAAAGCTTAACTCTCTTTTGTACATTCAAAATCACCCCCCTCAATCAATCAATCAATCAATCAATCAAAAAACACTCTTTCTATTCACTCCTGGTAGCAGATCAGACTGGAAGCACATATGGCAAGACTGAAGCCAGGCACTGGAGAAGACAATCACAACAGGGGAAGAGTGGATGTAGGTGAATGGACCACAATGGAAACCACAGCCTTGAGTTTAGAAGATGCGAGCAGGGCTATGAAGCACCGAACACTTTGGAGGGCTTTCCCCCAAAGGATCATCATAAGTTGGAGATGACCTGATGGCTCATAACAACAAAGTGGATCGATCACACTGTTGATTTTTACTTGTCCCCATGTTAGTATGCAATGGCAGTTCAGTTTGTTCATAACAAGAGGCTACAGAGTGATGCCACCTTTGGAAAAAAAATGGCATTGAAGGTCATTGTCGAGGTCACCCACCACTTCTCTTCATTGCTTGGATATATAAAAAAAAAAGAAAATTCTCATATTTGGAGCCGATGGCCTTCTGGGCCCTACCAACTCAACTGTTCTATGATTCTCTGATAGTTCTGAAACTAATGCACCAGTTTGGGCACTAAATAACAACCTGGACGTAAGGAGCTGTGCTACAATGTGGTGCCTGTGAACATCAGTCCTGGTGCCCACCAAGTCCCTCCTATTTTTTATTTTATTTCATTAGATGCCTCAATTATTACTTTTTTTATAGCTAGGAGGCTGGCATGCCACACAGCACAGCTCTGCCCTCTGAATCACAAGGGTTGTTTTGTGTCCTAGACCTCAGAATCCAAATCCTTTGCTTTGGTTTTATGTTCTAGGCAAGTCACTTTTCTTTCAGTTTCACTATCTTCTTGCAAATGAGTGTTTCGCTATCTTCTTAATGAGCATCTTGGAAACGAGCATGGCCCCAGTGGCTGCTCGTTTAGGAATGGGCACGCTCCCCTGCCCCATGGAAACCATTTTGGGAGAGCACCCTTGGCATTCATTAAAACTTCCAAATGTGTCCACTGGCTAAAAATGGCTAGGGACCTCGAAACTCATAACTTTTATTTGGTGTAGGCACTGTCCAGTTCACTGGCACTGAGAGTCAATATGGCGGCACAATCTCTCGGGATGGCCTCTTTCAAGGGCTTGCTCTCTGGCAACTGCCCAAGCCTTGCAGCCTCTGGTGCAAGTCAGATTGAAATGGAGCATCGGTAAAGTTGGAAGAGATGTTAGCAATTGACGGGGTGTCTTGATAGCAACCATGAAAATGAATAAATGGATTTGGTGGGCGAGAGCCCTTGTGCCTTGAACCTCAGCAGTTTATGGAAAGATCTCTCAGGCATCCCTCTGAAGAGAACCCATACTTACAACACCACTTTTGGGTAGAGGCCAGACCAACTACAAGCTTTTAGAACATATGCAAATTGTTTCAGAGGTTCTGAATCACATGGGCCCAGCAGCTGGGCAGGTGATGGGGAACATGGTCAAAAGAAGGTGAGAGGTCTGCAGAGGGAACAATAGGAGATTGACATAATGATCATGAGGCATTGCTGCTCTTGGCTATCCGTCTGCACTTGAATTAATCAGGCCAGGTAGTTGCTGCTAGCAGATGAGTAGCACAAAAGTGCAGTAAGCTTTACAAATGAATGTAGTAGCTTCCTCAGGTGAGCTGGAAGAGTTCCAATCTCTTAAAGTAGCAGTAATATGAAACAGTAACCTGGCTTGGAATTCTGGCGCTTTCTGAGAAAGGGGTGCAGGCATTTTTATAACACAAAGTCACATATAAGCAACATTTTTGTGCCAGGATTTATCTGAATTTTCCCAACACAGTGCTCTTACTGCATCTTGATCTTTTTCTTGAGAAGAGGACTAAATACACGACCCAAGAGGTGAGCAGAGGCAAAGAGAGACTTACTGCCCCTCCTTCATTCCCCTTCTGTTGTGCCATTTTCTTGTCTCACCCCTTCACATCCCTCCACCAATTAGAGTAAAGCTATTCATAACAACCTTAATCAGCCAGTAAAGGCATCTTCTGATTAACTGCAAATATAATACAGCACAGAGAGAAACGATAAATGGAGCAATGTGTCAGGATGAAATAATATGGCTGCTGAAAGCCTGACACTGCAAGAACAGCTTTAGACTTAAGGTAGCTTCCTGATCTGATCAGGAAACCATTTTGCAAGTCAGGTACACCTTTAGATATACTAATATTTGCCTGTCCTGAAGTTTCTTCTTTTTTGTGTCTGCCCTAATCCATTGAACCCTATTGTTTTACTCTCATGTGTCTATAGCAAACTGCCTGTGTGATCCCCCACCCCTCTTCCAAACTGTGTATGTAATTGATAGGTTATGAAAGCTTTTTGTACAGATTCCATCTTGGCAGTCCCTTTGGGGGCTGCCTACATGCCGCACGTATTTCCTGTATATCCTGACCTCTGACCTGTTCTGATTATGCTCTTGCTAATTAGACTATGTTTTGTCTGCTCCCCATTCACTCCCAGCTCTGACCTTGGCTTGTCCTAGATTATGACTTGGACTGGAGATTGGACTCTAGCCTCGTACCATATTAGCTGTGTTGTCTGGGTACCAGTGCCTCTGTCTAGCTTCCCACCACCATACCCCCAACCTTACAGAGGGAGAAAAATGGCAGAGATGCAGGATATTATCAGTGCAGACAGAAGTGGAGGGAGAGAGGCATCCAGTGTGTCAGGATGGAGCAAGCTTTTCAAAGGGATCGTTGTTTCTTGTGGTAGGGACTATCACCACAATTGTGGTTGGGAACTGCATTCACAGCAGTAGATTGCCCACTACCACCTGGCTTTTGTTAACAACTGGGCCATTTTCACCATCTTCCATCTCCTTCCCTGCTAATGTACAGGGTGAATCTGAAGTCCAGGTGATCTTGTAAAAACCCTAATGCTTTTCACTTGCCTTTCAACTTTATTTTCACTCTTTCACTCATCCTTTTTACAGTAATTCTGCGAAGAGCTTTCACACAGGCCATTTGAAGAGGGAATATGGAATTTATTTACATTGGAGATACACAAGTAGAGAGCATTACACTAACAGGTGGCTTTTATACAAATTTAATACACAAATAAACAAGTTTTGTTGGAGGGACACTTTGAGAAGAGAGAGTGGTAGACAATGAACTAAAGCACCAGTTGCATTGCCATAAATGCTATTGCTAAAGTTGTAGCAGTGCAGCTTGAACTTGGGAGTTCCAGATCTTGCATGTACCACTTTATTTATTTATTTAAAACTTTTCTAGACTGTCCCTTGCTGAAGTCTCGGGGAGGTTTAACAATACAATGATGTAAAATAATACAGCATCCTAAAAATTCCAACTGACAATAAAACCCAGATTAAAACAATCAGATCTTGAAACATTGGGAAAATAAAAAGGTTTTAGCCTGGCGCCAAAAAGAATAAGGTGACGGTGCCAGGCGAACCTCTCTGGGGAGCAAATTCCACAATTGGGGTGCCACCACAGAGAAGGCCCTTCTCTGGGTAGTCACCCTCCTAATCTCCTTCAGGGAGGGCACCTGAAGAAGGGCCTCTGCTCCAGATCTTAAGGGGCGGGCAGGCATGTATAGAAGGAGATGCTCCTTCTGGTAACCAGGCCCTAAGTTGCGTTAGAGAGACCACCGTATATTAGTCCACTTACTTCAAAACACCATAAGCCATGCCCCACTATATAGATTCTGTAGGTATTATTGTAAGTCATCCTGGAGTCTTTCTCTCTGCTTGTTTTTGGTGGGGCATCTATGCAATATAATAAATATAGGGAAGGCAAATAGCTCCTTCTAGCAGGAGGGGTTTAGCCCTGGCACTGTCAGCTGCTAGCTCCCAGTTTGCAAGCTTTGTTGACTCAAGGATCATGCCAGTATGACATTTTCTTTCTTTCTGAACAGTTTATTACATCAGTACGATTGCGCAAAGAAGTCAAGGACAGGGCACATAATTCCGGATTAGTATCCTTGTTTCCACAGGGTCTTTTCTTTGTGCTGGCTCATAGCTGCCTTCAAATAAAAGGCACGATTGTTTGCTCTGTGAGAACCAGAGGTGTTCCTTGGTGACGATAAAGAAATGCCCTTAAGCAAATGTGTAAACATGAGGGAACTGGATACATGTCATGTTTATGATCTGTTTTAGGTACAAAGAACACAGCTCTGTTTCATCGAAACATAGTTGACTCCCATATGCCACTACAGGTCTTGAAATCGCTCCAACACCTGTGGGTTAAATTAGAGCACTGAGAATTGCAAATTGAGCTTTTGGCACAGCCTGGTTGGGCTGTGCAGTTATAAAATGAGGCTCTTTTAGAATGGAGAGATCCCAGTAAGATCCAAATGATAGGAAGGGGCCACATCGGATCCAACCATGCCCCCTGCAGTTGCCAGCCATGGACTCATCGTTGTGCCTCAGTCTTCCTCTCATTTCTTTTCCTGGCCCCACTCCTGTGTCGTAACAGCACTCATATTCACCAACTTATTACCATGGGGAAAACTTTGCCTGCTTTATTTATTTATTTACTTATTAGAGTCACACTCCACTTTTTTCTTACAAACTCAAAGCAGGTTACATCATTCTCTTCCTCCTGCTTTCAGCCTTATCCCCACAACAACAACCCTGTGAGGTAGGTTGGGCTGAGAGTCTGTGACTGGCCCAAAGTCACCCAGTTGGCTCCATGGCCGAGTGGGGACTCAAACCCGGGTCGCCTGAGTCCCAGTCCTACGCTTTTAACCACTACACCACACTGGCCTGCTTAACTTCTGGGCAACAGAAGCTGTTAAAGGTATGGGATCAGCCCTTCTTCTTCTTCTTATTATTATTATTGTTATTGTTATTATTATGAGGAGGAGGAGGAGGAGGAGGAGGAGGAGGAGGAGGAGGAGGAAACATCACCCAAGTTTTTATATTGAAATAATCAAATATTATAATTCAGAACCAAATCTTTTACTGGCTTAGTTCCTGTGCCTTTTAACAGTTGCGTGACAAGCAATAAGCTGGTAGAGATCTTTCTTTTCACATTTTGACAATCAGCATGTTGAGGTTTGCTTGTCATGAAGTTGTTAAAGATAAAGAAGCCCTGGCAAGGAAAAAAATAAAAGTAGCGACTGGTACCAAGTGCAAAGCATTTTAATGAGGCCATTATAAATATTAAACAGATAGGTGCTCTCTTGTTTAAAAAGAGGGAGAAGGATTTGGTTGGAAAGGAGTTAAGGGATTAAGTGACAATTATTGGAGAGCCATGTTTTATAATCCCCTCCCAGGAAACTGATGTTTTCTGTCCAGAGTCACAAGATGGTGCTCTTAGCACATTTTATGCACACCCACAGGGCAGTAGCAGAAATCTGGATCGGATGGATTTCTGCAATTTGGCCTCTGGATCCAGTTTGTTAACCCCGTCCTAGTGCTGACTTACTCTGGACAAAGCTGAGTGAGCTTGCATATATCTGTCTCCAGGATGGATTATAATTTGCACATTAAAAAGCCCTGTTAATGAGATTTGTGCAAATGAGCACCTGGAAAGCATGCGACTTTAGTGTGATTTCTGCAGAATCAGCTGATTTGCACAAATCACAAATGGTGCAAATTGTACTTTTCAGTTGCTTTTACTGTAGGACTTCAGAGAAGAAAACTGAGGAAATAAGTAAGAGGGGCTCAAACTGAGCTGGGCTAGCTTGAAGACCATAAAAACAACACACAACTGGCTAAATATCTCTCCTGTAACACACAGAGTCTAAAAAGGTTGCTAACCAGTGACTGATCAGGTGTTGTTCAACTATAACTCCCATGATCCCCAACCACTGGTTATTCTGATGGGTTTGGGAGTCCAATCATATCAGAAGACCTCAGATGTCCCAAGCCTGGCCTAAAATTATCTAAGCCAACCATTGATACCTTTCTAAAGAATGGCTGAGATAGTGTTCAAATAAAACATTTATGAAATCACATTAACATAGCTAGAAATTATTGGCAGCAAGTTTGTTTATGTAGCAAGAATAACTGGTGTGATGCATACAAAAGCAGTCCAGATCCCCAAATAGTTTGCTGAGAGAGAGAGAGAGAGAGAGAGTGCACTTGGCAAGCCACAAAGAGTTTGAGGGAACTGACTTAGATTGGCCACTTCTCTTGAAACACCTGTTTTGTACATGTACATCCCTTGAATGTGAACAGGTCAAGGTGCTAAGGTGTTATCTCTTTGCATCCTGGGAAATTCTGATATTGGTCATTTTTAAACATGCATTTGGGGTGTTGCATTTTCAGTCCCCAAAGAAGCTAGTCCCATGTCTGAAAACATGTGCTTGCATTAGTCCATGTTCTGCATCCATGGTGCAATCTATGTGGCTATCCTTTCAACTTAGAATGTTAAAGTCAATACTTCTGAGCCAATATTTGTTCAATAACAAACCTAGAATTTTCATTTTGGCAGCTTGAAGTGAATGTGGACATAACAGAAGTGATGCACACAGGCAGACAAATACCATTTTCCAGCCCATAGGCTTCCCCCAGGCTTCTAAAATTTGCTCTCTGTTGCTTGTGAAGAGGGAGAGTGATCTTTAGGGAATTAAGCAAAACAAAGAAGTATTTCTGGGTTACAAACTAGTAATATACAGTGGTAGGCTAGTAGAAGCTGATGTGTCCAGGAAACTTATGTGGATTTCTCTCTCTGGCTGTCTCATCTCAAGGGAAACACAGAGGGAAGGAAGGAAGGAAGGGAAGGAAGTACATCCATCAAAGGAAGTACATCCATCAAACCACAGTGATATTCACCTTGTCAGTTCAAATTTGCAAGGTTGCTTCCCAGCTAGGTTCACAGTGTATACAGATAACTATCTTCCCATGAAGGTTATGACACATTTGCTCCTCTGGGGGTGTTGAAAAATTAGTGGCACATAGTGCATGGCTCCATCTCCTTAAGCCAGGCTGTTTTCAAGCCTAATTGCAGAGAGAGAGAGAGAGAGAGAGAGAGACAGAGAGAGAGAGAGAGAGAGAGAGAGAGAGAGAGAGAGAGAGAGAGA
>JAIXND010000001.1:11352845-11428249 GCA_023646645.1 Varanus salvator macromaculatus | reverse complement strand
AGAGAGAGAGAGAGAGAGAGAGAGAGAGAGAGAGAGAGAGAGAGAGATCAATGGGTGGGGTGGGAGGAGTGCAATAGCTGGGGAGGCAGCAGGTGAAGCTTTTCTGGCTTAGAAATAACAGGTGGGAAATCCATACCTACTAAGTGCATGTGCACTGTGATGCTATAAAAGGCACAGGATGGCGAGAAAGTAACAATTCTAGTTTTGCTGGGAAGAGGCATTTCAAGGATGCAGCTTTCCCACTTCCTATTCAAAGGACATCACCTTCAAAGTTCAGAGAATTGATGTGCTCATGCTCCCCCGAGGAGACAGAAGAGCTGTGCAACTTTCTGAAAAGGTTACTCTTCCTCAACCTGCGGAAGCAGTAATGTCATCTGCTGCTTCACAAAACCCTTCCATTTTTAAAATATAAGGCATTATAAAAATAGCCCTGATCTGGGCAGAATAACCTTTACAATTCCAGCCTGGCTTGTGCATGTTGGCACCTATGGACAAACAGGAGGAAACGTTTTCTGAAAGGGTGCAATTTATTCCATGTGGCAACTTGACTCAATAGTTCCAGGGTGTATCTTTTCCTACTCGATACACAGGTCCCTAACGTAACCATAGCAGACAATATATCTTTGAGTAAATCCATCAAAGCTTTAAAGAAAGAATTCTGAGTGGGTTCTAAACTTGAAACCTTTGGCGTGCCCAAACCTCCGCTGCATGTAGAATTTGAGCCATTGGTTAGGTCCACATGTTATGACAAGAAACCTTGCTTGGTTACCGTAGTGCATGGCTTTTTGCCTGGATGTACTTGAGATTAAATGGTTTTTCCATTACTGTGGTTTCCACCCTCCTTGCTCATTTCTCCCACTGTTGGCATGTATCCCATCAGCCACTGCACTGAGAATTAATCCCATATTGGATAGCTGGAGCAGGTCCTGCAGCAGCCGTTGCTTTTTCCAGGGTACTCAGTGGCAGCTGCTTATCAGAACTGTGGAAACCATGATGCCAAGTTCAGATAATCAGTGAAACCATGGTGAAGTGTGGAAACCATAGAACAAAGTGTTGTTTCTTATTCTGGTTTCGAAAAATCAATTGTACCATGCAGAAATGCCATGACAAGGTTCAGACAGCATAACAAGGCATCCTGCACAAGAAACCACTGTGGCTTGTTGTGCTTTTATTTATTTATTTATTTATTTAACATTTTTATTTGTCCTCCCAATATTAAAAAGTCTCTGGACAGCTTGCAAAAAACAAAAAACAAAGCAAACCATAACAACAACACACAGCACACTGCATTCGATAAATAATGATAATAGCAAGGATAAAACCAATTAACTGTTCAAAAATTGGGAAAATAAAAAGGTCTTTGCTTGATGCTGAAAAAAATAAAATGATGGCACCAGGTGAACCTCCCTGGGGTGCATGTTCACACAGGTGTTGTGTGAACCTGCCAATTGTTTTGGATTTAAAAACAAATAAAACCAAGTTTATCAAGTTTCCACCTTTAGAAACAGCAAATTTCAGAATGGCTTGATTTATTGAAAGATTTGCAATTTAATATTTGATCATTGTACAGTCCAAGAGGCCACTGTTGTAAAGTGCCTAGAGAGCTTCAGCTATGGGGTGGTACAGAAATAAAACAACAACAACAACAATTTCTGAATAAACCAATCCCAAATATTTAAATGTTTCCACTTGCTTTATGGCATGTTCATCCAAACAAACATGCTTTCTAGGATGCTTCCCAAACACAACAACCTATTTATTATTACAATTTATGTACAAATAATGTATCCTGCTGTATTAAACAAACTTCACCAGAAGCTGTTTCAGCCTTACCTATTTAAGTACTAAATCATCAGTATACATTAGTGAATGTAATTTTTGATCCAACACTGTAACAGAAGCAGGGTGTAGACCATCCATAACCACATCATTGAGGCTAAAGTTAGGGTACAGAAACGGTACCAAAATGCATTCCTGTTTGACAAAAGTTTTTATTTTCGAGACCTACTAGGAAAAATGAATATACAATATCCTACCTGATCCCTAGTCCTCCCCATTACATAATAAAAATTATGCTTTATTATAACTTCACAGAAATTCTTCATTGCATGATTAAAAATGGTGTCAGCTCCTGCTCTCCAACAGATTTCTTATTTATCCTCCGATCCTAATCCCAGAAAAACTATATTCCCAGGAGAGGCAGAACCAATCCAGGCATTATAGTCACCACCTAAGATAACCTGAGGTTTGAGGACAAGAAATTTAGATCCTCCAATAATTGATCAAGCCTTTCCCAATAAGATGCTGGAAGGATCTAAATAAAGATACACAGTAAAGAGTTCTCAGAAAAGCATTGGAAATGGCCAGTATTAAAAATAGGTTTGCTTAATGATGACAATAAATGAATGGGGTAAGAAATGTTGTAACTGATACTACCTGTCCTCTGCTAGGTCTCCAGTGCTTTACTGTGGTTTTTTTTAAAAATAAGTTTTATTGTTATTTTCTACTAACTAAAAAAATCCTCAATCATCAAAAAACATTGAACCTACTGGGTCAGCCCCCCAAACGTTTTCTTTTTATGGTAATCCATAAACATATTTAAATCTATGCATAGTCCCGTTTCCCTAGCCAAGTGCTTTACTGTGTTACATGCTGGTGAAGAATAAATAGTAAATCCTTGAAGTTCAACAATACTCCCATTTTTGATCTATATTTCTTGCAAATGAATAATCACATATGACTCTAAGTAGGTAAGTAAGTAAGTAAGAAAGTCACTCGAATTTTATTCTACTATCCTGCTACATTCCATGGCAGAAGCTTAACATGTTTTTCCACTAGTCCAATGTGCAGTCTTTATTTCTTGACATTTCGAATATAACGATGGTTACTATTCACAGGACTTTTTCCATATTAAGATTTACTTACTGGTAGGTATGCTCAGTAAGTACCAGTACTGGATGCAGTGGCACAGTGGGTTAAGCTGTTGATCATAAGGTCAGCAGTTCCAGTCTGGGGGTGATCACCCGCTGCTTTGTCCCAGTTCCTACCTACCTAGCAATTCAAAAGCATGCACATGTGAATAGATAAATAGGTAGCACTTTGGTGGGAAGGTAACAGCATTCCATGCGCCTTGGCATTTAGGCAAGCTGGCCACATGGCCACGGAAATGTCTTTAGACAACGCTGGCTCTTTGGCTTAGAAACGAAGATGAGCACTTCCCCCAGAGTCAGACACAACTAGCACACAGGTGTGGGAGGACCTTTACCTTACACTCATCACTATTTAAATAGGTCTCTTTTGGGCGTCCATGCTTCAATTTTCCGTAGTGTAAGTCAAAGCGCTCAATGTCCAAGTACTTTGCCTCACAGAATCTATTAACCTAGTCTGTCAATTGCAGTCAATTTATCAAGCAAAAGGAGTCTGCTGTACGATGCCATTAAGCCCTCCTCATCCTTTATTTCAGGATGAGTACTAATAATGGAGTTCTGAATATGTCTTCCTTTCCAATTACTGTCTAGTAAATCAAACAAGCAGTTCAAATCCTTAGCTTCAGTGAGCTGGTTTGCCCGATTTACCTTTCCGGCTAGATATCCTTTTGCTTCTTTTACAGGGTTTTTGGGCAAGGTGTTAAATGATCCAGCACTCATATAATCTCTAATTTTTGATGCCTAAATAAACTCTTCATCTTGTAAATCTTTGCAACTGTAATGTCATTTTTAAAGGTTATTAAAGCTCTAACCACTGAATAGTTTCAAAATAAGGTATTCCGCTCTCCCGACATCTCTGCTTTCAAAAATCTACCACAAATGCATCTGCCTGTTGAATGAAATGATATTTCTACTGAGCTGCACCACAAAACTGCAAGGCTCAGGATAATTTATAAACATCTCATCTAAAGTATTTGTTACTTCCGGGCATGTAATTATGTTATCTTTAATTGCTGTTACCTCTTCTTGTTATCCTGACTTAACAAAGTCTAAATCAAAATGCTTCCATTTCAATGCTCTCTTTTTTTCCTTCTTTTAATAAGATGCCCTTTTAATTTTTTATTTTTGCAAGATTTATCTTTATATTATATATGTTTCAGCAGTTCTTTGAGATTTAAATTTACAGCTGCTTTCTTGTATTTTGGTTCTTTCTTTTGATATTGAACCCTTGCTCTCTTTTTGCATTTTTTGCACTTCCTCTGCTTCTTAAACCTCCCCCGCCCCAACTTTTAGTCTATTTCTGGGCCTGCTTACCTCGGGCTGAATTCTGCCTTGTGTCTGTGTAATACTGCAGTGTTCCTCATATTGTTATTTATTTATTTATTTATTTATCGATTTATATCCTGCCTTTTTCCTGCAATGGGCTCAAGGCAGCTTACATCATTCTCCTCCTCCATCTTATCCCCACAACAACAACCCTGTGAGGTAGGCTGGGCTGAGAGTCTGTGACTGGCCCAAAGTCACCCAGTGGGCTCCATGGCTGAGCGGGGACTCGAACCCGGGTCGCCTGAGTCCCAGTCCATGCTCTTAACCACTGCACCACACTGGCTCTTGTTCAGACCATTCAGCCATTTCTATGATATTTTCTTTGCAGAGGCTCCTGTAATATCCCCGCACTTATCACTGAACAAATTACCTGGCTATTGGTCAAGACAATACCTGTTACACAGATCTCCTAATATACTACCCAGGTCAAGAATCAAGTCATTTCTATTCCCATCTAAAGCATCCTAATTCCCATCTAAGTATCCTGATTCCCTTAAGTTACCCTGAGGCTTTTGAGAGTCAATTTCCATAGCCATTAATTGTTGTTTAATCACCTTACTTTGCTCTGAAATTCAGACAACATTTCCCTTTCCTCTCTTAATTGTTCATCTAATGGTGGCAGCTGATTAAAGAAAGCTGCTGGGCTATCATTGTGACTTTGGTAATTTTCAAATCGCCTTTTCTCATTATGTTTGCCAGGTACAAATTGACATCCTGTTGTGTCTCATTGTTTGCACTTTGTGATGTGTTTTAGTCATTTGTTCAGCACAGCTCATACCTTCTGCTTTAACAGGCTCCCTTGACAATCTCCTCCACCAGTTCCTTTCTTCCTTGTTCTCAGTTTAATCCTGCCTGCCTCCAGCCTTCTCCCACTGGGAGTGGGGATACCAGACCACAAGGAGGTGTGTCTTGATGAGTTTTACTCTCCTCTCACTCTGACTTTGCAGTAGTGACAAATGATACTCCACTTCTACTATACTTGGTCCAACAGTGGCACCAAGCTTTGGAAAGAGCATGATCAAGCCTTTCCCCGCAACGCCAAGAATGACACCAAGTGCAACATTAAGCGCAACGCTCAGCATCACACTCAGCATGTTGCCACGGCGTGTGACAATGCGCTGGCCTATGCCGACTGCTCCAAAACCAGAGTGTGGGAGGCTCTTTCCAAGTGACCAGCACCACTGTCACTCACAGTATCTGAGATGCAGAGTTTCCTCTGGTTTCCCCAGGAGCAGCGTGCTTCCCTCTTTTCTGATGAAATCCACAACCCAATATGAATTATGGAGTGTGTGGACACTGTAACAGTCCCTCTCTCAAGAACTTGGTTTGGATTATCCTAAGGAATCTGTTTGGGAGTAGCCTCTGGCTTGAGGGTCACTGAATCGGCACTGGAAGGCATCTTGTAGGCCACCCAGTCCAACCCTCTCCCCAGGACACCCAATTCAAAGCATTGCCCTCTGATGCCTGAAAACCTCCACCGAGAAAGAGTCTCGCCCTCCCACAATAATGATTTCTAGTCTCAAGTGGCTCTTTCCACTAGAAAGGTTTCTTGTGATGTTCAGCCAAAATCTGCCATCCCATTCCAGATGCCTATGAAATCTAGACTGGTGACAAGAAAGGGGCTTCTGGATTTGGGAGCAGTGGTGGTGCCGGTAGGCTGACGAGGTAATGTCATTGTGCGCCCATTCCGTCTTTTTTCCCTTAATGGCTTTTTTCCCCAAGGAAGGAAAAAGAGAGAAGAAACAGTGGGAGAGCATGAGAGAGCTACAAATCAAAGAGAATGTTGTCTGGACCCTCCCATGATATACAGTGAATAAGTTAGTGCAATTATGTGATAAAGAACTCATGTGGGAGCTCCCCAAGGCTCTCCACTTTTGGGTGGCAGCTTCTTGGGGTCTGTTGGGGTGCCAGTCTTCTGGGCTTTGCATAGAAAATCTCAGGATACTTAAATCTTACTGCTTATATTTCTTAGCTTTTGAGTCTCATCCCGTAAAACCTTTTAAAAAGCTACTTACTTACTTATTTACTTTTTAAGTAAGTAGCACTTACTGGTTTTCCAGATTACTTTGTGAAGCTGATGAAACCCATGTAGCTGTGTAGCCTTAATAGCTATGGAGTGAGCTAGCATGGTGAGTCACCTTTGCTAAGCTGGAAAGGCATGGGCCTGCAGCCAGATGGGTGACCACATGTGGAAATGGCAGGGGGCTGGACTCAATGGCCTTATAGCCCCTTCCCAACTGTAATGCTAGGGCAATTTCACACAGACATCAAGCAAAGGAGATCCACATGCAGAAGCAAACTTCTTCCATTCAGACTCAGCCAGTGTGATGCAGTCAGACACCAGAGATCGATTTTCAAGCCCCCAGTAGCTCAGTAAATTCCCTGGGTGACTTGGGGCTAGTCAGGGGCTTTCAGCTGACTTACCCCACAGGATTTTGTGAGGATCAAATGGAGAGGAGAAGGACTGTGTAAGCTGCCTTGCGAAAAGACAAGGTGGGGTATAAATGTAAAATAAACAAATCACAATGAATGATGTGAATCCTCTACTTCCACCATGACAATTTAGCACCATTCAGAGTTTAACACCAACAGTTTGAACTGGACTTGGAAATGGGCCTCAAGCCAGTGCCGTGGATGAAACACATCCCATGGCCATATCAGGCAGTCCCAGGTAGTAACCCCTTTTCGATTATTGTTCTGTTTTGAACAAATGGAGGTTTCTCAGGTGGCTTCATCTACAAGGCACTTCAGTGTCCAGACCAAGAGGTTATCAAAGTGTGGACAAACCTTAGCCAAGCTATCTCTGCCCAGGTAGCCAGCTTTTGATGCCGGCATGCACAATCCCTTGTGCAGCCACTGCTATGTGCTACAAGTTACATGGAACAGAAACCGGATTGGAGCTGCAGTCTTTTAAAGGATTCTTTCATGATTTCGCTGTGACAGACTTTCAGGGTTACTTTCCGACATTTCTAGCTCTGATGGCACCATAGTAAGAGTGAGCTACAGCTCCATGTCTGTTTCATACAGTCTAAAGTAAAATATGTTTCCCTTCGTCCATTTGTGGCCTGCCCTCCCTTGCCCATTTTCTTCAGTATTTACAGCCAGATCCATAAAGTGATAACTACTTTTGAAGAGCAGTGCTGACCCCAAGTGGCCATTAGGATAATTTGCAATTTCTTCTAATACACTGTAGAAGATCTGATTGTCTTGCACAAGGAGTCTCCCGTTGCAGTATTCTTGGGTAAATTTGGTCCTAGTGCTCGAACAGAATGTTTCAAGGTCTCTAAGCAGAAAGAGTAAAAGCACTGTTGTTTTTAAAGTTGTGTTTTCAATCTATGCTCAGATGGTTATTCATTTTTTAATTTTGTGTTATTACCATTAGTGGCCTTGAGTGTCATTCTTCCATGGAAAGATGGGATAGCAATCAAGCGAGTGGGGATGAAAGCACGTAAATGGAAAGTCTCCATGCAATATATGAAGGGTACCATATGGCAGAGTGAATTCTGGAGATCTTTGTCTTGTAATAAAAGTTTATTTAGAAATGTTCAAGCTGAGAAGGTATTAAGTAAGCAGGGAGGTAGGTGGGAGTGCCATTCCCAAAGCTGCAGATCCTTAAAAATTGGGCACTCTGAGATCTGTAAAAGCCACTTCTGCTACCTTTAAACCACCAGGCAAGGAAATCCCAGCTGGATCAATCCCTCTGATCAGATTCAGACTGCACGAACGGTGCAGGTGATGTAGTGAGTTGCAGAATGCAGCCGGGGTGTAGCTAGGGCTAGCAGCAACAGTAGGCACAATTGGGCACTTGCCAAGGTCCCATGTGCCAGTAGCTGGGCCAGTGCAAAGACCCTCCAGGATTGGCTGCCCCTATTCATCCGCCAAGGCAACCTGCTTGTTCACCTGCCTCCCGCACTGACTCGCTCAAAGGTGGTGGCAAGAAGGAGGACCAGCAGGTGCTACTCCCAACTTATTCACAGGCTTCTTACTTCGCAGATCGCTGCTTGTCTAGCAAAGCAGTAGCAATCATGAGAAAGAGGGGGAGGAACAAGAGCAGATGAGGACCATGGTGGGCAATTGGAGATTTGCTGGTGAAGGAAGCCCATCTTGGGCATCTTGTCCAACAGCCTTCATTCATACATAGAGAGAGGTCATTAGATCCACCCAAATTAAAACACAAAGCACAGTATTATGCCACAGGGATACAGTAACTTCACTTTAGATTATACAATCGATCAGCCGAGCTCTTATGCGCTGGGTGAGTAAGAAAGTAATTAGCCACCTGTTTAGCTGCAGGACTACAATCTGCCTGGACACTATGATCAACACTGAGTATGGTGGAAACAAATTGAGAAGGCCTTCTCAGTGGTGGGCCCCCAACAGTGGAATGATCTCCCCACTGACTCCCACCTGGCATCAACTGTGTCATCCTTTCAGCCCCAGGTTAAGATGGCCGGCTGTTCCAGGGTATTTAAAGACATCTCAGGATATTTAAAAGTTTGCGGGGGGCACCCACATTGGGTATTTTATCTGGTCTATTCTGTGTTACATATTGTTTTAGCTGTTAAATAGTTTTTAAATTTTGTACTTTGGAAAACATTTTATGGTGTCTTATTGTTTTATGGGCCTGTTTTATGAACTGTTGTAAACCACCCAGAGAGCTTCAGCTATACTCCTGATATAGAAATGAAAGAAATGACAACAGCAGCAACAACAATAGTGAAATACGGAACATTAGTCGATGGAAAGTGAATTAGCAATTCTTCATCTGTATGCCCTGGGAAGTTGGTCAGGATATGTTGGATGGCATCTCAAATCACAGCAGAAGCTATAATAGAAGAGCACATGTATCAAGATTCCATGGTCTCCGGCCTTTCTTGGGACACAGCCTGCTTTGCAATGGAATTTCAAAAAATCTACCCTGAAGTCCCACTGTTTGCAAAACATGAAGTCTTGCAAGGTGAAGGCTCCATGGACTTGTGTAGTCTTGAGGGAGATCAAGCAAGTCAGGGAAGCCCCATATCTGGCCCAAATCCTGTGTGCCATGCAAAACAAATTCTATTGGCCAAGGAGT
Organism: Varanus salvator macromaculatus; assembly: GCA_023646645.1. Taxonomy (NCBI): domain Eukaryota; kingdom Metazoa; phylum Chordata; class Lepidosauria; order Squamata; family Varanidae; genus Varanus; species Varanus salvator. Next base: position 11,418,925 of record JAIXND010000001.1, on the reverse strand, counting down.
ACAGTTCCTGACTTTCCATATCATAAAATATCTGATGCATGTTCTTAAGTATTAAAAGATATTTGCATGAAACACCAATTGATCTCATCTTATGTAACATTATATGGGCCTATAAATTAGAGTAGGTCTCTTAGTGTATACAAAACTTGATACTAATAGAGAAAAACACAGATGTTGTCAGAATGTAAGTGCTCTGGGTTCCACAAATCCTTCCCCTATTTTCCAGCACACGGCTGAGTATCCTCCACAATTGGGTACCCCCAAGGCATGATGCACAAAAATGCTTGAGCGTTTTCCAAGGCAGAATTAGTCATCTCCAGCCATACAAGGATCCCATATACTACTTGAGTCAGAGACTTGGTGGGGAATACCCTCGGAGCTGGAGAATACTTAAACAGCCTTAAATATAATAAACAGTCTTAAATATAATAAAAACAGGCAACTGTAGAAGCTTTGCAATATGGAAAAGCTCTCCTCCTCTGCCTATAAGCATTTTTTTTTAATTTGTAGGGTTGACCTGTTCAAATCCAGCCTTATTTATTCATTTAAAAGCATTTCTCAAAGCATTAGGTGGCCTAATGAAATCCATATAATAAAGAACTGATATAGTAATAAAAGAGACAACATCCATAAAACACAAACAACAGCACAAAACATCTAGTCTAGGCAGTAGCAACCTACAGCACAATTGCTGCTACAACCTAGAATAGTTTGATGGAACAGAATCAAGGAAGGCTAAAATGAACAAGCAATTCTTCAGGCCATTCCTAAAAGCCCATGTTGATGGGTCCTGCCAGACGCCCAAGAGATGTGGGGCTGCTGCAGAAAAGGCCCTCTTTTGTGAATCTGCTCATCTGCCTTCAAAGATGTGCAAGTGAGAAAGGCCTCTGTTGCTGATCTTTATTTTTATTTATTTTATTTTTTTATTTATATCCTGCCTTTTTTCTCAAAGGGCTCAAGGCAGCTTACATCATTCTCCTCCTCCATCTTATCCCCACAACAACAACCCTGTGAGGTAGGTTGGGCTGAGAGTCTGTGACTGGCCCAAAGTCACCCAGTTGGCTCCATGGCTGAGCGGGGACTCGAACCCAGATCGTCTGAGTCCCAGTCCCATGTTCTTAACCACTACACCACACTGGCTCTCTTAAAGCACAGACATGCAACTTTCAAAAAATGTTGACCCATTTTTAATTCTTGTAAGCAACACTTTAAACTGGGCTTGGAAATACACAAATTGTGGTGGATGCCCAACAGGCTTCCTATGATCTGACCGCTTCATCCCCAACAGCACTCTGTGCGTTCTCCACCAGACCATCTCCAGAAGCAGTAGCATGTCCAGCACATTCCAGGAATCCAGCCTGGACATCCCTAGTGCACCAATAACTGGAGCTGGGCCCTTCCTCTCAAGACAGGGCTGCTGCTTGTGCGACAGTCGACACTGGTAAAAAGTTGAGCACTGTAGCTGCCAGAGGTTCCTCTGTTAGTGCAGCATCCAAGAGGACTCCCAGACTATGCATTTTGTCTCCGAGGCAGAGCGCAACCCCATCGAAGCATGGCTGGATACCACCATCTAGTTGCAATTCATCTCCTCTTCCCAACAGCATGAATATAGCTCAGAATAATGAACTGTCAGAACTGTTCACCATCTGTAGGAAGTCTGTGGACAGCAGACTGAATGGGCATGTGATCACATGTGAGACGCACTATTCTTTGGTTTTGTTTAGTCGCAGAGTTGTGCCCGACCCATCATAACCCCATGGACAACATTCGTCCAGGGTCTCCTGTCCTCCACCATCCCTCCACCCAAGCCCACACCCACTGCCCCAGTGACTCCATCCAGCCACCTCATTCTCTGCTGTCCCCTTCTTCCTTTGCTGTCAATTGTTCCCAGCATTAGACTCTTCTCCAGGGAGTCCTTCCTTCTCATTAGGTGGCCAAAGTATTTGAGTTTCATCTTCAGGATCTGGCCTTCTGAAGAGCAGTCAGGGTTGATCTCCTCTAGGACTGACCGGTTTGATCGCCTTGCAGTCCAGGGGACTCGCAGGAGTCTCCTCCAGCACCACAGTTCAAAGGCCTCAATCCTTTGGCGCTCAGCATTCCTTATGGTCCAGCTTTCACAGCCATACATTGCAACTGGGAAAACCATAGCCTTGACTATACGCACTTTTGTCGGCAGGGTGATGTCTCTGCTTTTTAGTATGCTGTCTAGATAGATGGACTATATTTCTATTTAAATTATAATAATATGCCTCCACTTACATCCAGGCATATGCATAAGCATATGTAAATATTATGCAAACCACTGCTCCTGTTTGTCCTCTTTTTTGATGATGCATTTCCTCTTTTGGGGTGAGTCAGCCTAATTCCGTAGTTGAAAATCTAGATGGTTCAGGGTTGGACATTGAGGATTGGAAATGTGGCTTCTTTCTGTTGTCTATCTTCTTCTCAACCATGCTGTGGGCACTGCAAAATGGTTCAGGGTTTGCTCATCTGAATTTTGACTTAGTTGTTCTTATCTGAAGCAAGTGTGCTTGCCACTTGAAGAGGGCTTTTAGAAACACACCCACCTTATAGTCTCTGCTGAGCTCCTAATTCAAGCTTTCTATGCAACGACTATAGCAAATGAGCTAATAGACCATGAACATTGTACTATGCTATTTGCAACAAAAGTGCACTCTGTTATTTATAAAGCGATGAAGAATCTTCAGTGGCGTAGGCTGTGGTGGCAATCATCCGCAAGAGCAATTTGCCGTCTTTAATTAGAGCTGCATTGCATGGGAGAAGAACGTGTCAGCCTTCCCTGGAGTTGAGGATTGGAAAGAAGCAGCTTGGTTCTGCCAGCATGGACTTGTCCCTTTTGTGGCTCAGCTCCGCCCTTGCCTGGTTTCCCTCTTGCTAAGTCAGAGATCAGCAACTTGACACCCTCCAGGCCTTTTAGACTACAGCCCCCATCAACCCCATTCGACATAGCCAATGGGCAGGGATCAGAGGAGGTGTAACCTGCAAGGCACCTCACTCCTTTTCTCCTCTTCCCCACCCTTATCCTAAGTCATTCCCATGGTCCAGGGCTGCATACCAGGAGCTGCAGTTCATGTTTGTCCTACTCAGAGTAAACCCCTGGGAATAAATGGAACTTACACACCTCTGATCTGGGAAAGGTGTTTGGGTGATGGTAAAATGTGGACAGAAAGACTTGGGAGGGCACCTGATGCTGCTCCTCCCTTGCCTGTGTGAGAAGAAGCAGAGCATAAGGAGAGTCCTGCAGGAAGGGCCATCTAGTCCAGCATCCTTGCTCTCCGCAGGGGCCAGTGGGAGCCCAAAAGCAGGACAGGAGGGCTGCTGCTCAACCGGGATGCTGCTGCTTCCAGGTAGGGAGAAGTGAGAGCCGAGAGGATTTCGAAGCAGTGCTTCTCAGGCATTACCGACTCGCCTCCTAAATGAGCTGTCTCCAGCATGGTGCTCTCCAGGTGCTTGGAACTACAGCTCCCATGATACCTGATGCTCCTCACATGCCTCCAGTCCCCTGTTTAGCAGCCGAGGGCCTGAAGTTAATGTGTGAAGCCGTGTGCATTTTTATTATTTTTGATCCATTTATGGCTAGGATGTTTGTATCCCTTGTCTATCACAAAGTAATATCTATGCATAGACAATCCCATACTGGAGGCCTGTGGATGAGGATGGGGAAAATTCTAAAGAGCCTTTCCAAGTTCTCCTCTGGAGAACACATTTTGCAAGCACTGTGGGTGACTGCAGAGGGGTGCAGGGGGTGAAGCAGCCTAAGGGTGCCCCCTTCTGTCAGGAGAGAAGCCAGAGCTCACTCTTTGAGGGTTCAGGTGAGTGCAGGTTGAAGGGACCACATCCATCCAGCTGTGCAGGACTCTGGAAGCCTCCTTCTCTTGCACAGTTACAGTTGTTCAAGGCGTAGAGACAACAGCAGGTGCCTCGGAATCAATCCAGAAGAGGAGATGTGCCACCAGAAAAAGAGGATGGGTGTGATTTGTATAAAATTTGCCTCTGCTGATGCATATGCATTGATGCAGTTTGAGAAATAACTACACGGATTTCAACAGAAGTACTTTTTGTGCTGTACTGTGGCCCGGTGAGCTGGCTGGCCACCTCCCCAGTGGGTCTGCAAGAACGGGCAACCATTCTTATGGTTTTCTCTTTTAAACTGGATTTGGAGAGGGCAGCCCTCCAAAGCAAGGATGGTTCTCCATAAAAGAGGACACCTGGCTGCCTTATCTGGCTTTACCAGCTCTGCCCTGCCCCCTCGACTTGAGGGTTCAGTCCATGGACCGCCTGCACCCATGCACCAGAGTCCTTGCTTCAGACCTCCTGCTTCAGGTGGGCAAAGGAGGAGGATGCTTGGACCATCCCAGCTGCAGCGAAGAGGGAGACTGCACGGAGCGTTGTGTCCTGGGATGTGGCTTCCCTTCTCTTCCCAAGCACCAGACAATTCTTTACAAGGCAGGGCTTCATTGGCACTTCATACCAAACAAGACAATGCAGCTCTAAGAGCCCTTTAGCAGGCTGAACCACAAGCCTCTGCTCATACAAAGAGCGTTGGACGCAAACTGGAAACTTGTCTCCAAGTCTTCCTTTTCAGTAATGGTGCAGGTTCCACCCTCAGAATGGCACCCCCTGGTGGAGAGACAGCTAATGGGACCTATGCAAACCCTCTAGCTTGTTTCTCCCAACATCTCATCTTGGGATCAGGGACCGGGCAAGGCAATGGCTCGCCTTCCTATCCTGGGTCCCCTTCCATCTCTTTCAGTACACGTCTGCTCTCAGGCCACAGCCTTGATGGAGCCCGACATCCCCTGCCCCTTTGCTCCTCTTGCCTTCCTAGGGACACCTCCTCTGGCTCTCCTTCAGAATCGGACAATGCAGGGAAAGCCACCTGGCCCACTCACCGGAGTGAACAACTTCCACACAAGGCTCTTGTGTCAAAGGTTGCCATAACTGGCCTCCTGCTAAGGCTCCACAGCCCTGCAGGGGGCCTGCCAGCCAAGATCCTCTGGACCTGCTCTCCTCACCATTGCCACCTGCCAGTCCACCGCCCTCTTGCCCTGGCCCGGTGGTGGTGTGACGGCAGAGCCGTTGACGCCATCGCCTCCTTCTCATGGTTCTCCACCAGGCAAGCAAGTGGGGAGCAGAGGGAGGAAGAGCAGCAGTGGCTGCAGCTGAGAGTGAAGCTGAAGCTCCCTTGCCCAGGGGCTTGCCAACCCATGGAGCCAGCCCCAACTGCCTGCAGCCCCAGGCCTCTCCCAGGGTGGGGTCTCAGCCACTTCTCCCACAGTGCGGCTGATCAGATGGAGTGCAGGACAGGTGTGAGCAGCACTGCTCCAGCCTCAGGACTGGGATGTTCCTGGAGGCTGCTGGGCTGGGAAAGAATCTCCTGACCTCCAGCAACCCCACCTACAAGTTGGCTGCTTCCACACATTCACGCACCGATTTTTAGGCCCTGCAGATTGTCTACTGATTTAACACAAATTCCTATTTCTGTGTGCATTTCTTTGGGTTTATTTTTATTTCACACTCCCTGATGCCCTTGCAGTCCAAGGATTTTGGGAAGCATACCATGACAGGCATTCTTTCTCACAGTTTTCCCCCTTCCATCCGTCCATCCTTCCGTCATTCCTTGAAATGACACCTCGTGTTTGCTGGCTCCCTTTAGTAGCAGAGACCCAAACCTAGCAGATGAATTAGAAATGACAGGCCCTAAGGCATAACCAGTCAGCTCCATGGATTGATCCTCGCTTGGTCTCTTGTGTCATCTTGATTTATGAGAGTATCAGGAAGGTGGCACCTTTATCACAGGAGCCTTGACGGGGTAGACAGCATGTCATCATTAAAGATGAACCTCAAGCCATGTGGCCCAGTTTGTGGCCTCGCACAGAGTCTCTTCCCCCGGGGACACCTGTTCTCACAAGTGTCTCAGCCTCTCTTTAGGCAGGCAAGGAAAGCGATGGCATGTGCGGCTTCTCTCACTAGCCTTGGCAATGCTATTTCCCAAATTCTTTTTTTCTAACCTCTGAGGCACATTTTACCCTTTGGGTGGCTGTGATGTGCTCCGTTCACATGCACTCAACATATAGGACATGCTCACATAAATTCTTTCCCTAAAAGCAGAGATGGAGGCTGGAAGGGGCCCATTCTGTTCTTCCCAAAGCCCAGAAGGGGTTGCGGAACTGGAGTGGATTCTGGAATCTCAATGGAGAAGGCAATGCTTTCACTACCCCCAACACACGAGGGGTTTGTAGACCTGTGAGGCACACCCCCCTCCCACCCCGAGGCCCACTAGCCATCCTGCAGAACCCACCTTCTAACTTCTGAGATCAATAGACATTGGTCACACCACTTTCAAACATATTTTCATTGTGTTAAGACCTGGAAACTTGATTTGTTAAAAACGGAGCAACACCTGGGATTCTCAAGAAGATGAGAGGAGGAAATGCAAGATGAAAGGGAAAGATGGCAACCTAAGATCAACAAATGGTCAAGGAGCACCCTGATGAGCATAATGTGTTCATATCTCCAGAATTTGACAGGCTCCGTCCTAGAGTAATCAAGGAACTTGTGGAAGAACTTTCTGAACCACTATCTATAATATTCAAGAAATCTTGGAAAACAGGGGAGGTACCAGACAACTGAAGGACAGCTGATGTTGTCCATATCTACAAAAAAGGGAAGAAAGATGAATTAGGGAACTATAGACCCATCGGTCTAATTTCAGTCTAACCTGGGAAAATACTGGAGCAAATCATTAAAAAAAAGTCTGTATGCACCTTGAAGAAAGTATAGTGATAAAAAGAAACCAACACAGATTTCTTAAAAATAAGTAATGCCAAACTAACCTAATCTTATTTTTTTGACTGGATTGCCACCCAAATGGACAGAGGAAATACTGCAGACATAATTTACTTAGACTTTAGCAAAGCATTCCACAAAGTGTCCCATGACATCCTGATAAATAAATTAGCAAAATGCAGGATTGATGTAACTACTATTAGATGGATCCACATCTGGCTTCAAAATAGGTCACAGAGAGTGATCATCAACAGCAGCTTCTCAACTTGGAGAATGGATATGAGTGAGGTACCACAGGGTTCAGTCCAGGGCTCTTCAACATATGTATCAATTGTCTTGATAAGGAAGTCTAGGGAATGATAGTTAAATTTGCAGATGTCACAAAACTAGGTGGAATAGCTTAATAACTTGGAAAACAAAAGGTCGATCCAGGGTGACCTAAATCTTCTAGAATGCTGGATGGAAAGCAGCAGAAAGGAATTCAACAGGGACAAATGCCATGTTCTCCATCTAGGGAAAAAAAGTCAGATGCCTCAATACAAGATGGAGAACACTTGACTGAACAGCACTGAAAAAGAAAAAGACCTTGGAATTGTTGTGGACAACAAGCTAGTTATGAGCCAGCAATGTGATGCAGGGGCAGAAAAGGCCAACAATATTTTAGGATGCATAAATAGAGGCATCACATTCAGAAAAAGAGGAGTACTTGTTCCCCTCTACTCTGTCCTAGTCAGACCTCACCTGGAATACTGTGTTCAGTTTTGGGCATCCAGGTTCTTAAAAGTTGCTGAGAATCTGGGCAGACTCAGAGGAAGGCAACAAGGATGATGCAGGGCCTGGAAACTAAGTCTTACCATGAGAAGCTGAAAGAAATCGGCTTGTTTAGCCTCAAGAAAAGAAGACTACAAGGGGACATGATAGCACTCTACAAATACCTCAAAGGCTGTCACAACAGAGCGGGAAAAGACCTCCTCTCACTCATGGCAAAGTGTAGGACACGGAAAAATGAACTTAAGCTCATTGTTGAGTTGTGCAATGAACAATGAACTTCAGCTCATTGTACAGTACACCGGGTGCAGGCTAGACACAAGGAAACGCGTTGCTCCCACTCCAGAAACATTCAAGAAGAAACTGGACAGCCACCTGGGTGGGATGGTGTCACTTGGCCTCCTGTACTGGCAGGAGGTTGGACCCAGTAGCCTCCTTGGCCCCTTCCGGCCCTGCTCTTCTCTGAATCCATGAATTTTCCACAAGCATGTTATCTTCTATGTCACAGGGAATAGGGTTTGCTCTGAATTAACATGATGTGCTTAACAGTGAACTTTCTCTTGTCTTGAACCTGCCCTTTGTATCTGTTCTAAGTTTTTGTTTCCCAGTACTCTCTGTGAGCTTTTCCTTTGGCTTCACTCAACCCACATACTTTCCCAGCCTTATTTTTTTCTGTTTAATCCTTGATTGCCTTTGTTCCACTTCCAAATCTAATTACCCCGGTCCCAATCCTGCCAAGACTTACCTTCCTGGGATCATTCTATAAACAGCAATGGGCAACTCACAGCCACATGTGCCCCGACCCCTTTTTGTGGCCCCACTCCCTGCCCCCATGGCACAAGTCCATCACCCAGCCCTGACACTCCTGACAAAGTGTGGCACCTCTGTTTTCCTTACAGCCATTTTCTCGATCGCTCTTTTCTGGGTCATATATCTCTCCATAAAGCTCACTTTGCTATTCTTATTCCTGAAATTAAATACTGTTTACAAATGTCATTGTTTAGATTTAAGGCCAATAGAGATGTCTGAATATTTTTATTCCTTGGAGAGTGCAATGCAAGGAGATTGTTTTTTGAGAAGCCCGAGATCTCAGGAAATTGAAATTCTGCTAGATGGATCAAAATGAAGGCCTTTTCTTGTTTGGAGATAGCAATTGATGGTGTAGGTAGCTATTTAAGCTGCCATGATGAATTCATTCCACCACAACCTGAGGTACATCTGACAGTTTAGAAAGCTATTAAAATGGCTTCATTTCCCCCCTCTCCTTTCAAACTATTTAGTTTTTCCTCCAACCTGTTTTCTCAAGGATTTGCAAGTGCCTGGTGTGATGGAAATTTGCTATGACAACCATCACACTCCATTGTGTATTTATATATAAAACAGCAGGGACAACAATAAACCCCACTGTATTAGCTCTCTGCCATCGCTTTCCTTTCCTGATACACCAAATGGTCTGGAGAAGATCTTCAGATTCAGTTCTGAAGATCTACTCTCAGAAAATCTTCAGCTTACTATCTTTTGTCCTACATCTGTTTCCCTTAACAATGTAAATTCAATTATAATGGGCAGCTTTGTGTTGGGGAGGTACTGTACAAAGTCAGTGTCAGGCACCAAAATAGATAAGGGTAATGTTTGCTTATTTAATTTATATACTTCCCAATAGCTAAAGCTCTCTGGGCAGTTTACAATACATTAAAATACAATATAAAATACACTGCTTTATAAAAAATGTTAAACCAATTTTAAAACAGATATAAACATTGCAATAACTTAAACAAGGTAAATCTTAGGACCCGTTTAAGCCTCTAACAAAGTCCCAGTAAACTAATAAAGTGCCTTGTGTTGAAAAGATACTAAGGTTGGTGCCAGGATCAAAATGTGGCTTGAACCCAGAGTTTCAAGTGACCTGCATTCTCTTGACAGAGCTGACATTTGCAGATCTCATTTGAATGGGAACAATCTTATAACATTGAATTAACTCTGATTAATACGGACCAAGCTTGATAAGCTGCCCTTTTAGAATTAAACCAAATAAAATTATATGCATCGACATTCTGCTATTCCAGAAGTCTTTATGGAAAAGTCATACCTCAGAAAGAAAAGATAATCTATAGATGGTACCAAATGAATGCCAACAGAAATTAATCCAGTACAGAATATGAAACATTCAATATTCTCCACCATCCAAAGCTAGCTAAACCAAAATGGAGGAGGGAAGCAAATATCAAGTTTATTCTACATCTTGGCCTGAATTTGAAGTCACATTCACAGCCAAGAATTACTGTAGGGCTTAGACAACTCGGTTAAATGCAAGAAGCTAAAAGCTTCCCAATTAGTCCTCAGCTGTTATCCAAGACCTCTTGGATGCTTTCAGAGTAGCCTCAGTGCTCCAGTGTTTGCACCAATGTTATCTGCTCCAAACATATTCCAACATACTCCAAAAATTTTATCTCTGCATCCTCACTGGATAAGCCTGAAGGGATCCATCGGGGAGAGTCAGAACTTTTGGAAGGACTTGAGATATGCACTGCAGGGCAGGTACACATTCGAAACAGGGCCTGAACAAACGAGCAAAGGGCTGATCAACCACATGGGTGGATATTGGTCAATAAATGGAGAGAGACCTTCTCCGTCCTGCAGTGGATGGCGAAAGTGGGGAGGAAAGCTTGCCAAAGTGAAGTCACGCGTAGTGAGAGCACGCAGCTCCCCCACACCAAAATCACTTGCTCAGGGGTATTGAAATACACCCAAAAAGCTACCTTTAAAAAAAAAAAAAAAAAAAGCAAGCCTGCAAAATACTGGGGGCAGAAAAAGCAGGAGGGCCAGGTGTGGCTGGTTCTTACTCCTCAAGTAGCAGGTGACTACTACTACTACTTCGTGAGCATTGCCTCTATTCTAAGGTACATCTAAGTAGTGCTTTTTTTGTAAGAAAAAAGGTGCTGGAACTCACATCTTGTTAATCTTTTATTTAAAAATATATATATTCAGTTCTTAACATAAATTTAATTTATTGTATTTAAGGCAAATGTTCATAGTAAATTTCAAAGTTTTGTCCAATTCTCGTCTGACAAATCTTCTCGACTCCTTTCCCTGATGTGAGTACCTATGTGTTCTGTCATTGTGTCTGTTAATATTCTGGCCTTTTTATTAGCAGGACTGGACCAGTGGTTGAGAAGTAATTAGTATTTTTTTTCATTTTTAAATTTGGGGTCACACTTTTACACTACAAATTTAAAAAAGATTTTCAATTCACCAACTTTTTTTAAAATAAAGAAATTATTTACCTTTCGCATGTAGTCAATCATTGTACACACACCCACACACGTCAGTTGTGTAACGAAACATAACGGTCGCTGCCCCCAGTAAGCACTCAGCGCGCAACCACACGACCAATCGCAAGCCGAGCAGAGCCATCACAACCAGTGTGGACAAAGTACACATGCATCGGACTCAACACACAAGCAGCCCGCATGCACCGTTTTAATGATTTTGCCGCCGACCTGCTATGCTCGACAGGGCCATTAAAATCCACTTGGACCAAACATCAAATTTTCAAAAGTTACTTTTAAAACTTGGAAAATTCGTCAAAAAAAGGTGCTGGAACGCTGTTCCGGTGCATTCTATGACAAAAAAAAGCACTGCATCTAAGGCATGTACCTGCTTTTGTTGGTCACTCCTGTTTGCACATGGTAACGAGCAGCTGAGGTGAAGAAGGTGAAAACCAGGACCAGAGGTCTCTGGATGGCTCCCAGACCAAGCTGCAACATACTGCCAGAAAATAAATTTGTTTGGGGGAAGAGGTTGGGGTTGATGGGCCCTGCTGAGCTGCAGTGGTCATTGGCAGCTGCCCGAGGATGCTGCCTGTACCCTGCTGTCCCTGCATTGCACACACCTTTCCATGAACTGAGGATTTTATTTTCCACCCTGTTTGTTGAGCCAGAAGCAATCTTAACAAGTGCTTTGAAGGCATTCAGAATCTCAGCTTATATTAACATGTCTGCTTAGTTTTCAGTTAGGTTTATTCTTATCGCAAATCTAACAGGAAAAAGAAGGGGAGGGGAAAGGGAAGGGGAAGGAAGAAAGAACAAACAACAACAAAACAAGATAAGACACAAGAAACACAGATTAAGGCATAGCTCCATTTCAGATGTAAGCGGTTACTGGCTTCTGTGGTTGACTAAGGGTTGAGTGTGGGTTGTTATTGAACTATGGCTTGTTCTCCTGCTGTCTGAACCTAGTCAGTGGGTGCTGCTGCTAGATCTGGTTTGTATTTTGACAGAGCTTCTGTTGTTCATGCTTTGAGAGAGGCAATTGGGGTGGGGTGGCAAACTGACCCCAAGTGCACTTTATATTGCAGAATTTACACAGAAGTAGATCTAGCACATCCTCCTGCCATGTAAGCATTGACATTCTGTCATTTGTTGCTATGTGCCATCAAATCATCTCTGATTTATGGCAACCCTAGGAAGGAAAGCCCTCCAAGATGTCCTCTCCTTGACAGCATTACTCCTGTAAACTCAAGGCTGAAGCTTCTTTTATGGGATCGATCCATCTCATAGTTGGTCTTCCCCCTCTTCTTCTGCCTTCGACTTTCCCTGGCATGATTGTCTTTCCACTGAGTCTTGTCTTCTCATGATGTGCCTGAAGTATAACAGCTCCAGTTTTGACTTTTTTACTTCCAGTCACCTCTATAATGTCCTTACATTTCAGCCATTACGCTTTTTGTTTTCTTTCTGGAAACAAAAACATACCTGGGGCATAAAACATCCCAATAATATTTTAATGCGATCATTGGGCAATCTTTATGCCCCAAACACAAGCAAAATGGTGGAGTGTAAAAATATCCCATGGGTTTTTCCAAAAAAAAAAATCTGTCTAGGGAAGCAGGGGTAAGTGCCCTGGGTGTCAGCAGGTTTGGGATCTCATTGGAGGAAAATTTATTTCTTTAGAGACAGATTTGTCATAGGGTTAGAAAAACACCCCCACAACTTTATTATTACTAGATGTTAGTAATAATCAAGTTTTGCCTAGAGTTTGATCTTGATCATTTTCTCATATTTCCAATATGTTGAACTTCAAACACACATCTTATAACACCACAGACACATCTGAGATTGAGGAACGATTAACCACTCCAAGAAACATTGGAACATGGCTGGAGGTAGTAAGATAACCCTCAAACATATTTATTTATGTCTTTTAAGGTTGCTGGATTAAAGTTAAAGAGCAGATCCTGAATGAGAAAATATCAACTTTCAAAACACAGCAATGGAAATGAGGCAATTGTTCATAACTTCTTGAGCTGGAGATGCTAAACATATTCAGGAAGATTCCCAGAGCATTGCATGAGGGGCCAGCAAACTTGTCTCTCCGCATTTCCTTTTTCTGTGTGTGATCTTGAGTATCATGGGAAACAGCTCTGAATGCAATCCCTGTCCAGTTAAATGCTCACAACTGTATAGCAGGCATTCCATAAGCTCCAACTCAGTTATCTGGAAAGGCTACTGATCCAAATGCTACACTTTACCTTCATATCATTGCATATAAACAGTCACTTGTAGTTAGTAGACTCACTCATGTAGAGAATGTAGAACTTGCAAAAGCATTTTCCCATGAAACAGACATTTGAGATTTGGTATGTGTGGATCCCAAGAGCCTTACATTGAGAGGAACATTAGAAAAGTTGGAAAGCAAGGGGGAATGGAGATTGCGTATCTGCTAGTGGTTCTGCTGGGAGTGGGGTACTGATGTGGGAACAGACCAGGCTGATATCATCAAGCTGATGTTTTGCTTCTGCTTTCAGGACCATTGTAGTGGCAAATGGATGCCATGCTGGTACAGCTGACATTATGGGCTCAAGGGAAGCAAGACTGACCAGAGGGAAGCTGCTGTACTTCGGGCACATCACAAAGAAGAAAATCCTGCTAGAGAAAGTCGAAGGCAGAAGAAGAGGAGGAAGAACAACTATGAGGTGGGTTATCTCCATAAAAGAACCCACAGCCTTGAATTCAGGATACTTTGGACTTGATAGCACTTAAGAACAACAAAAGAGGTTCAGGATGGTTGTGTAAAGAGGGCTCCAGATCTGCACCCCAAGGAAGCCTTTGGCTATTGCTATTGCTGCTGATGCTGATTGCTGATCTTTGTCTGTTCTTCCTTTCTCTCCTTGTAAAGCAACAGAGTTAATTAGATGTCTGGAGCACATTTTTCTTCTGAAAAAAAAAAGGGGGGGCTGTGAAATAACTGCCTTGAGTATCTCGTTTGGGGAAGAGGAAGCAAAACAGTACAAAACTTGTTTTTCAAGTTACAAGATAGCTTGGTGGTTTCTGGGGTTGTCAGCTGTGAACATTTCTCCACCGTGTTGCCAGTAGAGGGAGAAAGGAACTTTCTGATGCTCTGCTAGCAAATGATCTCTCTTACAAATATAACTCCTATTCTTCCTAATCAGAAAGTAGCTCTGCAGATGTTTTGGACTTCTGGTGGGCTCTGGACATCCGCAGCGTCTGGTGTTCCTGACCATGGCTATGCCAGCAGGAACAACTTGGAGCTGAAATCCAAACCATCTGGTGATCTGCCTTCTGCCCGTTCCTGATCTAGGCAATGGTGAGTCCCAACACTGCACAAAATATTCCTCAGTTTTGATTTTTAGGCCACAAGTCGCTCTTTGGATAGAGTAGAAATATTTCTCATCGATCTGGAAAATGAAAAGATTCATTTTCAGTTCTGCTTCCCTGTTGTTTTCCCAGCTGCAGCAACATCTGCACCATTTCCTCCCTGGATATTGGTTCTTTCTCCTTCCTGCATTAGTCATATAAGCAATCCCAGCCAGTGCGAGATCATATAATGAAGCTGATGCCTAGAGATTCTTCTCATATCATCTAAGAGCGAAGGTGTGTGCAACCAACTAGGAGGAACCCCTCAGCCCTCCAGTGCAACACTGCTCCCCTGGTGACGCACTAGTTCAGGCCTTCCTCAGGCAGATCACTGAGTAGAAAACCGAGTCATGTTCCAAACTTTGGAAGCACAGTCTTGAAAAAACAACGATAACAACTCATGGTTAAGTGGGGACTGACCTTTGGCTTCCCTACTCCACCATGCCTGCTTCTGGGGGAGAGTTGCATGTGTTACAGTCCTCCTCTAGTTGTCAACTACTCCAAACTATTTCTTCCCTTGAAGACCTACACAAATGTATGGGAGGCAAGGTGAGATACAATTAGAAGTGATGAGCACATGCCATAACTTTCTCAAGGTGATGTCCCTGAGGAGAAGAGAATCTCCAACTACAGGCACTTGGGGTGATCCATGTCAACAAACCACTTCTGGTTTTCATCTTCACGAGGAGCAGGTCTTCTGTAAAGCCCAGGAGTCTTAATCACCCATTCAAGTCCAAGCCACCCACAAAACATTGCCTTGCAACAGGAAACGCTATATAATTGCTGGGAAAGTTCATTTGCCCCCAGTCAGTGTGAGAATCGCTGCTAAGCTCAGAAAGCACAGGGAAGTGGAGAGGGGAGGCATGTCAGGAGAAACATCCAGAACTTTCTTTAGCCTGTGGAAGGAGACACACAGCATCAGCTTGTAGCTGGCAGAAGAACGTAGACTTGGAAGACCTCAAAGGGATCAGCACAGGTGGTCTCAGAAGCATCATGGTCCACAGAGATAGCCCGAAGATTGGAAGGGCCCATGGTTTTCCTCCCGAGAGGAGCCACAGTGATTTGAGCCAGGCTTTCCAGTAACCGGACTCAAAGATCAGAGTCTAGCCCAGGCTTGCCCCAACCTGCTGCCCTCCAGGTGCTTTGGGCCTCACCACCTATCAGTCCCTGCCAGCATGGACAAGGATCAGGGATGCTAGGCACTGCAGTCCAAGAAATGTCTGGCAGGGACCAGATTGGGAGAGGCTGTTCTGGTCAATGTCTACATGGCAGCTTCCCTGAACAGGGGACTTTGATGGCTTCTGGGTTGGCAGGAAGGGGAGCCACGGATTAGCTGCTCAGACAAAGAGAGTGCAGCTCTTTCATGCAGCCGACGCCAGATGGTTCAAGGGCTCTGAAGATTTGCTCATAAAACCCAGGCTCTGGACTGATTTCTGAATTGAAGGATTGTCTTTGAATCAAGACTGGTGCCAGCTTATCATTATACCCGCTTCCCTGCTCAATGCCTATCTGGTTGCATCTCCTCCGACGGACTACGTGGGAGGCATTTGTTGTCGGCTTGCTAGAAAAGGGAGGCATCTGGGCCTTTAGATGGGCAGTCCTGGCACAGAAAACCCTCC
Organism: Varanus salvator macromaculatus; assembly: GCA_023646645.1. Classification (NCBI taxonomy): domain Eukaryota; kingdom Metazoa; phylum Chordata; class Lepidosauria; order Squamata; family Varanidae; genus Varanus; species Varanus salvator. The sequence continues at coordinate 11,403,075 of JAIXND010000001.1, read as the reverse complement.
CTCTTTTCCGAGTGCTTGGCTTCTTTCACAAGGCACATCCATATGTGGAACAGGAACAAGAAATTTTAAAACTGCTGGAAGTCTACATGTATTCAGTGCTTGCCATTTTGAACCAGTTAAACTGAAAAGGCATTAAAAAATCCATTTGGGTGATAAATAAATACCTATTTCCAGCCATAAAATAATAGCCTTAAAAACAGATATTTAAAGCGTAGCAAGATAATGACTTCATCTCCCTTGTCACAGTAATGCACTTTAAATTGCTGGCTAAAAGTGCTGCAGCCTGCACAGCAAACTTTTCGCATTGAGATCTCATCCTTTGCCCCTCCCTACAGAAGCAGTGTGCTTGCGTGTGTTTGTGTGCGCGTGTGTGTGTGTGTGTGTGCTGGAATCACAGTGTTTTGCCTCTGTTTAAAATCACGTCGGGGTACCCACTGCTCTGCATACAAATTGTTCTGCCTCATCTGGGATCCCATCATCTGTTTTGGGCAATGAGTTTGATGAGGAGGCACAATGGAGGAGAAGCAGCTGGACCAAATCCAAAACTTCATTTCAGGTCCACAGACAGAACTTTGAGAGCTGCATTGACAAGTTATTCCATCACTGCCCAGGAAGAACTGGTGGGGATGTAGAGTCAGGCCAGGCCAAGCCTTCTGGAAGCTCCACCCCTTGTTAAAGGGCCAGCAGTAATTTCCTCTTGGCAATGGCTTCTCGTGGGGAGTTAAGGTTGGAGGGATGAAGAGCCAGTTGGGGATCGCTCCTCAGGCTCTACGGTGGAGCCAGTGTGTGTGGTAAAGGTGGGATATACCATATTTTTTGCTCTATAAGACTCACTTTTTTCCCCCTCAAAAGTAAGGGGAAATGTCTGTGCGTCTTATAGAGTGAATATGTGTGTGCAGTAAGTCTGTCAGACGTGCAGCCCATGGGGAAGTGATGGGGAATGTGCCTGTGATGATGTGCTCATTTGATTCAGAATATGTTTTTTCTTGTTTTCCTCCTCTAAAAACTAGGTGCGTCTTATGGTCAGGCGCGTCTTATAGAGCAAAAAATACGGTAATTGCAATGTAGCAGCAGCAGCAGCAATAACAACAAGAACAAGAACAAGAAGCAGCCACTGCTTGGAGCTGGGGCAGTGCTGGGAATCATGTGGCTGGGAATAAAGCCAAGGCAGTGGATCCCATTTCAGAAGGAGCAGCATTCAATTCTCGTGCTTCTTGGAGTTGTTCCCTCTTGAGGCTGCCATCTCCAAGGGCTCCTTCTTGTGGCTCACACCCCAAAGGAAGCAGTGGGGCAAGGAGTGATTGCTCCACAGTGCCAGGACATGGGATCCTGGTACCCCTGGGGGCTGGAGGTAAGAGTCCCAGCAGTACTGGACTAGCATTGGAGCAGGAATGGGCATACTGGGCAGATCCGGCAGGGGCCACTGTCACAGTCCGGCAAGCAGACAGATCTGGGCAGAGGTTACAAAGCTGGAAAAGCAGCTGCTGGAAAACATCTGGCAAAACTTATGTGGTTAGAATATGGTAATCTCTTGAGCTGGGTCAAACTCATTCAGAGCCAGCTCACTGCTGAGCTCCAGCAGACATCTTAGAGTGCCTACGCAGGTGACATTTAAAGGCTGTAACTTTAACAACTTACTTAATCGGATTCCGTTATTCAGAAACACCCTCCACTACAGCTTATTTTCCTCAGCCTGACGCCCTACTTTCCAGCTCTTTCGGATGACAATAGCATTCCTGACCATTGGCCATATTGCAGCGGCCAATAGAAGCCAAAGTCCAAAATGTATGGAGGGCGCCAGGTTGGGGAAAGCTGCTCCATCATGTGGCTGCCTCCTGGGAAGGGGAGCTATTTCTGTCCTTCCAGTGCATGCAGCTGAGTATCTCCCTTTAGCAAGCTTCTCTGCCTCTCCGAGAGAGAAAGCCTTCTTGAAACTGCCCAGCAACATCCCTGCACACTTGAATCAAGCAGCACCTGGGAAGGGAGAGAGGGAGATAGAAATGACTGCAGAAAAGTCACGCAGAAGGGCTCAGTAACATTACCCTCACCCTGTGCAGGGCACAGGCTGCGTTCTGGCTTCTTGCCAGGCTGTCCAGCATTAACTGAGCTGGCATTTGAACTGTGGGCTTCTCAGGAGCCGTTGCAGGAAGAAGACTCCTGTGTTCCAAAGTTGGCCCAATTGCTCACGCCTGCCTTTGGCCGCCCTGTTTATCCAGCACTGAACAGCAGGGACTGTTCTGGGACTTTGTGCAGAAATAAAAACAGCAGCCGGTTCAGCTCTTTGAAGCTTCCCACTGGAATGGAAGAGGGCCAGTAAAAAGAGCTCTTGAACCCAGAGGCTGCCCGAGTTCTTCACCTTTGCACCACAGCTAATTTGTTTTTTGAAAGCTGTCCAGAGACTTTTAGCATTGGGATAGCATATAAAGACTTTAAATAAATACATAACCATAATTAACATTATATGACTTAAGTGCACACCACTAGGCACCAGGTGGGCTGAATACCTGGGGGGAATCCTCTGTGCTGGGGATGTTATCCTTAAGGTGGCCATGTGTCCTACTTTACAGAGGGCAGTTCTCTGTTTAATAGTGCCCACTATCTGAAGGGCTGTTCAGTGCAAGCTGGATTTTAAAATAGGGAACTGTAAGAAAGGAGAGGGATGGAAGTTGTCCATCAGCACATATGCCCCTGGGCAGCAGATCGAGCAGGCACCCAGGTCAACCGTTGCCAAAAAGTCCTGCATTTCTGTTTGCATGGCTGTGATTTCTAAATTTACCTCCATTCCTATAAAGCGACATGTACTGTTTTTCTACCAATCTCCTCTTTGCTGATGGATTTCCTCTTTTTTTGTGGGGGGGGGTGATGAAAAATAAATAAGAATGCATAAATGCCCCCCTTAGTTTTTTTGCTTGAGATGTTCATAATAGCGCTTTGTGCATGGAACAATGCAACTGCTACCCTCACAGCTGGTTTGATGCTCAAGCTGCAGGTCACATCTACGGTATCCCTTTCATTCTCCTTCAGACCTGTCACCAGGATGGTGGATGCTATTCCGCTGCGATGCCATCTCGGAATCCTCTGCAGGCCCACGCGAATTAAACTCCTGACCCTTTCCACCTTAGTGATGTCTCACCTTGAATAGTTTAATCCCTTTGTCTCTCTAGGCAAACTGAATCATTCCAGAGAGTCCTCCCAGGAAACAGTCTTTGTAGCATCACACTGCCTTTCTTTCCATCAGAACTTTTGGCTTGCCTGGTCTGTCAGCTGATCCTCTTTTCAGACATTGTGTCTGGAGGCCTCCGGGCAGAAACAAGATTTGGGGAAGCAGCATTGCGTGCTGCCTTCCTAAGCCTGACTTTCAAATTGACCTTGAAAGCTGCACATAAATAGATCGTTTGCATAACAGCCAGGCAAACCGGGAAGGAAGGAAGGAAGGAAGGAAGGGAGTCTTCTGCTACCACAGCTGACTAAGTTCTGCTCTGTTCATTAAAGCTCCCCATACTCAGGAAAGCTTCTGGGATTCCAGGCCGGCATCTGTCTTCTGCCACAGATCTTTCTACTCAAGGCTTTCAACAAGGTGCGGGCAACTTGTGGCCGTCCAGATGTTTATGACTTGTTGCCAGTCGCCAGAGGGCTTTGGCCATTGGGTGGTATAGAAAAGATAAGGGCAATAGTAGATGTCATTGACTATGCTAAAGCCTTTGATTGTGTGGATCACAACAAATTGTGGCAAGTTCTTAAAGAGATGGGAGTACCTGACCATCTTATTTGTCTCTTGAGAAATCTATATGTGGGTCAAGAAGCAACAGTGAGAACTGGGCACAGAACCACTGATTGGTTCAAAATTGGAAAAGGAGTTCAGCAAGGCTGTATACTGTAGCCCTGCCTATTTAACTTATATGCAGAGCACATCATGAGAAAGGTGGGCCTAGATGAATCACCAGTTGGAATTAAGATTGCTGGGAGAAAGATCAACAACCTCAGATATGCAGATGATACCACTCTCATGGCAGAAAGTGGTGAGGAACTAAAGAGCCTCTTGATGCGGGTGAAGGAGGAGAGTGCAAAAGTTGGCTTGAAACTCAACATTAAGAAAACTAAGATCATGGCATCCGGTCCTCTCGCTTCCTGGCAAATAGATGGGGAAGAAATGGAGGTAGTGACAGATTTTATTTTCCTGGGCTCCAAGGTCACCGCAGATGGGGACTGCAGCCAAGAAATTAAAAGACGCTTGTTCCTGGGGAGGAAAGCTGTGGCAAATCTAGACAGCATACTCAAAAGCAGAGACACCACCCTGCCAACAAAAGTGCGTATAGTCAAGGCCATGGTTTTCCCAGTTGCAATGTATGGCTGTGAAAGCTGGATCATAAGGAAGGCTGAGCACTGAAGGACTGAGGCCTTTGAATTGTGGTGCTGGAGGAGACTCCTGAGAGTCCCTTGGACCGCAAGGCGATCAAACCGGTCAGTCCTAGAGGAGATCAACCCTGACTGCTCTTTAGAAGGCCAGATAGTGAAGATGAAACTCAAATACTTTGGCCACCTAATGAGAAGGAAGGACTCCCTGGAGAAGAGCCTGATGCTGGGAACAATAGATGGCAAAAGAAGAAGGGGACGGCAGAGGATGAGGTGGCTGGATGGAGTCACTGAAGCAGTCGGTGTGAGCTTGGGTGGACTCTGGGAGATGGTGGAGGACAGGAAGGCCTGGAGGAGTATTGTCCGTGGGGTTGTGGTGGGTCGGTCACGACTTTGCGACTAACAACTACAACAAATAGTAGACGAGCATGGACTGTTGATCCCATAATTCATTCTCACCTGGTGGTATTTTTGGGTCCAGAGATTTTGGAAGCACAACTTCTAAGGAGGAGTTTATGCATACCTATCTCTTATTTGACAAAGGAAGCAGAGACTTGCGTGTGTGAAGGAGCCACAGTTAACCGATATGGCGACAGGCAGAATCCAGGCGCATCTGCTGTGCTTTTTACTTGCCTGTAGCCACATTTCTTCTTACCTTTCAGCGACACAGATCCAGTGATGGACATGCATGGCTGTGCTTGTTAGAACCAGCAACTGTTCCTCTCCTCTCCTCCCAGTTTAAAGCCAGCATGGCTGACTCCATGCTGGGAATCATAGGCCTTTTTTCTGCTTAAATAGGCACGGGATTGTGTCTTGAAGGACAAATATGTAACTGGAGAGGCAAGTGAGCAGTGGCAATTGTTGTTTCTAAAGGGCAGCTCCCGTGTCTGCAGCAGGCTGGGAATTCAAGGTGCTAGCCAAGGCCAGGTGTGTGTGTGTGGGGAGGGGGGTACAGTCAGCACCTTTCTGGGAGTGGCACTTGATTGGTTTGCTCAATCCGCCAATGTCCCTCTCCTGTGCCCACACAAGTCACTGCTGGCCAATCAGCAGAGTGCATCTGAGCAGCACTGACCGACTGCCACTTCCTCTGACTCCCATGTTTGGTTGGTTGTGTGAAGTACTATAATCCAGCCACAAAACCAGAGTCTGGCTCAGGAAGGGCCCTCCCCCTCAGCTCCCCCGGCAGCATCTTATTAGCTCCACCATCCCTCTGTGGCTGCCTAAAAGGCTTCAATGGCAAAAGGGTTCCCTGCAGGGCTGTTGGCAAGGCAATGCTTGTGTGAGCCAGTCCTTGCTAAATGATCTGCGAATGTGGATGAACTGGCGATTTTGCCCCAGCGCCAGCCAAACATTATTTTGACGTTTGGCACTGCCAAAGTGTTCTGCTTGCATGCAGCCACTGGCAGGCGTGTGAGCATATCTAAACTCAAAAGCAGCATTTCCTTCAAGGTTATTTGCAAACAAATAGAAGAAGATAAAGAAGCAGCCAGTTCGCCCTGCAACAAAGCAAGGCTGATGGCGGCTGGCACTTGACTGAGCAAAGCCATCTCTTGAACTAGATAGCCCAGATCTCATGACATGCTTCAGAACTGACTCCAGGACACAGTCTGGGCCTGCTTGGTTTGTGTTCCGCTATTAAAAAAAGGTTTCCTTTGCAATACAAAATGGTATGATTGTATAAGAGGATTTGGTAACACTTTCAAAGCGGGAGATGCTGCTATCCATAAAGACTGGATTCAGACACAATGCCTGGCTCTCCAACCACTAGGTCTGGCTATACCAATCAGCATCTTCTGCTTTTGCACCTGGTGCAGTTTTTGATTTTTTAAAAAAGACTCTCCACTTTTTAAGGGCTGGCATGATGCCTGTCTCTTCACTGCCTTAAAAGGGATCTATGGGGTTGCTTTAATCTTAGAAGTTGACACTGGCAAGAATGTTTTATATTTTCAGTGCTGGATTGGCAGCTTTTCTTTTCTACTGGTCTTGCTCTTGTGCCTTTAATGATAGCTTAAGACAGAGGGATTTAGCAGGTGAGGATTCCTTGGCACAGAATTACAGAAAAGAGTTTGGCTAGCAAAAGAAAAAAGAAAAAAGATGTGGGCAATCCTGTTCCAAAGGGATCTTTTCTATTTGCTCCTCTGACTCAGCATCTCTTTTCAGATCTTTCATAAACTGAGATATTCTGTAAATGCACAATTCTAAGTGCATTAGCACAAAATACCTTTCACCACTGCCATTTTAAGTCTGAAACAAGCAACAGATAGGGCTCATTGCTGTTATAAACTTGCCTCCACCCCCTTCCAATTTTCTGGGTGCTCAGTATGCCAGGGGTGCAAATCTTGTATCCCAGCTATTGTTTCCTCTGACTGAAGGCTTATGATGAGGTAGTAATATGGGGCTGACTTACATAGGCCTGAGCATCAACGGAGGACACAGTGTAATATCTCAGTGTAATATCTCTGTTCATCCATTAGACTTTTAGGGGAATCACACTGTCAAGGTTTATCGTAGAGAGGAACTCCGTGCACTCTGTGTCTCTTAAGGATGATGCATTGTTGGGGTTAGGAGAAAGGGGGGGACATTAGGTGGAGAACTATCTACCTATAATTTCTGGCTAGGGTGGTGACAGTAGCAGAAAAAACTCCCTTTGAGAATCCACTGAGCGTGTACAATCAGAAGAACATTTACAGTTTCTTCAGACATACAGGAAATACATGCGGCATGTGGGCAGCCCCCAAAGGGACTGCCAAGATGGAGTCTGTACAAGAAGCTTTGCTAACCTATCATTTTCATACACAGTTTGGAGAGGGGTGGGGGATCAGGAAGGCAGTTTGCTAGAAGTGCATGAGAATAGAAGCAAATGGTTCAATAGGATTAAGTTAACTCAGTAGGTAAAAGAAGTACCTTCAGGACAGGTAAATATGAGCATGTCCAAGGTGTGCTCCCAAAGGAAGACCTTTCAGGACAGGCTCACTCAGGCATCACTCAGAGGACAGGCATATCCCAAAAAGGCTGCAAAAGAAGACATGGATTGGCCTTGCATTTGCAAATGCAAATTTAGAGACAATTATTACAACTTAAATGGCAATATAACGTCATAGTGGGGAGAACTGGCTAGGTGTCCTGTGCTGTGTGAAAATACCTCTTACTTTCTCTTCTTAGCATTCTTTGGCCTTAAACTGGGCTTGGAAAGGACAGCCCTTCAAATAGAAGATGCCTTCAAAGAAGGCACAGTTCTAGGGCAGTCTTACAAATAAAGGAATATTGTCAGCAAAAGAAGACACAAGACCACAGGGCAGTAAGAGTCATTGGCCTAACCAGTGCTTTTTTTGTAAAAAAAAAAAAAGTGCTGGAACTCATGTCTAGGGGTCACACTTTTACACAATGGTCGCCACTGGCAGTAAGCACTCAGTGCGTGACCACACGACCGATCCCAAGCCGAGCAGCGTCTCAAGCCAAGCAGCGCCCTCACAATCAGCGCCGACACACAAGCAGCCCACAGGCACTATGTTAATGATTTTTGCTGCCGACCTGCTATGCCCAACAGGCCGATTCACACTCACTTGGAAAAATCCATCAAAAAAAGGTGCAAGAATGCTGTTCCGGTGTGTTCTATGACAAAAAAAGCCCTGGGCCTAACACAATGAGAATCGGCCAGGTTAATGTACTCAACTGCTTTTGGCCTTCCTGTAAGGGCTCCAGACAAAGTCATCTCAGCCAACCTCAAGTCTAATTACAACATCGTGCACTCTCCTAGAACTGAGCTACAAGTTCTAAGAAACATGGAGCAGTTGCTGTGGTAAGCAATGGTCCTAGCCACCCCTCACCCCGACACCCTCCTTGAAAACATGGAGCCTGATGAAAAATTCTGTGTAACATAAAACCTTCTATATCAAACTGAGAACTTTAGATGGTCCTCCTAATACCTCATCCTCTGTTCTCTGAATTTGTTCTAACAGGCCAGTGAGCCTATCCAATTCACATCTCTGCTCTCCTCAACATATTATATTTGGTGAGGCTGGGATGTGCTGGGAATCTTTCTAATGTAAGGAATATATTTCCTATTTTCCTGTAATTGTAGTTCTGAGAAAGTGCTTTCATTTCCCCCTTCGCACAGTACAAATAAGACGCAGGCAGTCCAAAGCACAACCTGGTTAAGCCAAAGCAGCTTTAAATTAAAGACAACTTCTCCACATGAGCCCATCGATTTCAGTGTTCCAAAGAGGCAGTCGGTAACTCTTCCACATTAATCCTCAAAGGGATGGACAGTTTTGCCCAGATTTTACTCAGGGCTGCCCTGAGATAGTCTTCTGTTTGAGGCCGTCTCACCCCAGTTCCACATGTGGAAGCCGAGCAGGCTGCCCATTCTGTGAGACTTGGACGTGAGGGTCAAGGCAGGAATCTCGACCACACCGGAGGGCAGCAGGGTGGCTTGTAGGGCAGACTGCATGGCCCACTCACCCCTGTCCTCAAACACCTTGTGGTTGAGGCTGCCCAGCTCCACATAGCTGCTCCCGTAGGGCTGGCCTCGAGTCAGATCCTCAGACCAATGGGGAGCCCCACAGCCAAATACTTGAGTGACCCATTTGGAATAAAGTAGGAAACAGGCGCTTGGGAGGTTTCCATGAACGGAAGCCCCACTCTGTACTTGACTATAGAAACATAGAGACATAGAAACACAGAAACAAAGGGAGTCAGAAGGGGCCTCCCAGGCCATCTAGTCTGACCGCCAGCTCCAGCCAGCTCTGCTCATGTAATGCCCAACATGTGGTTGTTCAATCTTTCCTTGAACACCTTCACTGATGGGGCCTCAACCACCTCCCTTGGAAGCCCATTCCATATCTTACAGGTCCTAACCATATCAGGAAGTACTTCCTGACACCCAACCTGAAGTCTGGTTCCTTGAGCTTTGACCCATTGGAACGCATCCTGCTGTCCACTGCTGGGAAGACCAGGTCACGGCCCTCCTCCACATGACATCCCTTCACATCCTATAAGTCACTAAAAGATTATGTTGGGATGGCTTTGCGGCGGGCAGCTTTTTTAGCATGGCCAGCCCTTCCTTTGTGCCTCAGTCAGCAGCCTGATGTGCAGAACTGCAGATGATGGATTATGAATGCTCAAATGACAATCGAGGGACATCTTGATGGAGAAACCCTTAGTGTTATTCCTCTGATTAGGAAGTGAAAAGCACCAACATTCTGTGGCACAGAGGCAAACACATTCATTCTGGCATCAGCAGACACTGTCCACTTCAGCAAAGGCAGGACCTGTTAAGCTGGAACTGCCAGTTAAGCTGGAACTGCCAGTTAAGCTCAGATCATCTTCTGTGGGTATGTGTCTAAATCTGCCAGTGAGAGGTTAATAGGTCTTGCATCTGCTGAAGTGGGCAGGGCTCACAAAAGCTTAGGCCAGAATCAAATATCTTAGTATCAGAAGATGCTGCTTTTTTCTGCTGCAACAAACTCATGCAGACACCCCTCTGGAAGTCTACTCAGGGGTAGGAAATTTTGGCAACAGCCTCACTTATTCCTGGGCCCCTCCAGATATGTTGGACTATAACTCCTTCCATCCCCAGCCAGGATGGAGGTGCCTTCTAATCTATCTAGAGGAAAAGGCTGGGAAAGACTGAAGTACATTTTCTCCTTTAAGAGGGAATAAAAGTCTGAGGTGTACAGAATGGGCACAAGGAGGTACTTGTCTGTCTGCCACCTTTAAAGCTTGAATGCCAAGTCTTGCATCCACCTACGAAGTCAAAACTATTTGTCAAGCTAGGCAGCTCTCTGTAACACAGAGATGTGTGAGATGCCAACAGCTTGTGTTCCTTTGATTCTCTCAATTGTCATTCTTGTGCCATAAATGTGGATGCTAAATCTGATCTCAGCAGTAGCCACATAGGCAGGAGTTTTCAAGAGAGGAATTTTGTATTAAAATAAAGATGCAAAGCAGGACTAAAAAGTGAAAGGGAAACCTATTATATGCAGTCAAGCTTCATTAAAAATAATTGGAATACTGATAATTCAATAAGAACTGGGTTGTAGCATGCTTAGAGTTGAACTCATACGACTTTTCTTCTGTGAGATGTTTATGATTCTGTACTCAATGTAGCTTATGGGTTCCTCAGATGACATTGTGATCCTCTAGTTTCACTTACATTTTTAAGAGCTCTTTCCTATTTTGTTTTGTAGAGCAGAGGAAAGTACAGTTTGATTTTGAAAGCAAACAAGAAGTTATTTTCCTTTGTGTAACTGCAGTATTCCACTATAGCACAGTGCTACCTAGTGGTTTTGTACCAGAAGAACAGAAAAGGAAAAGGTGTGTACAGCTGGGATCTTGCAACAAAATCAGAAGTAGATTCAGCAAGAACCAGTCTCATGTAAAAAAGCTCAACAAAAGAAAAATACAAGTAATTCAGTTCCTACATAAGAGTGTCAGTAATTGTCAGGCTAGGGATGGGTGGACTGCCTGAGAAATCATCTGGAAAAATTGGATTAATTTCCTGGGCAATTTCGGGGCATTAGAACAGTCAACTCAGTCTCCAAATTAGGCATGGTCCCCAGGCCTTGCTGCATGGGAAGATCTCTCCAGAGGTCCAGATCACCCCACCAAGGAAAAGGTTCAGGTGGGGGAAAAGCTTCTCTGTGCCAACGTGCTGTTAAATGCACAGAGTAGCCGGCCTGTGAAATGGAAATGGAGTAACTATAGCTGGATTGCTCAAGGATGCATTTCAGTATGAAGTGAAAAAACATTTTTAAGCTGAGAATGGGTTGACCCAGTTTATGGATGAAATCAAAAGCTGACTTTTTTGTTTATGGTCAGGGAGTTTGTATGTGCTGACCCCCCCCCCCCCTGCAAAAAAATCTTAGCATGACTGTTCAAGGTGTTCATACCACTGATCCTGTAAGATAGGTCAGAATTTAAGTCACCTATGGAGTTCAGCATAGGAATGAACAAAACCTGCACTCTATGTTACTTATATGCTTAAAAATGTGCTATGCATTGCTGTTTTTTCTCCTGAAGGAAAAGCGGTGATGCCATGGGCGGTATCCACCAGTGTCATTCCATTGGTGCAAACGATGTTGTACTAGTGTTAACTAGGCTCTGAAATATGTTCAAGAGGAGAATCCAGTGGAGGTGACATTTGCACAAGCATTCTTGCACAACTGGCCCCAGGTGTGTTTTGCTGCTCAAACAAACTGGGCAACTCTGTGCCCAATGGAGAGATTTGGTGAAGCTTTGCTAGCAGTGTTTGCTATTTGGAATGACACTGCTGAATACTGCCTCCAGTTCCCAGTATAGACTGGATCCCTTGTTAGTTTTAAGTGGCTTCTTATGAATCACCCCCCCCCCCCAATAAAGATGGAAAGGACATGGATTTGTACAAAATATGCCTATGCTAATTTATATGTGTAGATGCAAATTAAAAATGGATATTTTAGTTTGACTTGAAATACAGAAGATCTTACCAGAATATGGAGGACTATGACCAGGTGACCTGAATACCAGCTTGTGTAGTCTGCTGTCCAGGTGCTTAAGCATTGATGGGCAATACCCTTAAAAAAGGACTGGACAGGACACTCTGCCAAATAGAAGAGTGGTCCAGGGTGGTGCTCTGGCAACCCTGCAAATATGTACTCTGCAAAAGGGGTCACACAGATACTCTACACCAGTTTCCCATCAAAATTGCTCCTGCCCTGTTCCTGAAGGCACAATAGTAAAATCTATAGTATTAGAATTTCCCTTCCAGTGCAAATATGAACTGGAGCAGGGCATTTTTGGCTGGAAACATGTAGGGCCCTTCTCTGAACCATCACAGTTGTTCCCCTCAAAACAACAATAACAACAAAGTTTGTCCCTTAAGCCACTTTGGAGGTGGTTTAAATGAGAGAGTTTGAATTCTTTTTATCAGTGAATCACATTGTGCTGCTTCTCCATCAGGGAGAGCTGGCAGGCCTGCTTGACCTGTTAGATTACTGCCTGTCCTACAATGCTCAAGCTTCTGCCCATGGAAAAGAAGGTGCCCCTAGTTTGACCTTGTCTCTTTGCAGGAGTTTTATTCATGCTGCTCTCTCATAGGGGCATATGATGCAATACAAGACAACTCAGGTCAGTCTGTCAGGATGAATGTTTGAATTTCAAAAAGAAACTGAGAAAGGGAATAAAAAGCTGTACTAAACTGCACCCATTTTTTCCTCACACGAGGCTAGAAATGACGGCCTTTGGTCCATTAGAGGCTGAATAATTTAGGAACCTAATTTGATAGTTCCTTTTAATTCTGTCTTAAAATGAAAATAGTGGTTATTTTTGGCTTTTAACAGCTCCCCTCCCAACTGCTATATGAAGGGGCTTAGAGATAACTATTAATAATAGTTCCCAGAACATCATTATAATGAGCAAAATGAAAAGAAGGCTTTGTCAAAAGGCTTGTTAACAAAAGCGTCTCCTGTTTGGTTTGCATTGCAATATCAGATAGTTTTGCCAGGAAATTCTACATTTCAGCAGGTTTTGGGAATGGGACGGCCTCTTGCTGTGCGATTGATGAGCAAGGGGCAGAAAATGAACCTTCTCTACTCTGCACTTGTATGTCTTTATCGCATTTTTGGTGCAATCCAGTGGTGTTCCACCCTCGTCTGGAGGGGCCACAGGATTCCTTGGAGTCCCACCTCCAAACTCCTGCGACCTCGGAGCTGGGACTCCAAAGGCCCAGCCTCTGCCCTATCCCTTAGCGATAGGTGTGGAAAGACCCACACTATCTGCTCCCTTGAAGTTGCCATTGGAGAAATGCGGGGTGCTGGGTGGTGGGAAGGGGAGAAGGCTAGGGTTGGGGGCTTACACTGATTCCTCTTGGCACCCCAGTCTCTTTTCTTTCCCTTTGCACTTATCTGGGTGGCTGAAAAGGGCTGTCTAGGTCAAATGGCTGGTCCAGGGTGCTGTGCATAGGCTGCGCATGAGCCTCCATGTTCGGAGGCTTCTGTTCACTGCGGGAGGGGAGCATGGGAGTGCGCCCTGATATTGCATCTTTCTTCCATGATAAAGCAAGCAGCATACCTGGAATTTCTGCAGGGCCTCCTACCAACTAGACCTCGACCTTCAGCCAACACATAACTGTCCCATTTGTTGCCGGACTCTTGAACCTTGTGCCAGGCTAACATACTTCGCTAACATTAAGGGTGCCGAGACCTTCCCATCAACAGTGGCAGTCCGTTCTCCTTTGGGCCATCCACTTCAAGCTTTGGCAATGCCAAGCTCTGTAAAGATGATCTGTCTTTTGAATTGAGGATTGATTTTCAAAGGTTTATTATTTATCAATCAGATAACCTGCTCTTTAGTTCCAAAGAACTCAGAGTGGCTCAGATCATTCTCCTTCTGCTGCTCTCAGTCTTATCCCCACCACAACAACCCTGTGAGGTAAGTTGGGCTGAGAATCTGTAACTGGAAGTTACCCAAGCTTTGAAAATCGGGCACCCCCTAGGACCCCACCAAATATTCCTGATGCCCATATATACTTCCAAAGTCTAAACAAACCATTAACAATAACTCACTTTAGAAAGGACATTGATGGCAAAGGAGGAGAAGGAGGGGAAAAGGTGCTCAGAAGAACATCACAAAAGCAGTGGAGGCTGGTGACTTAACATCAGTGGGCTACTTATCCATTGCAGCTTTTATTCTAAACTTCAGAGGAACCATCCCTGGCAAAGAGACTATTTTGGGGATGGAGTTCAGTGTCATGGATAGCTTTTCTAAAGCTCCAGATAAAAGCTGCAATGGATAAAGAGCGCCAGGGGCACCGGACTGCCCTCCCTGCTGCATGACGTGCCTGTGGCAAGCATCAGATGTGGCCAAACATGGGAGAGACTTTTGACCCTTGGAAGGACAAATGCAGCATGGGGTGTAGCACCCCAATGTGCCGACTGTCTCCTTGTGCCTTTATTCATTCATTAGATTTTTATCCCACCCCATTAGACATAAGCCTCCCTTTAATTGCTGCCTGCCCCACAGAAATTTCATTGATGAAGTTTTTCCTGGTGCAAGATACCAAAGTTGCTTGACTAGACACCAAAACTTGACAGACACATAAATAAATGTGGACAGTGATCGTTCTGCCACAACATCTTCAAGTCTCGCAGAAACTACAGGGATGCAACTCTAGTAATAAGCTGTAACTGTAATAAATATTTTTTCCACTTGAATCATGAAGTTCAATGTTCTGTCCATGACTGGGAGAACTTGTCTTCCCCCCTGAGTTCTCAGCATCTACCGTTCATTATAAAAGAGCATTTGCTGACACACCTCAGCTTTGCAAGAACTCAGCCTGACATGTGTCATTTATCCTGCTGCCTCATGAGCAGACTTTGAGAGAAAATGAAGAATTATATTAATAAATGGCAGCTCTTTATTGCTCTCTTGTGCATCCCCATGACAGAGCTAGCCCAAGATGCTTTGTGGCTTGAGATGAAGAGAAGGGTAGCACCCTGCATCCAGCATACCGAAGCTGATTGGGCTGGTGCCCTCAGGTTACTGGCTCAGGAAGATGGGAAGAGAGAGCGCTCAGGAAACTAGCTGGAGACTGTAACTAATTTTGCCATGGTTGCCTAAGGCAGTTGCCCCATGCGGCCCAATGGAAGGGCCAGCCCTGCACACATCTAAATAGATAGTCCCTGATTGGTTTTTGTTATTTATTTGCTTATTTATTTATTAGTGTTCTAACCCCCCATTAGCCACACGGTTCCCTGGGTGGGCTACAGCAATGAAAATACAGAATAAAATACAGTATAAAAGCAGAGATTACAATAAAACATTAAAATCAACATGAAATATGCAGAACTGATAACATACCCCACAGTTAAAATACTACTTAAAACAAGTTAACTATTAAAGTACTGTTGAAATAAAAAGATCTTCGCCAGGTGCCTATAAGAATGCAGAGAGGGAACCAGACAAACCTTTCTGGGGAGCGTGTTCTAGATTTGGGGTGCCACTGCAGAAAAGGCCCTTCTTTATGTTGCCACCCTCCTTATTTCCTGAGGAGGGGGCTCCTTCAGGAGGGCCTTGGATGCAGATCTAAGGTGTTGGGTAGGTTTGTACGGGAAGAGGCACCCTGACCCGAAGCTATTTAGGGCTTTCAACACCTGTGATAACATCTTGAATTGGGTCCAGACCACAACTGGGAGACAGTGAAGATGGTAGAAGACTGGCTTTATATAAGATCATATCTGCCAGTCCTCAATAATCTGGCCACCCTATTCTGGACCAATTGACGTTTCTGGACTGTCTTCAAAGGAAGCCCCACATACAGGGTGTTGTAATAATCCAGACAAGAGGTTACCAGTGTGTAACTGTTGCCCAGTCTGTCCAGATATGGCTGCAGCTGGTATATCAGCTTAAGCTGATAGAAGGTGCTCCTGGCCACCGAATCTGCCTAGAATTCCAGGGGTAATTCAGGGTGCAGAAGCACCCCAAAGTTGCGAATGCTGTCCTGCAAACCCTATTGGGGACATAAGAAGAGCCCTGCTGGATTTGACCAAAGGAAGGTCCATCTCATCCAGCATTGTGTTCATGCAGTGGCCAACCAGCAGCCCACAGGAAACACACAAGCAAGCCTTGAGGGCAGCTGCGCCCTTCAGCCCATGCTCCCCAGCAACTCATGGACATAGGCACGCTGGCACTGATCCTGGAAGCAGCAAAGATCCACAGCCATTAATAGCCTTCTCCAGGAATTGTCCAGGTCCACTTTTAGAACTATCCAAATTGGCGATCATCGTTGCATGGTGTAGAAGCGACCTCCATACCTCAGCTATGCACTGTGTGAAGTCCTTCCCGTTGTTTGTCCTGAATCTCCCACCAATCAGCTTCATGGGATGACCCCGGGCTCCAGTGTTTTGGGAAAGGAAGAAAAATGTCTCTCTTTCCACTTTCTCAATACCATGCATGATTTTATGCACCCCTATCCTATCTTGCTCACTTTTTTCCCAGCCAAACAATCCCAACTGTTGCAAGCGTTCCTCAAAGGGGAGTTGCTTTGGCCCCTTAATCCCCTTAGCTGCATTTTCCCACACCTTTTCCAGCTCTGCTTATCGTTTTTTTAGGTGTGGTGACCAGAAAATATGGTCCCATCATAAGTTTGTGAGCAAGTGCAGTCTTGGCAGTTTTCTTTTCAATTCTGTACCTGAAAATTATTCAAATTACTTTAATTCCATAATTGAAATATTATGCCCAATATGATTTGGTCAGAGGAGTAACTAGGGTAATCACTTATTATTTAGTTAGCTTGACTCTACTTCTGTCTGGCATGCATACCAAGACAGAGCAGGAGGGGCAGGTGAAGGCGACACCTGCTGCCACAGGTGGGCTGCCTGCTCACCTGCCACAGGGCCACCTAAGTCCAACTGTCTGCTCTTTGGGAAGGAATCCAGAAAATAAAGGGAGGCAGGCAAGGATCAAACTAAGCCCCTGCTCCAGTGTGGCTCATTCTTTTTTGTTTTTGTTTTGCAGTCCTGCGCTTCACTTAGCGGATATGCTAATCCACTGACTTGATTAAGACTAGGAGCCCCTTTGAAGGTTTCAGTCAAAAAGCAGCCAGCAGACCTACCGGATATGAGATCAAGGATCCTGATAGCCAGTGTGGCGTAGTGGCAAGAGTACTGGACTGGGGAGCCAGGAGATCCAGGTTCTAGTCCCCTCTCAACCTTGAAGCTCACTGGCTGACTTTCGGCAAGTCACGGTCTCTCAGCATAACCTACCTCACAGGGTTGTTGTGAGGACAAAATAGATGGAGGAGGACTATGGAAATGGGTTCCTCGCAGCAAGAGAAAATGTAATACAATGATGTAATAAATGTAATCGAATCAATAAACAAGCACGTAACTGAAAAACATTTCCAAAATTTGGGATACAGGGCCCACTTTATTTTTTCTGATCTAAAAGGGGAGGCATGTTCTAATCTTATGACTGGAGAGTACGCATGAGTAGGAATCCAACCCTCGTGGTTCTGCGCATCGGTACTCTGGGTGGGCCCTGTGCCAGGGCAGCTAACTGTGTGGGGCCCTGTGGGGGGAGTGACAAAACGATCTGCCCGTCTCTGACGCAGCACCGCCGACCTCCCACAGAACCTGATCAGAAGAAGCAAGGACAAGCCATTAACTCATGCAGAGATGCAGCAGGCAGCCTATTCTATGGGCTGGACCATGGGGTCCTGGAGAGCCCTCACTGATCTCTGTATTTCTGCTACACACTGACAGTTCCCTTCTGGCCCAAGTGTGTGACAGGCCCCCGTTGGGTGAATAACTGCTGCAGAGCTTGGCTTGAAGGTCACACTGGCAGTAGGTGCTGGGAACTGGCTCACTGTGAGCCGCTGGGTATCCGCTTTCCGGTCTGGATGTGCTAAGTCAGGGGTGACAGCCCACAGACTGCATGGAAGACTCCCCTTGGCATGCCCCAGATTTGCACCCAAATTTCGTGGCTTGGCAGCAAAAGGCCACATGCATCATTTCAAACGAAGTGTGTAGGGAACGCATACTTTGAAAAGAGAATCATGCTTCTGGGAGCCCCAGGGAGTGCAATTTTGCTTTAACACACACGTTTTGCTTTAAAGAAAGAATGTGACCCCCCCCCCCAAATCTCTACAGTGCTAGTTAATTTTGGCTGCGATTTTGGCAGTAGAGCATTCTGGGAGTGTGTGGGGAAACTGGTTCCTAGATCCCAGAAACTGTCAGGTTGATTATCCACCTTGCATCAATTCATCCATTTCATTTCAGCAAGTTTGCATGGAACGCTTAGTGTCTCCTATTTTCAGATGCTCCCCCCTCTGCTATTAGTTCAAAGGCTTAAAAGTTTGTTTTCCCTTTTAGAGAGATGCTTCAGAATCTGGCTTCAATATATAAACAAGGATGCCCTGATTCACAGTCTCACCCCCAGCTCATCTATTAAAGTTTAAGCTAGGAACATCAGTTGCTTCATGGGGTCACCCCAGAATTCTCCAGTCACCTCATGCTACCTCTTGCCATCCATCCTTTAAAGGTTTTGCAGAGCTGAGTGAAAACCAGACATGAGATCACCTCGTGGGAGACAGACGGTGGCAGGTCGTGTTAAACAGAGTTGTTTAAATGTCTGGAAAGAGTGCTAGAAATAACGGTTCTTCAAGGTCTGGCCTGTGGGGGTGGGGGGGGGGGAGAGGAGAGAAGGCAGAAAAACGGCCATTTGCAGGGTACACCGTCCAACCGAAAAAGATGACCTTGTTGTGCATGCAAATATACCGAGTCAAAAATATTTTGAGGCATTGAGACCTGGGTGCTCATGACCTCAGCCAGAATGAGCATAGGAATCTTAACAGTCAGGGGGTTGCCTTCTGTGGGGGACACACACACCTGTGAGTGGAAATACTCTGCTCACAGAAGATCCCTCCACTTGATTTGGGGGGGCTCCCTCCCTCCGTCCCTCCCTCCCTCACACTCCTGTTCATCCCATTTAGCAAGGTCTCCTGACTTTCCGAGAAGCACCCCCAGGGGGCTGCTGTAGTAAGAAAGTGGCTGGAAAGGCACTTCCAGGGCACAGTTGATCCAGCTTAACCCTCGATCCAACCCGGGGCGTCTGTGTTCACACATACTAGGGGAGGAAGCTTTCTCTGAGGCTTCTGCTGGAGGGGTAGGGGAATCATGCAGACTGATGCCTCCTTGCCCGGCATTTAGCATCCTTAGGCATTACAAGGGAGAGTGCCGGAAAAGACGTCCTTTTTCAGCAGCAAGGCACTCGTGTTTTGCAAAAAACATCAGGGGAGAGGAAAAAGAGGATCCCCCCCCCCCGCCCCGCCTGCATGGAAGCATCATCATTGGGCTCACACTGCCCCTGGTTTCTGCCCCTGGGTCACGGCCGTTCTGCAAAGATTGCTATTTCCTCAGTGAGCACGGAAGATGTTCTGAGTAGACCCAACTGGGATACAAACTCTTGACAACAGAAGCGTGACTTGATTTGAGCAGATAGAGGGCACCTTACAACAGGAATAACCAAAGACAACACTACTCAACAACAGACACTGAGAGAGGGACCAAAAAAAAAAAAAAGGAGAAGGGAGAGGAATTAAGGCGAGAATTGCTATAAGAAATGCTTTCACATGGTGGTGGTGGTGGGGCGGTGGGGAGAATCACCTTTTCCATTCTATATGGTATTTGTTCAAGGATGAAAGGTGCCATCTGTTTCTCGCCTACACAAAGAACCATGTCATATTCTAGGCACTAATAGGAGAGCTAGTGGATGGAGTAAAAAGAGAAACATTCAATGTGGGAAGGTGAGCACATGGACAAAAAAAAATTAATGAGTCAGTTCTTAAACAGAATGGGTAATGGTTTGTTGCCAAGGTTATAAATAAGAAAGTTCAAGAAAGGTCCTCCAAAAAAGATCTTCATAGAGCCTGAAACTTGTCTTGGTAGAAGGCAAGATTGAAATAAGAAACAAAAAGCCCAGGAATGGAGGGTTGAATAACACTGCAGATAGGCCTGGTGCAATGGAACATTTTGGAAAAGCTGCATGATGAGAAAATCCTGATCCAATTAAGTCTGCGGGGATTGATGGATGGGCCCGCTCAAGAGGGAGCGCAGTCAGCTCCTTCCCGTGGATCACTCTGCATTCGGTCTCATAGGATGCATCCACACAGCTCATTTTATGCAATTTGTTCTAGCATGTTCGTGCTGGCAACTTGCTTGAGCTACACCAGATTCTGTGCCCTGCCCTGCCTTGTTCTGCCTGCTCCCAATTTTGTAAAATGAAAGCTGACTGGGATATGGAAACAGACAGGTCAGAGAGCAAATGGGTCCCTGCCGCACCTGCCCCGCCGCACGAGTGGTCACTGGGGCAATTGTTTTGCAAGGCCGAGCATCTACTGACGCTTCTGAAGGAGGAGGGCCCAAGAAGCATGGATGGCTTGTGCTTGCCATTTTCTGTGCTCCTTCAGTCTCATCTGGCTTTTCCCACCATGCATTGCTTAAATCAGGAGCAGGACATCTTCAGCTTTGGGGGCCTCTTTTATACAGCTCTGTAGCATCGTGCTCCTTTTTTTTTTTTTAAATAAGTACTAACAAAAATAATAAAAATAATACTAACAAAAATAAACTAAAAATCATCAAGCATCAAAAGCATCAGACCTGCTGGGTCAACCCCCTGAATTTTTTTTTTTATAGTAATCCGTAAACATATTTAAGTCTATGCATAGTCCCGTTTCTCTAGCCAATAATAAAAGGAGTTCCAAGTTTGATAGAAGTCTGTATCCTCTTTCTCCTTCAGAGACAGAGTCAATCTGTCCATTTCTGCACAGTCCAAGATCTTTTTAAAAATCAGTTCGTCGGTACATCGCACTCCTTAATGATGCCCTCAAGCCACCTTCCAGTGCTTTCATGCTGCCCCATAGGACTGCCAGTTCCTTCTCTGCTGCTCTTCAGTTCCTTCCCCATTCCTTCGGGCTTTCTTGCCCACCCCTCTGACCACCACCTTCACAACTTGCTTCTTGCAATGTAATCAGGACTACCATCCTAAGAACATAAGGAGAGCCCTGCTGGGTCAGATCCACCCAGCATGCATTTGGTCCAACTTTCTGTCCGCACAGTGGCCAAACAGCTGCCCACAAGCATGGCATGAGTGCAGCAGCACCCTTCGACCCATGTTCCCCAGCAACCAGTGTCCATTGGCATGTTGCCTTTGATCCTGGAGGGAGCATCGTGTGGCAGAAAGGAAGGAATCGGGCACTGCCTTTGGCGAGAGTCATGTGTGAAGTCTGGCTGGTAGGAAATGTGAACGCTCAGATAAAAGATGGCTAGAATGTAGGATATTCTGGTTTTTTAATATGCCTTGAGACCACTGTACTGTGGGTTACTTTTCAAGGCACCCCAGAGTCAAGGTAAACACAGGAACCCTGAGCCAAACCCATGAGAATGTCTCTGAAATTTTCCTCTCCTTTAGATTTCTTTCTGAAAGCAAGCTCTTTTTTCTTTTTAATAAAATTGAATGTGAATTAGAAACAACAACAAAAGAGGAAGACATTTCTGGCACTGCACCAGTTGAAAGCTTCGGTATGATCCTTTTCATCTCAAGATTTTTTGCTTTTTGCTATTTAATCCACTTTTTGAATTTTCTATTTGTATTGTAATTGTTTTTATCTATTCTTGAAAGCTGCCTTGTGAAGACATCCTCCTGAAATAGCTGCACATAAATATTTAAAATGAATAAATAATAAATTGGTCTAAAATTCACATGGGGTTTGTGTGTGTGTGTTTTCACATAGAAGTGTAGAAAATCCGATGAATGAAGTAACCTTGAGAAAGACTTCTCCTTTTGGTGGGGTAGGGACAAAGAGAAAGAATGAATGTCTTGCTCAAGGGACTAGGATCCTTAGAATGTTTGTCTGTAGTTTGACACATGAAGGAACAATGGATAGATTTCCAGATGGGGAGCAAAATATCGAAAGCTGGTAGCTTACACAGAAGGAATTGCATGATAAACATGTGTGAGACTGAAAATCAGCAAGAAAAAGATTCCGATCATGCAGGGCTACTTATTACATTTAAGATTTGCCTTCTTCTGTCATGGAACTCAGTATAACATACAGGCGGTTAACTGACTGCCTCTTTCCCCGGAGCTGATTAGCTTCCTCAAGGTAGCTACATCCTGCACTTTCAACCCATGCCTCTGACCGAAAAGCGAGGAGAACCAAAATATTCATTTCAGAACTTAGCCTCAGATTTCAGGAAAAGGTTGAATGACCAATGAACGACTTCATGATTCCTAATCTAAGTAATAATTCTTAGATGCAACAGGAGAGATTTCTCCAAAGTTCAGCTTGATGGTTAAATAGGATCAAATTTGGTCCTTAAGCCAATGCCTAGGCTGCCGTGTTTGTTTTGTGTTTTAATCTAAGTACTGTATATACAAACCCCCTTTTGTGCCCTTTACCACTGGTCTCAAACCTGTTAATAATAACAATGAATAAAAGCAAGCAATAAAAGCAGCCCAAGAACAACGACAACAACAAAGCAAAACCACCTTGTTCAGCTCCAATCCCATGAAGCAAGGAGGAGTCACAGTGAGTCATTTTATCCATCACCTGGGACCAGACAGAATCCTTCTATGTGCTGTCATCAGGCACTGCCTCTTCCTTGAAAAGTGGAAGGGCTTAAAGAGGCAGGTCTAGTACTATTTTGTCTCTCCAAAAGGGCATAGTGGCTGTGCAGATTTTGGGGCCACTGAGGCTGCGAATATTGCCCTCTGCTGCTCCTGTGCTTGGGAAATCTGGTTTGGGCACAGGGGTCTCAGGGCAGGGGTCTCCCGCATCTTGGACACCTATTCAGGGATGATACTTGGGCCTTGTACCTTCTCTGACCTGCACCACTGGCTCCTTAAACTTTGGGGCAGGTTTGCATGACATGACAAGCCCACAGTGGTTTCTCACACTGGATGGTCTGTGGTGTTGTCTGAACCTTGTTGTGGTATCTCGGTATGGTACGTCTGTTTGTTAGAAATCATAAGAAGAAACAGCAGTCAGCTTTATGGTTTCCAAACTTCATTATGGTTTCTCTGATGATCTGATGCCAGCATTAAGGTGTCCGTGCTGCTACCACAGAGTTTACTGGAAAGGGGGGATTGAATTTCCGGTGTGGTGGCTGATGGGATACATGTGAATGGCAGGAGGACTGAGGGAGGAGGATGGAAACCTTGCTAGGATAGAAACCATCTGTTAGGCACATCCAGGGCGGAAAAACATGCCATGGAAACCATGCAGCGTTGCTTGTTGTTGTTGTTTTTATAATAAGTTTTATTCAAAATTATAACCCTAAAACAAAAGAAAAACTAAAAACAACATCAATCATCAGAAACATCAGACCTGCTGGGTCAGCCCCCACATTTTTTTCCATTTATGATAACTTAAAAACAGATTTACATCTATACGAAGTCCTGTTTCTCTAGCCAATAGAAAAAGGAGTCCCAAGTTTGATAGAAATCGCAGGGTTGCTTGTTATGACATGCAATCCCAGCTTTTGTCTGTGTTACTGCTGGACTCTGGGGTCATAAGAGACATACTATGATGAACCATTGAAAACATGTTGAAACAGATTGAGTTCAGAAGGGTAGATGCTACATCTAGAGAACTCCAGGGTAACAACAGAGGAGGCTCAGTTTCCAGCACAGGCAGATCTAGCTTTCAAGTGTGATAGACCTGCTGCAGAACTTCTGGAGCTCTCAAATGGCAGGAGGTTCATATCAGACCAGGCACTTCATGGTGTACTCAGCATCCAGGCTGTTTAGCGCTCTGTAGATCAAAGCCAGCAACCTTGAATTGATCCTGGGGGTATGCTGGCATTGGAACAACAGCTTTGGCATTGGAGTAACGGGTCACCCTGTCTCACAGCACCAGTTGAGCAACCACATTTGGAACTTGTTATGGCTTCTGAAGTCTTTTCATCAGTAGAGAGGAATATAATAGTCTAAGAGCCTATAAGGCATACAGAACTTGCCAGGTTTCTATCTTCCTACAGAAAGAAGTAGCTAAAGCTGGTAAAATATACTCAGGTCCATACAAAGCATCACCCGAGAATCTAGGATTAAGGCTGGATCCAGAAGTACCACCAAGCTACAGGCCTGATCTTTCAGAGAGAGCCCAATCTTGGCTGGATCTACACCTAACCTTCTTTTGTTAGAACCTCATCATGGTGCTGCCATAGCCATATCCCACATTCTTTCCTCCTTGGACATATGGCCCCCTCTTGAATGCATGATGAAGGGCTCTGAGGGGGTCAGAGAAGCCAAGGACAATGCTGGTTGGAGTCCGGACTGTCTCATTATGCTGATTTCCTAGTGGCTTCACCCAAGGTGGAATGGTCAAAGCTGGGACACCAGGCTAAGACACATCCACTTTTTCAGAAGTAACAATCTTATCAGCAGATGAGAATGGATATTGCTAAAGCGAATAAGGACAAAAATAATTAAAATAATTAAAAACCTTCAGAAGGCTGCTACTGGGCAGCAATGATGGTTAACAGTGATATTGGCAGGACATCTTTCACAGACAGTGGCAGTACTGAGCAGACGAAGTCAATGGTAAACCACCTTGGAATTTTATTTCCTTGATGAAACAATCCAAAATCAAGCAAGAGCCAGAGCCAGAAAATGAGACTCCCAGTCAGAAAGCACTCAACCAGCTACTGGGGAAGAGCAAAGGGCAAATACCAACGGTGCTGTCGTGAATGGTGCAACTAGTTCAACGATGAAAGGAAAGCTAGTGGCTGATAAGTGCAGAGGTGAAGTTTGATGCTGCACAACACATGCAGTTAGAACATGGACTGGGAAAAGTATGAATCAAGGCAAACTGGAATCCGTAAAGCAAGAAACCGAATGGTTAAACATCACACTTGGTGTGCGTGAGCTAAAGTAGACGGGAGTGGGACATTGTCAGTTGGACAAATGCAAAGTGTTTCACTCTGGAAATTACAAACTCAGAAGAGATGCAGAGGGTCTAATACTTAGGCAAGATGTAACATAGGCAGTAAAGGGCTATAATGCAATATCTGAGCAAATCATCAGACTTGGTGGAAAACCTATCCACATAAGCTGTGAACTCTGTGAAGGCAACACTCTGTCCATCACTGATACATTTTTCAGGGGACTGCACATCACCAGAGGGACAATATAGAAATCAAATAAACTACATAATTGGAAGTAGGAAATGGAGAGGCTATACAGAATAGACAAGAGAAGGAGTAGAGTGTGGTAGTGACCATAACTATTAATATAAACAATCAGAGTAAAGCTGAAAAAGATGGCTAACAGAAGCACAGTGCCAAAATAATATTTAAACAACATTCCTGAAGAATTTAAAGTTCACATAAAGAACAGGTTTGCATTACCTAACTGAACTGATGATGAACCAGAAGAATTGTGGACTGAAACCAGAGGCATTAGGGAAGAATGCTAAAAGACAGTTCCTCTAAGTGGGAAGCAGAAGAAATACATACATTGCTACTAAGGACAGGCAAGAAGCAAAAGCAAGAGGTGAAAGAAATATTGACAGGATCTTGAATGCGACCTTCAGCAACTACCACACAGGGACATAAAACTGCTATTACAATGAACAGCACAGAGAAATACAACAGAACAATGAAACAAGAGACCTCTTTTGGAAGATCCAGGAAATCACAGGGAAATTCAAGCCTAGATTAGGAATGCTGAAAAACCAAGGGGGTAACATACAATCTGACCAGGGTAAAATAAAGAGAAGGTGGAAACAATATTAAAAAAATGACTGTCTAGAAGAGATCGTATTAGGAATAGCCTGCCATATAAGAAAATGAAGTGAAAGCCACTCTGAGAGCACTTGGAAGGAATATAGCATTTAAAGTTGATAGAATACCAATAGAATTGTTCTAAGCTGCAAAGACAGAATTGGTCCAAATCCTAACAAATGCGTGGCAACAAATATGGAAAACAAAACAATGACCCATAGACCAGGAGTGTCCAATATACATTGCAGTCCCCAAGAAAGGAGTTGCTAAGGAGTGCAGCAACTCTAGGACCATGTCACTAGTTCTTGTGCAAGCACAGCTATGCTCAAGCTGTTGCCACAAAGAATTTTACCCTACATGTGGAGAGAAATGCTGGCCATCCAAGCTGGATGCCAGAAAGGAAGAGTATGCAAATATATGTTTGTATTCCAAAGAATTTTGGAAGAAGATCAGTCTACACTTTGTAGATTGCAGCAAAGCCGTTGACTGTGTGGATCAAAGGAGATGCTAGGGATTGTCATCCATAGCATAACCTGAATCTTGGACAAGAATATACTGTTAGGGCAGAATATGGAGAAACGGAATGGTTTCCTTTAGACAAAGGTGTCATTTTGTCTCCCTATCTCTTCAATAAGCATGCAGAACATTTTATTTATTTATTTATTTATTCATTCATTCATTCATTTATTTAAATATTTATATGCCGCCCCTTGCAACAGCCTCGGGGCGGCTCACAATCACTAAAAACATATACAATATTAAAAACTGGCCCATCTCCAGGTTAAATATAAAAACATACAACGTAAATAAATAAACCAATAAATTAATCTTAAATTAAAAAAATAATATTAACATTTAAAATACCGTCTAAATAAAAAAGTCTTTGCCTGGCACCGAAAAGCAAATAACGAAAGAAAGAACGAAAGAATTCTGATCCAGATTTTATAAGAAATCTGGATCAGAATCAGAGGAAGGAGTGACAACTGGTGGAAAATAACCACAATAATCTAAGATGTCCAGATGATACCATATCAGTGGCGGAAAGCAGCATGATCTGACTGCTGATGGAAGTGTAAGAAGAACGTGCAAAAGTAGAAAAAACGTGGAGTGAACATTAAGAAAAAATACGACCACAGAGGAATTACAGAATTTGACTGGCAATAATGAAAAAAATGAAATTGTGAAAGATTGTGCATACCTAGGTTCAGTCACCAATTCAAAGGGAGACTGCAGTCAAAAAAAATTAGAAGATGGAGATTCAGTAGAGCAGCAATAAAGGAACAAGCAAAATAATAATGATGTTTCAGTGGGGACGAGCCAAGATCATCCATGCTATTCTGTTCCTGATCACTATGTATGGCTGTGAAAGCTGGACAGTGAAGAAAGCAGGAAGGAAAATGATTCATTCAAAATATAGTGCAAGGGGAGAGCTTTGTGAATACCCTGGACTGACAGAAAGATTTATTTATTTATTTATTTATTTATTTACAGATTTATAGGCCACCCCTTGACACAAGCCTCGGGGCGGCTCACAACCTCGAAAACCTTGTAGGCAGAACGCAATACAATAATTAAAAAGCCTACAGAATATTAAAACCTTAAAACTGGCCCATCTCCAGGTCCGAATTAAAAACAGACAAATACAATATAATACAATAAGATTTAAAATAAATTAACATTTAAAATATTGCTTAAATAAAAAGGTCTTCGCCTGGCGCCGAAAAGCAAATAAAGACGGTGCCAGGCGAGCCTCTCTGGGGAGCGCATTCCATAGATGGGGCGCCACCGCAGAGAAGGCCCTCCTCCGGGTGCTCACCCTCCTTAGATCTCTCACGGAGGGTTCCCGGAGGAGAGCATCTGCTGCTGATCGTAAGGGGCGGGAGGGCATATATGGTCGTAGGCGCTCCTTTAGGTAACCAGGACCCAAGCCTTTAAGGGCTTTATAGGTAAGAACCAATACCTTGAATTGGGCCTGGACTTCAATGGGAAGCCAGTGAAGCTGACGAAGAACTGGGGTGATATGAGAACCACGCCCAGTCCCCGTCAGCAGCCTGGCAGCTCTATTCTGCACCAATTGAAGTATCCGGACCGTCTTCAAGGGTAGCCCCACGTAGAGCGCATTACAGTAATCTAGCCGGGAAGTCACCAACGCATGAGTCACCGTCGCCAGGCAGTCGAACTCCAGGAAGGGACGCAGCTGATGGATCAGCCGAAGCTGATGGAAGGCACTCTTCGCCACTGCTGACACTTGGGCTACCAAGGTCAGCTCCGGGTCGAGGAGGACCCCCAAGCTGGGTCCCAGATCGAATGCAGCCAAAACTTTCCCTGGAAGGAAAAGTGACAAAACTGACACTGTCATACTTTGGGTGTATCATGAGAAGGTAGGACTTAATGGAGAAGACAATAATGCCAGGGAAATTTGAAGGTAAAAGAAAAAGTGGAAGGTCAAATATGAGATGAATTGACTCTGTAAAGGAAGCCACAGTCTTGATTTTACTCCTTGTGCCAAACATTCTCCCCATTAGCTGGTGTTGTTAGCGTGGTGATGTGTGCCATTTTCTGAGAACATGTCAGGAGGAACTGCAAAGCAGATGCATGCAGGGAATCAGCCTTTTAAGGTTCTTTTATTTTGGACTTTGTAGCTCAAAAACCCAGCAGCTCCTTCTGCTCCACTCCGCAAAAACATGGTGAGGGACAAACGGTCCGGCCACTTGCTCCTGTCCTTGCAATCCCCACTGACGAGATGAGTTGTGCCCCCAGTATGTTTTTTGCTCTTTAATTCCACCCCAAAGCAGTCAGGCATGGTTTCATCCTGTGCAGACTTCCCCATGAGTAAGCTATGTCAAGTGCATGGGGATGAAAGAATGAGATTATTAAAAGGGGGGATACAGCCCCCCATCAGGGAGAGAGGAAAGGAAGCCGCTGCTTAGCTTTGTTCTCCCAAGCCCGTGAGACCAGCACCCCCTTTCCCTCTACCGAAAGCACCCCCTCCCAGGTGGACATTCCCATGAGTTGGCACCATTGAAGTTAATGGGATTTACTTGTGTGTGAAGGCATACAAGATAATGTGGTTGACTTCTAAGGAGGCCTGTCTTCCAGCTACTGAAGTTCCTTAAGCAAGAGGGCAAAAAAGAAAATTTGGAAGGTGTGACAGGACAGTGCAAAGGTTGTCTTTTCAGAGGAGAGTGGAGGAGGCATTTGCAAGTTGGAGAGGAGTGTGTGTGTGTGGAGGAGCAGAGGTGTGACTGCAGCTGATGGGCCTTGGGTGGAACTCTTGCTCTCCCTGCTGCATCCTGCAGGGAAGGGAAGCACAGTGCCAGGTGAGCGCACACAGGTTGGCAGACTCCACAACTGAAGCGCAAGGAGGAATGGATGGGAATAAATCTGGCCAGAACATTCTGGAATAAAAGGAGAAGGATGATGTGATGGAGGCAGAAAAGGAGCAAGGCCATGTGCTGTGGGAGAGACACAGGGGACACAGGGCCGTAGCCAAGGCTTGGTGGAGAACCGGCCCCGGTCTAGCAAGCCTGCCACCTTCCAGCTGGTTCACCAACCCCACCACCACATCCACTTGGTCGGGAGTAACGTTGAGGGAACTCATCCTCATCCTGGTCCACACATTTGGAGAGAGGATTGCCACACTAAGAGCAGATGGAGAAAGAGCATACTGGTGACACCATTCTCCTGAACCCCAGGCCACCTTCCTCAACTGTTTTAAGCAAAATCATGAGAGATAAGACTGGCCTCTGAAAAATCCCACAAGGCAATTCTCACAGAGAGGAGAAATAATCTCTTTGCACCTATCGTCATCATCATCATCATCATCATCATCACTACTACTACTACTACTACTAATTTCTAGATCACCCACAGCCAAAGCTCTCTGGGCAGTTCACAAGATTTCAGTCACCCATCCAGATTTCATCCAGGCCCAACCCTGCTTAGCTTCCAAGATTAGGCAGGATCATGCACTTCAGGCTATACAGAAGTTCATGTTCTGAAATATATTCTGGAGGAAGGTGCAGAGCCACCACAAGGTGCCACTCCCTTGGCCAGTCCAAAAAGTAATCTGGGGGGGGGGGGAGGGTGGCGTTCTGCTGTTCATGTATGGAAAACTCTTGTCAGATCCAGGTGGAGGTCAGGCCCATTCTCCTGTTCATCACCTGGTGTAGACGATTCACCAAGTTGACCAGGGCTGTCTGTGCACCAAAATCATGGGAGAAGAACAATGGAAATCCACATGTGAGGATGGTGGAAATCAGTAAAGGCTGCTGTTTATTCAAGGAAGAACAAGCCATCTTGATAAATTAATCTAATAAATGCAATTAAATAATAAAATCTTAAAAGATCCAGACTGGAGAATTGTCTCACAGGCTCTGACCATTGTGTAGTCTGTTATTCATATGAAAATATGACTAATTTAAATAGGAGTTACCCTCTGCTGTGGTGAGAGATGCCAGTTAGCAAGCATCCTGCTTCCCTGTCTCAGTGTCTCTTCAGGTTTAGGACATTTTAACCACAATCTACTCTTCCAGTATCTCGGCTGGAATCTTGAAAGGACCTGATTTCTTTTTTTAGGCAGGTTTTCATTTTGAGGTCTCTTATCTGACTTTCATTTTAAAATCTGTTTTGAAGAAGACAAAAGACATGATTGCATAGCATTGCCATTCAGCCAATTTGACCCGTGGGAAGTTCTTGAAGAACTGAGCTAAGCAGTCATCAAATATGGTTCTTTGCTACAAGGGCACAAAAGATCTGTCTGTTCCAAGCACTCACCAAGAGCTGGATTAGTCACTGGGGTGGTTTTTCTATGAAATGAAATGGAAAAATGAACATTTTTTTCAGTTCACAGATGTTCCCTTTCCAGGTAGCCTTTAAAAAAAAAACAACCACACTGGATCAGGCGAATGGTGATCTACTAGGTTCCTTTTAATATCAAGCTGACCAGAGAATGAAGATGTTTGAGGAAACCATGAGCATATTTCCAGGGATGTGCATTTTTTGTTCGTAGATGATATGACTTGTGAACAATAAAGAGGTGTGTGCATTCATAGGCTACATAGCCCACTGTTACTGGTATGTGTCTCCACAACTGTATTTTAGGTGTATCTTGGACAACAGCCAATTAAGTAGCACATATTGATGCTATATATTTATTGTATTAATCATATTTACCTCCAACCTTTTTTTCCTTTTGAGGAACTCATGGAGGCTTATATAATTCTTCTCTCAATCTTATCCTCCAAACAACAACCCTGTGAGGTAGGTTGGTCTGAGAGTGAGTGACTGGCCCGAAGTCAGGTGAGCTCCACGTGGCTGAGCAGGGACTAGAACTCAGTTCTACTGAGCATCAGTCCCATGCTCCTTACCACTATGTAACACTGCCTTCTGATTGTTGCTGTTTGGTTTCGGTGAAGCCAAACCCCCAGAAAAGAGACAGATGATGTAATGTTTTGTTCAGCCTGTCCCATGGCCAATGCCACGGTTATCCAGCAGTGCAAGCATGCAATTTCAGGTGCAGATGAGAATTCTACTTCCTGAGACTCTCAGCATTAATTTGAAAAAAAGACAGCAGCAGGTTTCTAGTGCTTATTGTTGCAAAATACTCTTAAAATGTGTGGGCATTGCCTGGTGCATCTCAGAATCCCAAAAGGTGTCCAGATTTCCAATGGGGCCTAGTCCCTTGCTCTTCCATGGGACAAGTAGGGGCTGAATAAATTATGCAAAATAGCACAAGCTGCTGAACAAATGCATGCATATTTGACACAATATGTGTAATCCAGATGAGATATGGGGTTCTTCATTCTTCAGAACAGTATTTTGCTTTCCTCCCTTCCTCTTCCTCTTCCTCGGGGGAAAAAAAAATCTTGTTGTGGCAACCTTGTCCCTGATCTGCCATTTCCCACTCTCCATACCTCCCTATCAGTTCAGGTTGCAGCTCTTGAATTACACATGAAACAGGCTGCTCCCATCTGCTCATGCTACACTAAACAAACAGATCTTTCAGAACTTTTCCAGTGCTTTGTGTTCCTAGCATCCACTTACTTTGTAGCAAAAAATAGCAGTGCATCTTGAGTAATCCAGATTTTAAACCACTGGCCTTTTCTGTACAGCGTTGGTTGAATTCGTGCGTTATTTGAGAGTTTGTCACATTAATTGAAGTCTCCGCATAGGTTGATGGGTGTAGCCCTGTGCTGTCTTCATCAGGGTGAGAGGTACATCTTCCAAAAGGTCTCCTCCAGCATTCTGGACAAACAGAACTTGATACGTTTCCGACACAACCTCTTTTTAGTTCCTTATCCCTCGCTATTACCATAATTGCTGGAAGTAATTAGAAGGGGAAAATTTACTTAAAGGCAACAATTGCAAAGAGAACATTCCAGCTCACATGGTGCATAGTTCGTGGAAGGGGCTGCAAATGGAGTAGAAGAATCTGCTGCTTAAATTAAATGCAGCAACAACACTAAGTGAATCTTCACAAAACTGCAAGATTTTCCAGTGGCAGGATCAGGGCCTGAGTGACTGCAAGTGCCTGCAAGACTGGGAATACCCTTGTGGAGGGGCAATTATGCAGTGCAGATGGTGGAGACCCCCCCACCGCCCCCGTAGACCGGCATCAAAGGCCTCCCTGCACTGCCGCTCTTGGTCACAGCAACACAAATTGTGACTCTCTTGTGTTCTGCTTTCTGCGTCACCATGCCACGAGCCTCGCTCCTGTGTGCCCCTGTCCCTCTCCTGAGCATACCTGCTTGCTCCAGTCATCCCTGCCTTGCTTTGCTTCAGCCCTGCCTTGCTCCCGTCTGTCCCTGCTGGGCTCCAGCCCACTCTTCTCAGTCCCTGTGGTCTCCCTCTTCCACCTTGGCTACCTTTCTGTGGCTGCTTCCCTGGCATTTGACTGCCAGACTGTCTCTGGTCCATGCTCTCCCCTTTGCCCTGTATTGGATTGCCTGCTGCCTTGTTTCTGAGCCCCAACCATTGACCACACTGCCAGCCTCCAGCCCTTCTAAGCTATGGAGCCCAGCCCTGCTTTCTGCCTGTCCCATCCCTCTGCCCACCTCCCAGCCCTCGCATCCCGTTGGCCATTCAGGATTTGAAAGTGCATGTTTGAACACTGAATTCACATCCAAAAATGAAATTTTATCCCAAACCTGAACGTCAAGAGCTTTAATCTTTTCGCATCTTCCCAGTTGTTTTATCAACTGTTACATCTTAAATGTGGTAGCAAATCTAATGGGGGTCAAATCTAAATGGATATCTAAATCTAATGGATATCAAAATAATATCCAATACTGTCAAACATCAGGCACTGAAGTCACATGCTGTGTGATTATGAAATATTCTGCAAATATTTGTTATTTGCGGAAAATATCTTGTAAATATTTGGCATGCTTTGAAAGGGTGATGCAGAAAGAGTATATCTTAAGCAGGAGCCATTGCTAGGCAAGGAGGTCTCTCTGCATCATGTCCCCTGGTATGGGCTCACGGGGGACCAGGGGGAGAGCTAAGGAGTGACAGGCACCCCACCTGTGATATTCGGCACAGGGGCAAGCAGGCAGCTATCCAACAGGGAAGCAACAAGCAGGCTGGGATACTTTTCAGCAACACTTCTGCAGCCTGCTCATTCATCCCACATAATTCCTCACAGTTCCTCTCCCATAGTGCCTCTTAGCCTCCAAAGGCACAAGAACTATGGCCAGTTACAAAATGGTGGCCGATTGTCTGGGTTCTTTTTCACTCTTGTTGCTGCTATTGCTATTGCTAATGCAATGAAGACGAAAATGAAGATGCTTCCTTCCCTTTCCTATGCTTGGCCATATTAGTGAAAGATCCTCAGACTGGAGTGCTTTAAAACTTAAAATGTTTACTACAATCATGACTAAATCAGGGGCTGTTCCTTCAAATACATTGCAGGGTCTTGGCCGCAGGCATGGTCACCAGTAGTAACCCCCCACAAATTGCTACCAACCCTCCACAGAAACACCCACACCCACACACCTTCCTCACCTAACACTGCCCTTAGTTTTTAGAAAAAGTGAGCTGAAATGGAAACAAAACTTTAAAAAAGATGGGAAGCACATCTAAAATAGAACTCTCCTCTTCTGAATGGCCTAGAAGTTGAGAGGGGAAGTTGAAATAATATATGCAAGTAAAACTAGCCCAGAGAGTTGAGTTGAGGAGAGTTGAGTCCACGGATGGTGGTGGTTGTGGTGTGTCATCAAGTCAAGTCTCACTGACAGAGTGAATGAATGATTTACAATGAAACTCTCCAAATTGTTCTCTCCTTGACAGCCCTGCTTTGCTGCTCTAAACTCAAGGCTGTGGCTTCCTTGATGGAGTCCACCCATCTCACATTTGGTCTTCCTCCTCTTCTTCTGCTTTCAACTTTCCCTAGTCTGATGGTCTTCTCTAGGGTGTCTTGCCTTCTCACGATGTGCCGAAATATGACAACTTCAGTTTTGTCCTTTTTGCTTCCAGGGCAAGTCCTGGCTTGATTTGATCCAGGACCCGCTTGTTTGTCTTTCTGACAGTTGAGGGTATTTGCAAAGCTCTTTTCCAGCTCCATGTTTCAAATGCATTTCCTTCCTGAAAGCCAATGCACGGCTTTGACCCCTGTACATAGTGATCAGTCCAAGGGTAGCAAGGTTTAATCTTCTCTTTTACTTCATTTGATGTTTGCATTATTGGGGGCACAGGTTTGTTTTGTCCCATTTCCACGTCAGTTCATGAATGCCTTTTTAAAAGTGCTGCACAAAAATTTGGATGCCTTCTTGTGCATTGCTTTCATACACAAGGACATTGAGAGAAAGGCATTGCAATAGTTAAAGAAGTGTGGAAACTGAAAGGCAAAGCACTGGTTCATGTACTGGTTCAGGAAGTGCAAATTAGATCAGTTTATATCAGAACAGGAGACAGAAGCCAGGGAAAAAAGACCGCCACTTGTGGCAGCTGCAAGGACGGAGAAAAGAGGGGCTGGTTTAGCTGGTTTGCTCACCTCCTCTTCCTCTCACGGAGCAGGCTGAGTTTTTAAAGGTCTGTCTTGCTTTCTGTTGTTGAGTAGCAGTTTCCAGAGATGCCGATCAATCTGAAAGGCAGCAGGAAGGTGATGATAAGTTTCCCTCTTCTCCTCAGTTGAAAGCACGAAAAATCATGTCTCGACAAGCTGTCAATTTTCACCTTCTTGGGAGACAGGTTTTCCTTGTGCTGTTGAGAACAGATCTGCTAGCTTGGAATGGGTCCACATCCAGAACTGAATGCTGGAATGATTCCCATCTACACCTGAAGGTTGGGGCATTTCTCTCAGATGTGTTCTCTCTTACAGTGGCTCAGGATTTAGGACACCTTGGAATGAACGCCAGCATGAAGTAGCTGCACATTCCAACCAGTGCTGACTCCAGGTTTTCAGGGTCTTTGGACTGGGCCCACTCCTCCTTGCTGCTGTCACAACCATCCTTTCTATTGCCCTCCCACTCTTCTGTGGGAGGCAAGAAGCGGAAGATAAACTAAGCGGGGGGCTTCTTCCTCTCCTTTCTTCTCTTCCTTATTTGCTTCAGGAGAAGAGCCTATTGGAATTCTCTGAGAGGTTCATCCCATGCAGCTGATTGGTGGGACGTTTAGGACAGATAGAAGGAAGTACTTCTTCACATGACATATTGTTAAACTGTGGAATTCACTGCAACAGGAAATGGAGATGGCCACCAATTTGGATGGCTTCAAAAGTGGATTGGACAGGCAGAGGTCTTGTTGCCATCCTGCTTGCGGGATCCGGCGGGGCAGCCAGTTTGCCTCTGTGTGTACAGAGTCCTGAAATGGATAACCCTTGGTCTGATGCAACCTGGCTTTGCTCATGTTCTAAGAGACAGCATGGGAGAGCAGCAGCTGGGGCAAGGCTCCAGGGATAGCGGCACCCCTGCTGCTTAGTGGCTCTTGACAGATGTCCAGCGATGCCAAACTCCAGCACCAGTCCTGGCATCCACTCATGCAGAGTGCAGCAGCTTATGTGCAGGAATCTGAAAGAAAGAGACAAGAGCGATTAGCAAGTTATGGAGCTGGATCTTTGGGGATGGGATGTGGGTTCACCAACAAGCTCAAAAATTGCAGCTCTTCCTGTTGGATGCTTATAGGGTCTATGTTAGCTCCCAGAAGTTTCCAGATCTATTTTGTGATGCTGAGTTTTATTTACAATGCTCTGCATGATACAGCCCTTGATTACATTACAAGTCATACCTTCTTATGTTCAGGTTTATAGGAAGTGATGTTTGCAAAGTGTGTGTGTGTACTACTAATAATACTCCTGAAGTTTCACTTCTGACAGCTGAACAGAGAGCTTTCATATAGGTCAGCTGCACCTCATATAGGTGCAGCTCCTCTCTTTCCCTTTAAATGTGCAATTACTTAAATTTCTGAAAGAGTTAAAAGTTCTTTCCTCTTAAATGATCTCACAGAGGCATTGGATTTTAGCGGATTTAATTTTCACCTTTATTTGTGTTTCATGTTAACTGAATGCGTATTAATTACATCTGTGCTCAGAGTTTTCTGGGCATCGAATCCATTTTAAGAAAATCTAATAATCCTTTACTGGTTATGCAAAGATTTAAAGCACAAGCCAGTGTGCAGTTAAATGTGCAAAACCTGCCACAGTAATTCCATTGTGCAGGTTCTTTTCCCAGTAGTGAAGCCTATTTCTCCAGAAAGTCTAACTGCTAGTTGTAATTCCAGCTGGTTTTGTTTGCACTGCCACTTCCTCAGTATTACCAAATGCTCATTTCAGTGAAAGACCCTTGTTCTGATCCACATCTGCATGGCTCTGCATGTCAGCCTGTGCCATTTGGTAACTTTAAGATGCAGAAACAATTATCTATACTTCACATATAGGAATGACTAAATCAGACTGGTCTCCTGCCTGCACATTTGGAAAAAGCGCATTGGAACAGACAGCAAAGCAGAGTAGATACGGTGACCATGTGTGCCCTTTTGCAGATGGTCATCTTCTGTTTGAAGGGTTGCCCTGTTTAAGGGTGCTTTAAAATAAATATTTGTAAAAATGCCTGTCCCTCATCTGTGAGCCTCTGCGCAGCGGACTGAACATGGAAACATGTGGGTCACCTTATCAGTCTTCTAGAATGGCATTTCTGTTTATTATAGCCCTTCTTTCTAAATTGGCATGTATACATATATAGTAGCACATGTGCATTTCATGCAAGACCACATCCTCCCTTGTTGTGATTGCTGTGCTTTAGTTCTGTGGCAGCACCTATGTAGCCACCTCAGTGGTACAACCTCACCAAGTGAGCTAAGTCCTCCAAGGATGCCTGTGGCTGAACTGAGGCCTTTGGGCTGTGGAGGACAGGACAATTTGGGGATGCTCATTCCTAGGGCTCCATAAAGCAGAGACGGGTTGATGTCAGGTAACAACAAATTCCTCCAGGGTCAGATCACCTTTTCTAAGCTCTGTTCTTCTTCTGAAGAGGAGCAGAAGGCCTCGAAGTGGCGCTTCTCTCCCCTGGTGTGTGGTGCTCCATCTCCTCGCTCTATCCAGGTGGGCCTTGAGTTCCTGGTGTGCAGGGATGGCCTTTCCTGTTTCAATGGGATTTGGACTGGAAAGCTCTTCCAATGGAGGACACCTTGGAAATAAGGAAGGGTCTTCTGGCATTGCTTCCAATCGAGGACTGTCCCCTGTAAATGAAGAGACAAGGCCGCTCAGCATAGCCAGTGCTGAGAGAAGCTTTGAGCTGCAGGCCAGAACTTCCAGAGGGTTGCAAGTTGCCCTCCCATTGCTTAGCATATCATTTGCTTAAGGGGTGGTTGTACAGATTATTTAGATAACCTTTGTGAAGTCTGCAAAATAGAACAGGAAAAGGGAGGCAAGTCCAGTTGGAAAACCAAACACCAAACATTGGTGTTGAGCACCAATTAGTCAGCAGGGTTGGAGTGGAGCCCTTTGCATGTGAGGAAAGAGAGTCCATATGTGGAGGGAGGGCCACATAGTGAAATCGGAGAGTGGCTGGGTCAGCATATTAACCCCACCCCCATGTCACAATCATAGTAATCCCCCCCACTTTACAAGTTATCAAGACTATTCGTTATGCTATGCACAACTTGGTTGCACCATCTGAAAGCTGAGAGGAAGGTGGGGGGGGGGGAGCAAAAGGAAACATGTTTATCTCCTGAGCTACTCCCCCCTCCTAAGATGAAGAAACAGTTTTCCTTACAGCTCTAATCTTCTTTGTATTCCCTTTCCCCATCATTAATTAATTCTTTACACCTGCTTGCCACTGCTCAGATACTGATCATTTTACTAATTAACTTTTGGAAGCTCTAATGCCTACAGCTTTTAAGACTGAGTGACTGGTCCTGTGCATTATTGTCTTTCAGAGAAAAAACCCTTGGTCTGAACTGGAAAACCTTGGGTTCAAGCCTTGCTTTTCCACAAACCCTGCAAGTGGCTTTAGGCAGGGGATGGGGATAGGGAGCTCTTTTCCCCTGTTGAGCATCATGTTCTCCCTGTTGAGGGGCCACAAGCTGCTGGTACTGTGGGCCAGCATGGATGGGGCTGGAGTTCAAAGTGAGTGGAGCCATCCTTTTCCCTCTCTCTCTCTCTCTCTCTCTCTCTCTCTCTCTCCCCCTCCCCTCTCCCCACTTTCCTCTCTCTTTGACTGCCCAGCACTAGCTTCAGTGGCTGACATCCTCAGCATCCTCTTCTCTCAGAAGGGCTGGGTGTATCAGTCTTTGCACCATCAGGATGCAAAAAGCACTGAGTTCAAAATCTGGCTGGGTATCTATTAGGGGCTGTGATCTGATCAGAAATGGCAAGTTAGCACTGAGAAAGAGACTGCATCTCACAGGTTTCTTTGATCTAAGAAAATTCATGCCGGCTCCTTTTCTCTTTCTGCATCA
Source organism: Varanus salvator macromaculatus (assembly GCA_023646645.1). Taxonomy (NCBI): domain Eukaryota; kingdom Metazoa; phylum Chordata; class Lepidosauria; order Squamata; family Varanidae; genus Varanus; species Varanus salvator. The sequence continues at coordinate 11,364,571 of JAIXND010000001.1, read as the reverse complement.
CTGGGGCTCCAGCTCACGGCAGCTTCTGAGGAGCTGTCCATGGTGCTCCATGGCGGTGGATCTGCTTGGGGATGGAGTTCAGCACACCTGGTGGCTGGTTTGGAGCTATCCATGGTGCTGAATAAAGCCTGCGATGGATAGGAGCCACAGTGTCATAGGATCCACTGGGCTCCCCTGTCGGTCTGATAGCTCCACTCATTTATTCTTTTCTGTCAACTCCAACACCCAGCTTCTCAGTCTGATCTCTCTCTGTGCTGCAACTCTCTATACAGCTCACTTGATCACACAGATGAGAAGTAGATGAGATGCTCTCAGAAGAGAGTGAGTCTGCATCCAGAGGGCAGGATGATGCTGTGGAGAGGATGAAAGTCAGCTGTGGGCTGCATATACTGTGGCGAGTGGGTGCAGTGGCAGCGTGGAAGAGAATGGCTGGGTGCATCTGATCCAGAGGCCAGTAGTTCCCCATCCCGGACATGGTAGGGAAGATCTTCCTGCTTGAGGACTGCATTCCATTCTTGGAGGAGGCTGTATTCCAGTGCTGCTGGCTTCAAGCTCTTACTGCCAACAACTAAGCCTTCGGAAAGGCAATTCAACTTTTGAAACTGTGCAAACACTGGGAAGCCACTCCAAGGAGTGTGGGAGCAGAGAATGGGACATGGAGCATGGGATGCTCAGACTGGCTAGATTCAGCTCATGAGCCTGAGGTTTCCTGCCACTGGCTCAGGCAAGCTGTTGTTTCTCACCTTCACTGGAATCCTGTCCCCCAGCTGGCAATGTGGACAAGGATAATCCTGGCCTGCTTTACGATGTATTCATTCATTTTTAAAACTTATATTCCACTATATCGGCCTGAGGGCCCTCTAAGCAGAGCTCTCGGCTTTGTGAGCACTGCATGTTGATCCCCTGCATCTCCACCTTTTCGTTAAAACAAAGAACAAGAAACTGGCTCTGTTGTCTAGCCTGACTCACAGATGTTCGCCCCCATCTGAGATTTTGGGACTAGGCCTTCCAGGACTGAGAGCATGGCAATGACTGGGCTGCCACATGCCAAAGCTTCAGGCTTCTCCTAAGCTGCAAGCTGGCCTGATTATTATTATTATTATTATTAATATTATTTTGCTGTGAAACAAGTTTATATTTCCTCCCTCCCCTTGCCCCACTAATTATTTCTGCAGTGGACCCCGAAGGGTCCCTATTTTCCCTAGTCTGGGGATTACAGAACCTGATGAATATTGTCCATACCTGCTGTACTATTGCCAGAAAGTCCCCAAAATACTTTCTGCACACAAAGGTCCAGGTGTTCTCCGGTGCATCTGGTTGCCCAGCTGTAGAATTGGTGCTGGTTCCAGGTTTTTGAAAGCTTGTAGGCAAGTGGTGCATTTCCACTTAAAAAGGATGCCGAACCTCCAGTTCCACCCCTTTGCCTTTGGCCCTGGTCATGGCTGGAATGGCTTGATTTCTCTGAAATTGAACTTGGCTCTCAGGCTGAAAGTGTGTTGATATACCTGACTTCAAAGAAATGTGTGCAGTGAGAATGGGAGGAGACCTCACTGCCTCATGTAGCATGCCCATGGCCCTCTCACAATGCTTGTTGAAGTTCTGCGAACTCTTCAGAGGGCTGTCCAGAAAGAGCAGACACCCCTCCTTCTTGGAGCATGGCAGCAGACTTGGAGATGGGGGTGTCTTTCATGCTATGCCTCACTTTTGGGGAGAGATGCCCCCTTTCTGTTCATGATGTTGGACAAACAGAAGGGTGAATCTCTTACAACACTAATGCATTGATCGCTTGAGTGGATCAGAGGCAATGGAAGTCTGCAGCCCTCCAGCCCAGCACAGGGTAAAAATGGCACCGCTGTTGGCACCACGGGCCCTTTGCTGGTGCTTGTGCATGCCAACCTCTGGCCCCAGCCACACACATTATTATTTGGTGAGCTCTGAGCTTCCATCTGCCTGCTCTGCTTTGCCAGCAATGCTCACAGTTCTCCGATTCTACACAGGGAATCCTTTTGCATAACCACGCACTGTACAAACAGCAAGAGGTTTTAATAGGCCATCTCTTTGTGCTCGTTTTCATACCCTGGAGTTAAAAATCTATTTGGCAGTCTGCTGCGAAGGGTTTCTGACTTGCAGCTCAAATGCTGTCGTTAGCACAATGGCAACTGTGCGACTATAATAAGCTTGCACACCCGGCAAAGGAGAGCCGCCACAGAGAGGCGCGTGGCCTTTCTCCTTGCAGGCTCCAGGGGGCAATGGAGATACAGCATCCAGCGTGATCCACCATCCCAGGCTTGTGGGTTTACCATGCTGCCAGAGACATTCCTGTTCTGAGATTTCATGGATGGGAGAACGGGGGAGAGTCGAGGGCCTGATTATGAGCAAAACCAGAGAGTGGAAATCCGGAGGGCTGGTGCAATTAATGTAGCAAGCAGTCGTTTTTGCAAGGCAGCCTTCTTGGGAAGCCCATGCCTTACAGGGCCCCCACTGCACTACTGATGGGGATGTTTTTATTCATTTCAGAGCAAAGGATACACAGAGAGGGTAGCTTAGGAGAGCTGTGCAGATCATTTGCCAAGTCTGATTTTCGGGTCCCTGAGTGGCACGTACTTCGTGGGCCATTCATGCTGCTCAGACATCGTTGGAGACCTGCGATGGTGGCAGCTCATCACCTTTCCTTCTCCCTCACCTTCCATTGCTCTTCTTTGCCTCATGGCCACTGACGAGTAATACGACCGACAGTGGCCACCACAAGCTTTTCGTTTAAGGGTGGATGGAGCATCGTCCCATCACGACCTCTGTAAAATGGCACGTTTTTCAGCCTCTTCATTTCTCCTGCATGTCAGAAGTCCCAGATGATAGGCTGGGTTTCACCTGATCCAAGATGGCCAATTTCTGTATTTCAAACTGAAGTGGAAGTTTGAGGAATTTCGAATTTCTTGCAGCAGCACGCTCTGAACATGTCTTGCCCACACTTTTAATCAGGATCATCTCCTGCCAGTGACTCATGCTGTGAGTCACTGCTGAGCATCTGGAATCCTTCAGTTTAAAACTCTGCAGCAAGATTCATCTGGGCTAGCGGCTTTGCATTAAGATGCTAAATGAAGGCTCTGATATGTGCTTGGGATAGTCGCTGGTGCGGGAGGTGATCTCTCAACTTGTGTGCTCCTGTGTTTGCTTGTGACTTTGATTTTGCTTCCAGAGCTGTGTGAGGCATAGCAGAAAAGCCCAGATCTAGAGATTTTTTTTTTTTTAATTATATCCTGCCTTTTTCCTCAAAGGGCTCAAGGCAGCTTACATCATTCTCCTCCTCCATCTTATCCCCACAACAACAACCCTGTGAGGTAGGTTGGGCTGAGAGTCTGTGACTGGCCCAAAGTTACCCAGTTGGCTCCATGGCCAAGCGGGGACTCGAACCTGGATCGTCTGAGTCCCAGTCCCACGCTCTTAACCACTACACCACACTGGCTCTCCCTCAGCCAAGTTGGGAGCTGGGACCCCGACTTCCTGGAGGAGGACAGGGCTTTGGCATGATCTATAAAACGCTGGGTAGGGCACTGCTGAGCAGAGTGAAGTAATTTCTGTTTTCTCCCTTGGGGGCTATTCTCTCCCTCTGAGAGCCAGTATGGCATAATGGCTAGAGTGCCAGACTGGGGACCCAGGAGATCTGGCAGATTCTCAGCCTAACCTACCTCACAAGGTTGTTGTTGTGAGGATAAAATGGAGAGGAGAATCTGATAATGGGTTCCTCATGAGGGGAGGAAAGGTGGGGTATAAATAGAATGTAGTCCTAGTACTAAATAAGGTTATCCACCTTTCAGGCAGAGCTGTTGTCAAAGAGAGGCGTGGTTGGGCTCCCCACACCCAGCAAGGAGCAGCTGAGAAAGTGCCATTAAATCACTCCTCCTCTTCATCACTGAATCTCACCTTTTCACTCATTCTGGCCCAGGCAAAGGTATGACAGGAGCAGAAGCAGAGACTACAGCTGACTAGCTCGCTGCCTATCCTTCGGTCAAGCCAGCATGCCAGAGCAAGGAGGAAAAGGGGCAGGAGGAGAAAGAGCAAATATTCTTTCTTACCAGTATTTGCAGGAGCCAGTTGCCCTTGGGATGGAGTATTTTGCTTTGTGGAATGGCCTATTGGAAGACGATTACCTTTTTAGAAAGGAAAGAGACTCCGCCATCATAGGAGGCAGGCCACTATTTGGTATTGCTACTTCCTAGACAGAGCAAACCCACAACAGCTGCTACATGGTAGGTTAGAAAAACCCAGTATTCCAAGGTGGCCTGGCCCAGGAGAGATTCACAGTTGTCTGGCCTCCTAACCAGGTTAGGCAATTGGGGGGACTGCCCATGGACTCCAGCATTCCCCCTCCCACCTTCTGCCCCTCCTCCCTTGGGCTCTCCCACTTTTCCCCACTCCCTCCTTCCTCTCCCAGGTACATGTCTCCCGCTGCTCTCAGTTGTGAAGGTCAGTCTGGCTAGCATTACATCTGCACCCCTGCTAAGGATAATCATGGTTAGTTCAAAACAAGCCTGCTTCTAACCATGATTGGTTCCTACAATAGCACTCTACAAGTACCTGAAAGGCTGTCACAAAGAGCAAAGACAACATCTCTTCTCGTTCATTCCAGAGTACAGGACATGGAATACCAGGATTGAAAGAAACCAGATTTAGACTAGATCTTAGGAAGAATTTCCTCTTTGTCAGAGCAGTATGACAATGGAAACTATTACCTGGGGAAGTTGTGGGCTCTCCCTTACTGGAAACATTCAAAGTGTCAGGACAGTCACCTGAATGGGATGATGTAACGTGGTGTCCTGCAACAGCAGGGGGTTGGACCTGGTGGCCTTCTGGCCCCTTCCAACTCTGCTATTCTATAATTCTATGATTTGGCTCAAACTACAGTTAGATTCAATTGTGGTACAGAAGGAAAATTTACCAAAACTAAAAGGGAGGGTGAACATCTGGATATTTGATGCTGTAAATGACTGAATGAGGTTATCTAGGGGACTGTCTGTCTCCATATCAACCTGTCCAAGTATTCAGATCTGCAGGGGAGTCCCTCTTGAGGGTACCAAAACCACAGAGACTTGTGCGGCAGGAGAATGTGGAAAGGTTTGCTTCTGTGTCACTCCCACACTCTGAAATGAGCCCCCTCAAGAACCGGAGTGAGTCCCCACACTCTCGGCTTTTGAAAACAGTGTGAAATCACATCTCTTTCATTGAGTCCTTTAAATGCTGTATAATTTGGCTTTTATAAAGGATTCAAGTTCTCAAGTTAACATTCTGTCGTTTTAAATGGTACAGAGGCTTGATGGCCTTTTAGCAAATATTGTGAAATGTAACCATTCATAGTAAATAATCACAGTATTATAAAAATGATTCATGTCTTAGGAGGGACAAGAAGACTTACATTTGTGGAAATATGTGCACCGTATGTGCCCAGATCCATGCCATGGGGCATCATTATATCTGTGCTGAGCTTATGAAACTAGAGTAAAAAGAATAGCTTCAACTTGGAGGAGATTTCTCCATTTTTTCTGATGGGGAAAATGTGGATACGACATGTAACCTGTCACAGGCTTGAAAGCTCTTGCCCAGATGCCAGGGAGAGGTTACCAAGAGCAGCAGCAGCCCTGTCTGCTTGTTTGCTTGTCAGGGTTTTCTTGGAAGGATCGACCTTGCTCTTTGCCATTTTCCTTTCCTAGGGACTTGGAGGCAACTTGGCTCTGATCAAACCCCAAACAATATGCCTCGAAATTCAAACAGTGACGCTCCTTAGGCTGGATTTTTTCTTTTTACCCATCTACCAATGTAAACTGAAATTTATAAGCATTGCGTTCTCTCCCTAAAATTCTCTGTGAATGTTGGTGTCATGTATTTTCTGAGAACTCTAATAGTTCTCTAACCAGATATTTGACTTCTGTTTTGGATATAAGGGTTACACGTTTTAGACCACCTTTCCCCGGCCTGGGTCCAGATGGGTTGGATGACAGATCCCATCATCCCCAGCCAGCATGGCTACTGCCTTCGATGGTTGGGAATGATGGCTGATAGTCACCTCTCAACCTATCTGTAGGTCATTGGATTGAGGAAGGCTGAAAAATGGGTTAGATTTCAAAAACTTAAAATCAGTGAAAAACACACCTTACCCTATTTAAATCTGGTTACTGCAGAAAGCAACCTTTTCCCAAGGAGGAATGGCATTCCTAGGAAGACTTGCTGGATGCCACCATGGCTTTCACTTGGGTGCTAAGGTAAGACGATCCTATTTTTCTGAGTTTATAATCCCCGTTCATGGCTTTTATTCCTATTTATGGTTTACTATTTTAATTTCTGTGTGCCCTCTCCCCCTTGTTTTAGTTTTCCTCTGATGTGATATTGTCCATTCCCAATGAACCTGTTGAAATACAACCCGAGCATTTTTATAATGGAAAGACAAAACATACCTTTGACAAATTAATGGATGAAGAAGACTCCACTCTTACATGCACTGACCTCTTTGAGCTCAGATGCGTATAAGCTTGCAGTGTAGACCAACTAAACTACATCAGACTTACCAAAAATCTGGCGGTAAGATTCAGCCTAGAAAATATGCTCTTCCTTTTTTTTGTCACACGGCATCCTTCTTCTAAAATGGCAGCTCTCTAAACCACACGGGTTTTCTTTAAATCTAAGAAATTTGTTTTGTGTTCTTCACTGATTTCATTTGTTTGCAAATACATGTGGGTTTGATTGATAAATTTAATCTTGTGCAGTTCAGTTTCATACACTCAATCCATTTATATGTCTTTGAAGAGGAAATTTAGCCCTAGTGTTCAGCTTCAATCATGTTTAATTTCAGGATTTAATATGTCACAATATTTACTGTTTGAGTGAATGATCACTGACACGAGAGCATTTGAATATGCTTGAGCACTGCACAAAGGGCCTCATGAACTTCTCTGCTCTGTGGGCAGAGAAATTGGGGGCCCGATTTCGTTTAATTTCTCCAGGTAAGGGCTGCGGCACGGCTCCTCCTTTTTCCTGAGGTTTATTGTTTGTGCATCACTACCACAAGTGGCAAAAACATCACCCATGTTGGCAGCCTGGCCCCAGTTTTGCACCTTTTGCAGTACTTCTATAGTAAGCGAACTCTTTTGGCAGGGATTCTAGATGCATCATGACCTAGATTGGGGAGACGGAGATGGAGAAGGAGGAAAGATTTGGAAAAAGAAGAGTTTTGGAGGAAGAAGAGGAGGAGGAGGAGGAGATTTGGAAGAAGAAGAGGAGGAGGAGGAGCAGGTGAAGAGGAAGATGAAAAGAAGACTTAAAGACTCGGCAATGGGAGTTTTGGAAACTCAGGGAGAGGCAGAGGCCTCTGAAGTGCCTTCCAGGGCACTGCACACAAGTCCCCTGCTGGCCAGGAGAGCAGAAATGCTTTGGAAGAGCTGGAAGGAAGGGGAGGAGGGGGAGCCACTTCTTTGCTTGGTCCCTGACTCCATGGCGAGGCATCTGGAGAGATGACCTGCCTGGGTATAGGACTTGCGTAGGTTTTCCTGGCTGGTCCTTCACCAGCAGGAGCCACCCTGGGGACTCCCTGAAATGGAGGGATTTGGGGCAGAAGTTCCCAGTTTGGCTTCTGCACTCTTTACATGTGCAGAGACTTATCTTTCAGGTTACTAGAGGGCTTTTAGAGCTACTTTGCCTTGTAGCACCCAAGTGCCAATAAAGATCTGCATTGCAAAGGGACTTCCTGGCGCTGTGGAGCCAAGGGCAAGAAGGGAAAGGCTGAGCTGACTTTTCTGGGCACTTTTGGGAGAGGCAATGCAGGCACCACAGAAAATAACAGAGAAGAAAATTCTACAGAGTGGCCCTTTATTTTTGGCTGGATGAGAAAAGAAACATCTCCGGACTTTGCTGAGAAAAACCTCTGCTGAGAAACTCTGGCTCAGCTCTGACCTCCAAAGGTTAGATGCTTGAGGGCTGATCACAGATACACTTACATCTCCTCTTGGAGGTGTTGCTCTTAGTCTCCTTCCTTGCAAGACCACCTGTAGCAGGTGCCAGAGAGGCAGTGACACAAGCACTGTGCCAACCTCTGCCTTCCAGGATGCCCCCAGCAAAAAAAAAAAAAAAGTATCTCTTTTTTTTTCCTGCCTAACCAACAAAGCATTTGATTTTATTTATGCTGAATTTCTTTTGCTAGTGTTTTCAAACTTATCTAATACTGGTAGCCACACACACACAGAGTGGGTATTTCTTTTTTATCACACACCTCTCCATTGCTCTGCATTTTCCTAGGCTGCCTGCACTTTCTGACCTGAAAAAACCCCATGGCAGGAAAACCTCCATGATGTTCTCCCCTGGATGGGGAAAGAAAAGCCAAGGAGGCAGAAGGCTGTCAGTGAGATGATTGTGCAAAGCATGATGGGACCCATGTGTGCACTTCTCAGCTGCCTCGTGAGGTAGGCACAAGAAGCCCACAGCAACACCATGGCGAGTTCTTCAGGATTTCCCCTCTTCTGAATGCCTTTTTGAAAGCAATTGCTTTTCTGTCACATTGAATGAGGATGTTTGAAAAATATGCGGGAGAAGTTTTTGGTACAGCACCAAAATATACTGTGCAATGACATTTAGTATTTTGCAGTTGACAGCTTATGATTTTTCAGATTTCATGCCTGGAAAAGTCAAGACCATCAAGGGAGGACAACGTGGCGAAGTCTCCCCAGTTTTAATGGGATTTCCTCTCAGGTAGATCTGTATAGGATAATAGAGCCTTAGTCTCTTACAGGGCAATCCTCTCTCTTTCTACTTAGGAGTAAGACCCATTGAGTTCAAAGCAATTTTCTCCCTTGCAGGTGTGTAGATGTTCGCAGTTTAGAAAGGCAACGATACACAAATCTACACAGAAATAAGTCCTCTTGGGTTTGTTCACAGGCCCTTGCAGCCTAAAATGTTCACATTTTTGTAAAAAAGAATGTGAACAAATCACAATCAAATGTGAATTGAAAATATCCCAAATGTGATCACTGATTGTGGAAATGTGGCAGAATTTCAAATATTTATTTCAGTGATATATGGGAAAGAAGTTTGCCAGTCTTAACCCTTACCCTTAAATCTATGTTCTGCAACTATTGTATCTTAAAATTGGATTGGAAGCACACAGATTCTGTTAATTTAATAGACCTGGAAGTAAAACAAACACCCGCTCTTAGAACAATGGCTAAACTAAACATACAGTCTCTTTAAATGTGACCCTACTGAATATATTTTATTTCTTGCAACCATAGGCCAGAGAAAGAAAAAGTTAGAATAGATACACAATGTGTGAAAATCAAATCACATCTCTAGTTGATAGTATTACATTCAGACTATTTCATCAAACAGAAAAAGGAGAACAAAAGAGGGAATTCTTGCACCTTATCACAACGTGCTTGAAGAACTTCAGAAAAGGATAGTGTTTTCATTGTCATCAATAATATCCCAGTGTAAAAAACCGCAAGGGCAACCAGAGCTGACTCCTTTGTTATGTGTTCATCTGTTCCACTTAGAAGGAATCTGATCTGATGCGAAGGATGCCCATTTCAGTCTCTAAATAGGAGAGAACCTGGCAAATCCTTTCTATTTACTTTGTACAAAGCCTTCTGTGGCTCTAACTATGAAAGTCACAACTAGGGGATGTTTGAGAAATTTGTCTGAGTTTGGCTTTGATCAGAATTCATACCTTCAAGCCAAACATGGACTTGGACACCATCTTTGGTGGAGGGCCAAATGTTTCTGCACTTGCAATGTGATTTGTTGACCCCTAGAAAATGCGTTTGACAGCGTGCATACGTCTGAAAAATGCACATGAAAGCAATCGCACCTTTGAAAAATGTGTGTGAATGCCCTTTAGTCAGTGGGGAAAGAGTGTATGCATTTCAAAGACATGCTCAGTGGATGTGTACATTTGGAAAAAATACAGGGGAATTATGCGTAGATTTTCATGTGAAAATAAAAATGATCAAAGCTTGCAATCTGTTATGGTGTCAAGTCAGACCAAAGTTTGAGAAGGAATTCACGGAACTTGGGGGAGCTTCACTGTAGCTGATCTGTGCATCACTAGCCACAGCCAATCCCAGTATTGGGCACTGGCCACCTGGCCTTCTTGTAGCTTGGGCCACGTTAACTGAAAACAGGAGCGGGTAAAAGTATTTCTGACCTTGCAAGCGCTTCACTCTATAAAGTTCCCTTCCACAGAATTTTGTTCTTTAAAACTCAAGATGAGAATACAAAAGAGAATACACACAAAATATGCGAATATCACAAGAAATGAAGAAATAATTGATCAGAATGCTCAGTGTATCATGCAGGATCCAAGCATTCTACAGGTGTCTGGATTAGGCAGGGACTTTCGTACCATGAGCAGAATATATTAATGCTACTCTGGAGATCAGCCTTTTCCAATCTGGCACCCTCCAGTTGTGTTGGACTACAGTTCCCATTATCCCCAACCAGCATGGCCGTGGAGGGCAAGAACTGTAATCTGAAACAGCTGGCCTGGGGGATGTGATGGGGAAGTTATTGGTGATCATGCACAAGATATTCCTGGGAAGTTAAGTCCCTGCTGGTCTACTGTCTTGTGAAATTTGTTGGTGCCGATGTGCTGTGTTTGCACAGAATGGAAAAGAACACAGCCGGTCCAGGCCTTTGTGTACTTAAACTAGGCCTTGTAGACTGAAACACAGAGATGGGTGCTTACCAATCGGGCATTCTGTCTGTGGGCCTGTTGGACGCAGGGGGCAACATCAAATCCCCCTTGTTCACCTTCTTTCTTTGCAGGAACATAGATGACTTGAAATGTGCCCAATTGCATCTCTGACAGCCAACACAACATAATGTGTAAACCCCTAAGCCAGGAGAATGCTTCAGAAAGTTCCTTGTAATGAACTCTGTTTAAGGTTGTGAGCATCCTCTGATCTTGGTGCCTTCCAAGTCTTTGGGGGGAACTTAGCTCTGGAGCCAGAATGTTCTACAAAACTCTCACACTCCACTGAGGACCCAGATACTTGCTTCCACTGTGGCAGGAGGCACCTCTGCATTTTTCTGGGTTCCTTTCTCAATCTGGAGATGAGCAAGTTCTTCTGCTGAGCAGCCTTTTTCTTGCATTGCTGGGCCCTGTTTCTCCCTGCCAGGTAAGCATGGGTTCTCTCCATTCCTTCTGTCCTCCCTCCAAGCTCTGAAGGCTTGTTCTCAAGAAGCCAGCAGCTTCAGGAGCTGGGCATGAGGTGGAAGCCTTTCATCTGTCCTGGCTCTATCCTTTCCCTTTGCTTACCTGCTGTTTTTTTCCTCCTCACCATTTCCCTTTCTCTCCCTCCTCCAGCTCCCAGGTGTTCTCTCCTCCTCCTCCTGTCTCCTTTTGTCTCCATCTTGCTTTCTTTGTCCTCTCCCATTGCCTAAATGCTGCTTCATCATATAGCATTTCCTGCTGTAGCTCTGTCACCCAGAACTATGTCCAGATGGGCCTCTCAGTTGAGGGACACACCACATAGTAGCAACAATGGCTCTCCTGGCATTCCCCATCTGCTGTTGATCTCAGTCTGCTGGTGCTTCCCATGGAAGGCTGGAGCTCCTCATCCATTGCAGCTTTCACATTGAGCTTTATAGGGGCTGTCCGTGGTTCTGAACTCCATCCCCAAACCGGGTTCACCACCACGGAGCACCACGGATAGCTCCTTTCAAAGGGAGTAAAATGGATGAGGAGCCCT